>PVIW01001140.1:0-334237 GCA_004026585.1 Noctilio leporinus
ATGCTTAGTGAAATAAGCCAGTCAGTGAAGGACAAATATCATATGATCTCACCCACTACGGGATAATAATGAGCAAAACTAACAACAAGCAAAACAGAACCAAGTATATGAATACAAGGAATAGGCCTTCAGTAGTCAGGGGGAAGGGGTTGGGGGGAGGGGGGAGAGGGGAGGCAGAGGCAAGAAAGGGGATCAGTTTAGACAAGAACTTAGTATAAAGGAACCATGGACATGGACAACAGGTGGGATTGACTTTGGGTGGGTGGGGAGGGGGACAGAGGGGAGCAAAAAGGGGATGGATGTAATACAACAACAATAAAATTTAAAAAAAGAAAAAAAGAAATAAACCCTCAGCAAAAAGAAAGAAGGAATTCCCAGGAAGAGTGCAAAATGAAATAGAGGCAAGCACACTATCAGACATGGAATTTAAAATAATGATGATAGAGAAGCCCAATGAGCTCAGTGAGTTCACAGAAAACTACAAACAACTCCAGGGGAACTATAAAGAACTCCAGGGAAGCTACAAGGGACTTACTAAAAACTACACCAGCATTAACAAGGACATAGAAACCATCAATAAGAGTGAGGAGGAAATGAAGAATACAATTTCTGAATTGAAGAACACAGTAGAAGGAATCAAAAGCAGGCTAGAGAAAGCGAAGTATCAGATCATTGATCTGGAAGTCAATGTAGAAGAAAATTCCCAGGGAGTGCAACAAAATGAAAAAAGATTGAAAAAGAGTGAAGAGGTTTTAAAAGAGCTGCAGGACAACATGAAGTGTGATAACATCCATATCATAGGGATACCAGAAGAAGAAGAAGAGAAGCAAGGGATAGAAAACATGTTTGAAAAAGTAATGACAAAAAATTCCCTAAATTGAAAAGAGAAAAAGTCATGCAAGCTCAGGAAGCACAAGAGGGTCCCGATGAAGATGAACCCAAACAGACCCAGTCCAAGACACATCATCATTAAAATGGCAAGTTTCAAAGACAAGGAGAGAATCCTAAATGCAGCAAGAGAGAAACAACTAATAACATACAAGGGGGCTCTGATAAGGCTATCAGGTGATTTCTCAACAGAAACATAAGCTAGAAGGGAATGGCAAAAAATATTTCAAGCATGAAAAACAAAGGCCTGCAACCAGGAATACTCTACCCAGCAAGGCTCTCATTCAAAATCAAAGGTGAAATAAGGAGTTTTTCAGATAAAAGAAGGCTAAAAGAACACATGTTCACCAAACCAGCATTGCAAGAGATGCTAAAGGGTCTGCTTTAAGAAGAGGAAGAAGCAGAGAGACAGACAGGAACAACACAGGTGCAAAGGGAAAAATAGATAATAAATAAGTACCTATGAATAATAACCTTAAAGGTAAATGGATTAAATGTGCCAATCAAAAGACATAGGGCAGCTGAATGGATAAGAACCAACTTTAACTTATGGATACTTTAAAATGATCTTGTTATAAAAAGATTTTACTGAACAAAGTATAATTTTGTATATTGTATCTGCATTACCGCAGGTTGAATTTTCTTAGATTGGGATTATTTCACGATATGGGAAAGTTATGTTACTTGCAATAACTCATAAAAATCTAATGCAGTTAAGGAAGAAGAAAAACTAAAATAATGTGGATGTATATTACATAGAATACATGCTTTTTCACTGTTAAAAAATATGAGCTTACTTGTGGGTGTGTAATATATAGATTTAGTTAGCAATTTATGTTTTAAATAGCAACCAACTGGACATGGGTGTGTTGTGAAATCAGTCCATCTTTAGGTTAGAAAAAATGCTGAGAATGAAGACCAATGTGGATAGAAGTTGCAAACTACTCAACTACATGATTCATGTACATAGGCAATATATTTTCTTATATTAGCATGTAAATTAGATGAGCTTCCTTTCAACTGAATCATGGAAATATACATATCCAGTTATGAAGGCCTCCAAACTGGGGATGCTTGGGAAAAGGAATTAATGCTATAGTAAACTTTATTAATGAAATGTGAACATACCTAATCTCTACCTCAGCAGACTCTTTAAATAATTCAGGGGTTAGTTTAGGACCACATAGGAAGTCAACCACAAGTTCAAAAAATAGCTAGAATACTAGTCTACAAAATTATTTAAATTCTAGGGAATTTTTTTTTTACCTCAATTTAGTAGATATCATTTCTACTCTGGGGACCAGCTGAGCACTGCAAATGCCATTATTTATGAAGGCTTCACTTTATAAAACACATGTAGAGGAAAAACAGAGGGTATTGAAAGAAGTAAGACCTATGCACAGCCAAAAAAAAAAAAAGAAAAAAGAAAAGAAAAAGAAAAAGAAAAATTAATTAATCTGCTATTTAAGATGGAAAACTCCAAAAAGAGTAAGTTGTAGTTCCAGTAGCTTAAAATAAAGCTGAGTTGTACTATAGGAGAGAGGAGGATCTGACTCAAAAACCAAATTCATTTCTTACCATGGGTTTGGCACTGTCTCTAGGATAACTTTCACAAAAGTGAGTTCTGCAATATACCATTTCAGTGATATATTTCACAAAAGTAGCATTCCAGAGTAAAGTAAGGATTAAAGAAGGAAAAACTACTTAATTTGCTACAATATATCTAAAATACTATCATAGGCCCTGGCTGGTAGCACAGTGGATAAGGTGCTGGCCTGAGAACCCAAAGGTTGCTGGTTTGATGCCCAGCCAAGGCACATAACCAGGTTGCAAGCCAGGTCTGCAGCCAGGTCCATAGGAGAAGGCAGGTGAAAAAAGCAACCATATATTGCTGTCTCTCTAACTCTCTGCCTCTTCACCGCCCCCTCTGGAAAAAAAAAAAAAAGTTAAAAACATAATAAAAAAATAAAATACTATAATTTAACATATAATAATTATATAAGCTACTGGCATATTTTAAATTTTTTGTTTTAATTCTTCAAAACCCAGTATGTACTTTAAATATGTATAAAAATATGTATGTATGTAAATGTATTATTGCATGTGTTTGGTAATATTGCAATTCATATTACATAAAAGAGTAATTCTTTAAACAAATGAATTAATGTAGGCATTTTGAAATAATGAAAAGGAAACTTAATATTAATATGATTTGAGAAGCTGACAGAAGGCAGTAATTAAATGGTGAATTGTCTAGATGTGAAAGGAAAAATAAAAGTACACATTGGTGGTTACAGAATAGACAGGGGGATGTTAAGAAGAATAAAGGGAATGGAAAAGCCAAAGAACTTATATGCATGACATGTGAACATGAACTAAGGGGGGCATTGCCAGAAGAAATGGGGTACTGAGTGGAGGTGGTAAATGGGGGGCAAATTGGGACAATTGTAATAACAAAATAAAATCTATTTTAAAAATTAAAATAAATAAATAAATATTAACTATGGTTACTTTGTGAAGTCATTTTTTTAGAAGTCTCATTTTCAACATATTCAAATGTCAATTAAAGTAATTTAAGGAATAAAAGATAAGGTAAATATTTCATCAAAACAGACAAAGCAAAGACAATTAATAAATCTATTTGAAATATTGATAATGAATTTTTACTAAAAATTTCCCTGAAATTTGAATCTTTATGTTTCATCTAACCCTGACATATGTAATTTTTCTCAATGTTTTACAATATTTATTTATTTTTATTTCTAATAAGTAATATAAATACATATTTTTAAAGTTTAATAACCTTAAGCTTTAGCATGAAAAACAGTGTTTTCTTAAATATCTTCTCTCCACTTTTCCTGCTTTGCAGAATCAAGCAGTTCAAATGTTACTAGTGCAGTTGTAAATAATAGGCTATAGGCACTATTTTAAGTTTATTTAATGTATTTGTTTTTTAATATGTTTTTACCTTTTAATTACTGTTGCCATATAATATTACATTTGTTTTGGGTATACAACACTGTGGTTAGCTGTTTATATAACCTATGAAGCGATCACCTTGATAAGTATTGTACCCGACACCATAAATATAATGCTCTGCCATATAATATTATATCTCCTGACTGTTTTTATAGCTGCTAATTGGTATATCTTAATCTCTTCCCTTTATTTTTACCCACCCTTCCTAACACCTTTTCACCTGGCAACCATCATAAAGTTTTCTGTATGTATGTGTTTGTTTTTGTTTTTGCTTTTTAAAAAACATGTTTTTTAAGATTCCACACTAGATCCATTTTTGTTGTTGCAATTGGAATGATTTCATTCTTATTTTATGGATGAGTAATAGCCCATTGTACCTATGTCTTTCCGAATAAGTAGTTTGAGTTTCATCAGATAAATATCCAGAAGTGAAATTACTGGGTAATATGGTAGTTATATTTTTAAGTTTTTAAGGAACATCCATATTATTTTCTATATTGTCTGAATCTATTTTCAGTCCCTCCAAAAGTACAGATGGTTCTTTTTTCTCCACACACTCACCAACACTTGTTTGTAAATTCATTGATGATAGCCATTCTGACACATATAGGTGATATCTCAATCACTGAAGTTTTAATTTGCATTTTCTGATAATTAGTGATACTGAGCAATTTTCATTTGTCAGCTGGCCACCTGTATCTTCTTTTTGGAAAAACATGTATTTAGGTTCTCTGCCCATTTTTTTTTTAAGATTTTATTCATTATTTCCAGAGAGAGAGAAAAGGAGAGAGGCAGAAAGGAAGGAAACCATCAATATATGGTTGTCTTTCACCTGCCTTCAGCCACAGGCCTGGCTTGAAGACCTGGCTTGCAACCTGGTTATGTGCCCTGACTGGGAATTGAACCAGCAACCTTTGGGCAGGCCAGCGCCTTATCCACTGTGCTACCAGCCAGGGCTTCCATGCCCACTTTTTAATTTTTTTTTTAAAGATTTTATATATTATTTTATAGAGAAGGGCAGGGAGACAGGAGAGAGGGAGAGAAGCATCAATGTATGGTTGTCTTTCACCTGCCTGCAGCTATGGACCTGGCTGGAGACCTAGCTGTCCATTTTTAATTAGATTGTTTATTATTAATATTTTCTGGTGTTAAGTTGTATGAGTTATTTATTTATTTTGGATATTTATCTATTATCATATATATATATAATTAGCAGATATCATTTCCCATTTGGCAGTTTGCCTTTCTGTTTTGTTGATGATTTTCTTTGCTATGCACAAACGCTGCAGTTTTATGTATTCCTATTGTCATGTTTTTTTGTTTGTTTCTCTTGCCTGAAGAGACCTATACAAAAAAAAAAAAAAAAAAAAAAGATACTACTAAGAGAACTGTCAAAGTGTTTACTACCAATGTTTTCTTCTAGGGTTTTATGGTTTCAGGCTTTACATTAAGTGATTAATCCATTTTGAGATTAGCCTTGTATATGGTGTAGGAAAGGGATGTACTTCCATTCTTTTGCCTGTGTCCATCCATCTTTCCCAACATCATTTATTGAATAAACTATCTTTACCAAATTGTACATCTTTGCCTCCTTTTTCATAAATTAATTGATCATACAGACATAAGTGTTTTTCTCTATTTTGTTTCATTGATCTGTATCTTTTTATGCTAGTAGCATGCTGTTTTGATTATTATAGCCACATAATATAGTTGATATTAAGTAGCATGATATCACTAACTTTGTTCTTTTTAAAATATTTTTATATATTTTATTGATTATGCTATTACAATTGTCCCAATTTCTTTTTCCTTTACTCCCCTCCACCCAGATCCCCACCTCCTTCCTGCAATCCCACACCCCCACTCAGTTCATGTCCATGGATTGTGCATATCTTCCCTGATTTCATTCTTTCCTATATTATTCTTAACATCCCCCTGTTTATATTGTGCCCACCAATTATATTTCATAATCCCTGTATCATTTCCCCGTTTCTCTTCCTTTGGCCTTCCAGCTGATAACCCTCCCAATGATCCCCATACCTATGATTCTGACCCTATTCTAGTTATTTGCTTATGATATCTACTAATTTGAAGTTTGTTTTGGTTTTTATCTTTTTATGTTCTATTGTTGATAATTATGAATTTGTTGTCATTTTATGTTCATAATTTTAATCCTCTTTTTTCTTAAGTAAGGCCCTGTAACATTTCATATAATAATAGCTTGGTGATAATGAACTCCTTTAGCTTTACCTTGTCTGGGAAGCACTTTGTCTACCCTTTCATTTTAAATGATAGCTTTGCTGGATAGAGTAATCTTGGTTGTAGGCCCTTGTTTTTCATTACTTTCAATACTTCTTGCCAGTCCCTTCTTGCCTGCAAAGTTTCTTTTAAGAAATAAGCTGATAATGTTATAGAACCCCTTCATAGGTAACTCTCTTCTCTTGATGCTTTTAAGATTCTCTCTTTATCTTTAACATTTGGCATTTTAATTATGATGTGTATTGGTGTGGTCCAAACAACTAGTTTGGGACTCTCTACTTTCTGGACTTGTATATATATTTCCTTTGCTAAATTTGGGAAGTTTTCCTTCATTATTTTTTCACACAAGTTTTCAATTTCTTGCTGTTCCTCTTCTCCTTCTAGTATCCCTATGATTTGGATATTGGAATGTTTAAAGTTGTGCCAGAGGTTTCTAGGCCTCTCCTCACTTTTTTGAAGCCTTGTTTCTTCATTTTTTACTGGTTGACTGTTTTTTTCTTCCTTATGTGCCAAATCATTAATTTGAACCTGTTCCTTTCCCTTCACCATTGGTTTCATATGGATTTTCTTTCATTTCACTTAGCATAGCCTTCATTTCTTCCCTTTGCATTTGCTGTACTCAAGCATATCTGTCAAGTCTGCGAGAATCTTTATCACCAGCATTTTGAACTCTGCATCTGTTAGGTTGGCTATCTTCTCAGGCTTAGTTTTCCCTCTGGGACCTTGATCTGTTCCCTCTTTTGCACCATAGTTCTCTGTCTCCCCAACTTGACAGGTTCCTGTGATTTAGAGTCATGTGGTATTTTTCCTAATTATAAAATAATAATGAGATGAAGATGGTAAAACCAACCAGGATAAGAAAACAGAACAGATGTTGACAAGTTAATGTAAGTCAGAAAACAGGTGGAGTAGGTAAAAGTTTTGAAGTAGGATTGAGAAATATTCAGCTCAGCATATACTGTGGTAAGAATACTACAAGCATTCTCATTGATGTACTCTGAATTCAAATGCTAATGTTAGTAAGTAATACAAGGAAATGAAAAAAAAAGAAAATTAAAGTCTGTCTCTTCCTCACTTTTACACACTGCAACCATATAATTTTCTGCAAGCCACAATATTTAAAACTTTATTTGTCCAAGACAAATGTCTACATAATCCTGAGGGCAGTGGTTCTTCAGTATTTATCATTCCCTATCTGGTGAATTGAAAAATACTTCCAATGCAGTTAAGATTAGAGTGAGTCGATGAAACATCTAGGATACAAAATTTAATAAGGTAATCACTTTCAGGGTCACACAAATTCAACTTTCTTAATAGTAGTATTTACATGTAATTACTTCTTACATTATTTTGTATGTATAAACTATATTTAGGTCTTGCTTATCTATTCCGTCTGCCTCTTCCTTTTCATTGAAGTAGTTAGATAATTTATTTCATGTGATTTTTTATTTTTAAATATATTTTATTGGCTTTGCTGTTACAGTTATATAAATTTTTCTCTCCTTGACCCTTTCCAACCCATCCTTCCATTCCCTCTGGCAATGTCCCCCTTAGTTCATGTCCATGTATCATGCATGTAAGTTCTTTGGCTTCTCCATTTCCTATATTATTCTTCACTTCCCCCTGTCTATTCTGTAACCACCAATGTGTACCATTTTTTTCCTTTTACATCTAGACAATTCACCATTTAATTACTGCTTTCTAACTGTCAGCCTATCAAACTGTATCAATACAAAGTTTTCTTTTTATTATTGCGAAATGCTTATGTTAATTCATTTGTTTAAAAAATTACATTTTTGAGTAATATTAATAGCAATGTTACCAAACAAATGGACAACTACATTTATACATATACATATTTTTACAAATATTTAAATTACATACTAGATTTTGAAGAGTTAATATTAAAAATTTTAAATATGTCAATTGCTCATGTAATTATTACATATTAAATAGTACTTTAGATATACATATATTGTAACAAATTTAACATTTTTCTTCAAAACATATTTTTATCTGGAATGCTATTTTTGTGAAATATATCACAGAAATGGTATATTGCAGAACTCACTTTTGTGAAAACTGTTCTAGAGACAGTGCCAAATCCACAGTAAAAAAATTAATTTGGTTTCTGAGTCAAATCTTACCCCCTCCAATAATACAACTCAACTTTATTTTAAGCTACTGGAACTACAACTTATTCTTTTGGGAGTTTTCCATCATAGGTAGTAGATTGATTATTTTTTCTCATGCAGAGGTTCCATTTTCCCCAATACCCTCTGTTTCTCCTCTACACATGTTTCACCAGTTGAAGCCTTCAGAAATAATGACACCTGCTGCTCAGCTGGTCCCCACAGAGTAGAAATTATGATATCTACTAATTTGAAGTTTTTAAAAACCCTAGAATTTAAATAATTTTGTAGAATAGTATCATAGCTATTTTTTGAATTTGGGATAGACTTTCTATGTGGTCCTAAACCAACCACTGAACTATTTAAGAGTCTGTTGAGGTGGAGATTAGGTATGTTCACATTTGAATAATGAAGTTTACTATAGCATTAATACATTTTTTCAAGCATCCCCAGTTTGGGGGACTTCATTGCTAGAAATGTTATTTCCACTATCTGTTGGAAAGGAATCTCATCTAATTTAAGTGCTAATATGAGAATATATATTGCCTGCATTCAGGAATCATATAGTTTGGTAGTTGGCAACTTCTGTCCCAAATTACTCTTCACTCTCAGCATCTTTTCTAACCTAAAGATTGACTAATTTCTCAGCACACCAACTACCAGTTGGCTGATATTTAAAATACAAATTGCTCATAACATCTATATATTATCCACCCACAAACAAGCACACATTTTGTAACAAGGAATTGTCCTATTGCAGTCGTCCCAATTTTCTCATTGTTCTCTCCTGCCCAACCCACACCCCTCTCCCAAATCAATACCTATCTTGTTGTGTATGTCAATGGGTCATTTATACCTGTTCCTTGACCAGAGCCTTCTGCTTCTTTCCCCCTTAAACTCTTCCCCACTCCCTTTTAGTCACTGTCAGTCTGTTTCTTATTTCCAGGCCTCTAGTTCTTTTTCACTTGTTTGTTTTGTTCATTAGTATACTGTATTAGGTGAGATCATATGGTATTTGTCTTTTGCCACTTGCTTTATTTCACTAAGCGTGATATTCTCCAGTTCCACCACTAGCCATGTGATTATTAATGGTTGAATTTAACTCACTATTTTGCTCTTTTTTTCCTCTATCTTTTGTTATTTTTGTCTTTTCTCTCTTAAATTAATAGAATATTTTTGAAAAAATATCTAATATACATCCATTGGTTGTTACAAATGTAACAATCATTTGTTTTCTGGACATTAAAAAAAAGAAAATATAACCAAAACATGGTCTCTACAATTGCAATGTTTTCAGACTATATCCATGTTGTAATGTACAGGGAGTCACACAATTAGAGGAGAGATGTTTAATTCACCTTGAATAGGATGAGTGAGCATTAAAAAAAAACTTCTTTGTAAAGTGATGTGTGAGGGGAATCTTATAGGTTAAGTATGAGTAGTTAGAAAGAGAGATCCTTAAAAGTGTAACAAACAACATGAGTAAGCATTATTTTTTGTCCTTATTTATGCTTTGAGAGAATTTTTATTTCTGAATAAGATTACAAGATTCTATATTTTCCAATCTTAGGCACAAAGTAAATTCATCTTTTAATTGATCATTTAGTCATTTTCTTATATTTTCTAGTTATTGAAATTAAGTGATTTCTTTATCTTCTTACTGTCATAATTATTTGCCCATTTTGAATAACATTTTTGAAGCAGTTTTAAATGCACAAGACCATTGAGTGGAAAGGCATGGAGCTTTTCCCATATGCTCTCTGCCTTCAACACATTTATAGCTGCTTCTGTTATCAACATCCCCCACCAAAGTGGCACATTTGTTACAGCTCATAAACCTACAGTGACATGTCATTATTACCTAAAGTCCATGGTTTACATTAGGGCTCACTCTTCATGTTGTACATTCCGTTGGTTTGGACAGATTTATAATATGTATCCACCATTAAAGTATCATTTAGAGCAGTTTCATTGTGCCCATTTTAAATCTTTATACATCAATTACATTGTTCTCAGTTTATACCATTTGCTCTTATCATTCTTTCTCCTTAAAATGTTATTCTACTAGACCTGGACATTCAGGTGTCAGCTTAAATGTGAACTGTTGAAAGCAGTACTTATGTTGGAAGTCTATTCAAATGCTCTTTAATCCAGTAATTCTTGTTCAAATGCATATGTTACTACTCAATCCTTGTCTTTGCTTCTTTTCTGTCTATCTCTGTACTTGCAAGCACACACAAAGTCCATAATAGCAAGCACATCATATGAAGTATTTATTGCATCTACTCAGCCCTTAAAATCTCTAATCCCCCCACATCCAGGATCTGAAACAATGTTGCTATTCAATTACATCTATAACATACATTTGTAGAGTGCAAAACTGTGCTTAAATTTTCTAAATTTTATTCATTGAAAATCTATCTTACTATCCGACCTTTTGGTCAAACATAGAAATGTAAAGTATTAGAAGGAGTACTATGTAGTCTGTAACACCATTGTTCTGCAACTTAACTATAGGCATATTAGAAACTAGTGTATTTTTCGTACCCCAATAGTTGAATATCATTGTTAAAAATCCCACTCATGAAAGCATTGTTATCAGATAGCCTTGCATACTTGCATGCTGCAAGACAAATTAGTAGATCGGAAACAAAGACTTCTTGAAATATATTAAAATATGGATACTTGTTTATTAAGATACATGTCTAACATCTATTCTATATTTAACTTTATTCTGCTTTCTTAGAGAAAATTTGCTTTTACCATTGTGATTATGCATGGAAGGTATTTTATGTCTTGGCTTATATTTTGGTAACATTCTTAATATTATAAGTACTGATATGTATATGTATATATGTATGTTTGTATATATTTATCAGGTCATACTGTATTTTATAAGTAAAATAAAATACTACTTCCAAACATAAAAAAGGATAATTATCTTAACAATATTCTATTATCAGGTTCTCATTTGCTTAGTTTCAAAATTCAAAAGTTTTATATTTAAGAAAAATTATTATATTAATATTTTATAAATGCTTACTATACACATTACACAATACTGAGCTCTAACAAGCATATACAGTACATTCTACTCTTATCTAATACAGTTCAGCTTTTTAAAATATTTGTTATAATATATTTTAATTATACATTTTTGAATATATATGTATATAAGAAAATATTCCTCATGAATTGTACAATTTTCTGTTTCAGAGTACCAGTCATTATAGTATATTTATGCAAATGTCAACTTCATAAAAATTAAAGTGAAGCCCAGGCTGATTTCACAGAACATTTGCAAAAGAGTTACTCTATATCAAGAAAATAATCTATATATTAAAGGATAGTACACCAATGTATATATAACTTACGTAGAATGTTCAAAGCTTATATTTCTTTACTTATTTGTTTTTTATTTTTTTAATTTTTTATTTTGTTGTTTAAAATTTTATTTATTATTTTTATAGAGAAGGAAGGGAGGGAGGCAGAAAGGAAGAGAGACATCAATGTAGGTTGCCTTTCACCTGCCTCCTGCTACAGAGCTGGCCAGAGACCTGGCTTGCAACCTGGTTATGTGCCCTCACTGGGAATCGAACCAGTGACCTTTGGGTTCACTGGCCAGCACCTTATCCACTTCACCACCAGCCAGGGTCAAAGCTTATATTTAAAAGGTAAGAAAATTAGAGAAAAATTTACTTAAGTAATGTAAGCTTGTGAACTACAATTAAAATATCTTTCCTGTTAGATGTGTTTTCTATTTCTTACAACTTTAACATGAGATTACTTCTAAGCATCATTTTCATTACATTATTGAGACAGTTCTTTTTTTATTGTTGCTGTTCTATTACAGTTATCAGGTTTTTCCCCTGTTGCTCTCACCTGACTCTCCCACCCCGTCCTCTCTCCCATAAATAATGGGACACCCTGTTGTCCATGTCCATGGCTCACTTACACTAGTTCCATGACTAAGCCCTTTCCCTTCTTTTCCCCCTTGTCCCTCTCCTTGTTCCTCTCTGGTGGATGTCTGTCTGTGCCTTATTTCCATGATTCTGGTTCTATTCTGCTAATTTGTTTGAGTCAGAAGTTTCTAATGGCATAAAATAGTATTTACCTAGCTCAAATTTAGAGACAAAATATAATATCTTATAAGAAAATAAACCTTAAAATATACAGTGTTCTAATTAAACTTTCTAAACACCAAAATCAATAAATATTCTGCATAATCATAGCTTTTATACATTTCAGAAATTAATTTAAAAACTAAGGGAGAAATACAAAAATATCTATTCATGTTTTATTTTAAAATTTGGTGTATACTTTTTAAAATATATATTTGAGATATAACTCTTATTTCATAAAGTTGTAACTTAAGGCCCAAGTAATAAACACTGGCCTATAGTTGTAAGAGCAAAAAATATAATTAATTAAAATATTACCATCTGTTGACTGGATGAACTAATATTTTTTATGTCCATACACTAAAAAGCATTTAGTGATAAAAAGGGAGAAAAATACTGGTATAGACAACAATATGAATCAATATAATATTTTTGCACCTCTGAAAGAAACCATATACAGTAGGACACATTCTGGGTGATTGCATATATCATCCTTTAGAAAAGGTATTTAATTTAGTGATGGAAAACATATCAGATAATATAAAGCCATAAGATTAGGAATTGTTTGGAACAGGGTTTGATAAAATTTTGCAGATGACTGAAATATTCAAAATATTTATTTTGAAGATGATTACATGAATGCATACACTTTTCAAAACTAATCAAACCATATAATTAAAATTGTGCATTGTATGTAAAGCAAAAAAATACCTGTTGATTAAAAAAGCATAATTACATACTGCACACACAGCAAAGCAGCTAAAGTTAAAAGTAATTAACATACAAAACAAATGAAATTCCTACATGTTGTTGGTAAAAGTGTAAATTAGGACAGTCCCTGTAGAACTATTTTTCTATATCTAATAAAGCCAAAATGTGTATACCTTATGACTATATCATAGTAGAAATGAGTTCATCTATTCACCAAAAGACATGTGAGAGGATATTGACTACAGCACTAATTGTATTTGCCAAAATCTAAGTGAAAATTAAATCTACATAAACTTTGAATGAATAAAATGCATTGTGATATATTCATAGGACTATAATACCACATTGCTATTAAAATCAACAAAGTAGAACTCTACCCAAAAAGATATATAAATACCACAAACATAATGGTGACTAATAAAATAGTTTAAAGAACATAATAAAAATATAAACTCAATTTATATAACGCTTTAAAACTATTCATGATAATCCGAATTATTATTGTGCACAGTAGAAGATTGGTAACTTACAGAGATCACAGACAATTTATGGATGTTACTCTGACCAGAATTAAACAGTGCATTCATTTTGTGATGATCCAGAGATAAACACTTATTAATCGTATACTTTCTGTATGTATGCTATACTTCATACTTCAACTAAAAGTTTACTTAAAACAAGTCACAATGCTGTCGATATTCAAAGGAATGTAAGTCACCTTAGACCATTGTTTTCTACTTATTCTTTTAAATTTTATTTATTATTTTCAGAGAGAGGGAATGGGAGAGAGGTAGAGAGGGAAAGAGACGTCAATGTATGGTTGCCTTTCACCTGCCTCCAGCTATGGACCTGGCTGGAGACTTGGCTAGCAATCTGGTTATGTTGCCCTGGCTGGAGAATTCAACCAGCCACCTTTGGGTTCTCAGGCCAGCACCTTATCTGCTGTGCCAACAGTCAGGGATTAATTATATTATTTTTGTAAGAATTGTTTGCTTAGATGCAGACAATTTTGTCACACAAAATTGGGAGAGTCACTGCGGCCAGTTTCCAGTGTATTTTATAAACATGCATTTGCCTCTTGGCAATTCTATCAAAGCCATTCAAACGACTAAGACTACATTCGTCACTGAAACACGGAAACAAAAATGTCCAATGTTAATCACATTACTAATCTCTTCTAGGCAGTCGGAATAGAGAAGTCCACATGATATAGAATTAATGATATTGTCCAAGTTAAATAAAAATGATGACAATCAGGACAAAGAAACAATGCAATAAAAAGATACTTAATATAAAATGAACATAAAGGAAGATAGAAGTGTTAATAAAGTAGAGGTTCATCTATTGAACTCTCTAAAGGCCTTAATGAGAGAAATAACTTCCAAAGTGTCTTTTCTATTTTCAGTGAACAAAATTAATTTTGCTAAATTTAGAATTTGGACATGTAAATATGAATTAGTAGTCAAATCACTTTTTAATTACTTGTTTGACATGACTGTACCAAAGGAAATTGGAACATAAATTAAAAAAAAAAAAAAAAAAACAATGTTGGGCTAAAATATGAGCTGTTCATATGGGAAATCACAAGATTCTGTTTATTAAAGATTTTCAAATTAATATCTATATAGATTCTACAATTTTTCATAGCATAAATCAACCCATACTGAAATCTGTATTAATTTTTGCAAGGGAAAAACACAGACATAAATATATCCTCTCATCAACCAAAGAAATAAACAAGATTTTTGTATTTTGAGGGGAAAGTAAAGTTTAGATAAAATATAAATAAATCATTATTTTGATTGGCTCAAAGAAAAGCAAGGCTGCTTGAAAAAAGGTTAACCTTACACCTGGGATGTGAAGTAAACTGAGGATAAGTATTCATGGAAACCATGTAGTTAAGAGAAATGTGGGTTTCATATTGAGTCTCAAAATTCTTTAAATGATTTCATCTGCTTAGATATCAGTTTATTTCCCTGAAGCCAAAGGGATTGATTTCAAATAAGGTTTTCAGGATTGTGTCCTTCATACTAATTAATCAAAGCAATTTCTGCTAGTTAACATCTGCTTAAATTCCAAGTTCAAATTCTAAGTTCTAAGTTCAGATAGTGGAACCTCCGTACTTATCATTAATTCATTCCAGAAATTGTGCCCAGTGCTGATGAGTGCAACTGATGGAACATTTTCTTCTGAGGTGGCATCATGACTCATA
Source organism: Noctilio leporinus (assembly GCA_004026585.1). Taxonomy (NCBI): domain Eukaryota; kingdom Metazoa; phylum Chordata; class Mammalia; order Chiroptera; family Noctilionidae; genus Noctilio; species Noctilio leporinus. The sequence goes on from PVIW01001140.1 coordinate 15,303, forward strand.
CAAGTTCTAGAAAGTATCCTGAGCCCCAAACTAATGCCCATTTTGGAAACATTTTTCTCTTGTCAAAATATGATGAGTTCAGGGATTGATGTCGTTTGAAGCCAGTGACTATAAGTTATGACTATATTTTGTTGGTGCGTTTTTCTTGATACTGATTTCTGGCTATGTCTTTGAATATTCCTATAATATCTGCAGACATTCTGATGGTACCTGTGCGCAGTGATGCCATTAGATATGTAAGGTTCTGTGGGGTTTTTTCTTTACGAAGGAACATCTCAAGGAAAATAGAATACAAATAAGCCTTTTTTTCCCAGAATGATGGCTTCTGTGAATTCCCAGAAACATCATTTTATATATAAATATATATAATATCTATATATATTTAAATATACAAATACATATTTAAATACACACACATATATACATGCACACACACACACACACACATATAAATATATATAATGATGCTCCTGAGAATTTCATTGATTGTGCTATTACAGTTGCCCCAATTTTCCCCCTTTGCTCCCCTCTTTCTCAGACAATCCCCACATCATTGTTCATCTCCATGGGTTATGCGAATATGAATAAGATTTAAAATTTTAGATTTTTCTATATTGCTGCAATGACTATTGTGAGTCTTAACAGTCAAGTACTATTGTCCACAACAACTCAAGTTTATGAGTGTATTATTTTACTTTTTATTTGTTTGATAATTATTTTCTTAAAACATCTTTAGCAGGTATATAGCCTTTATTCCTCTCCTTTTCTTCCTTTTTGGTATATTTTAATTCATTTTCTGTGAAAACCCCATCCTTGGTAAGTATTAGATTATTCAAAGAAGTCTTCTTAATTAAAATTACTTTTATCAGAATGGGAAGCTTATCTTTGATGGAATATAATAAAATTTGCTGACACAATAAATAACAGTGGAAATATTTGGTTCCAATTGGGTTAGAGTCTGTGTTGTCCCTAATATCCAAGAAAAACATGTTCAGTTATAATCTTATCTAATTCTTATCATCTTTCATCAGTGAGTGTAGAGGTGAGTCAAAAGCCACTTGATGGGATAAAGCTCATCATTTATTTCTTCAAATATTTATTATTCTATATATTTAGTTTTTCATAACTTTTTATCATCATTATCAATTCTATATATTTCACTTCTCACTTTGTCCCTTGACATTCTATTTATTTTTATTTTTGATGGACTTTTGGTTCATTCTTTTTATTAGTTCATTTGAGTTTCACTGTTTTACCACTATATGCTGAGTGTCTACGACTATTTGAAACACATAGTGTTTGCTATTTAATAGACAGCTATGTATTTTTAATAAAAACAATATGGAATACCTGGAAAGTAGGAAAAAAAAAAAAAAAAACAGAAAGCTTAGTTTCAAAGACAGAGAATTTACCCATAATTCCAGTACTTAGAAATGGCATTTCCATGTTACTTTTTTCCTCTGGAATATATATATATATATATATATATATATATATATATATATATATATATATATTTGCTTGGCAGAGAGCATTTTTTAAGGAGATATTCTTCACTCAGACTTTTAAGTATAGCCTCAAGATGTTTTCAACTACTTACAACAAATGGTTTAAAAATTCATGGTAAAAATGTAAAAGATTCTCAATTTTTATTAGAAAACAAATAAGGTTTTTACAAAAACATTCTCTTCTGATATGAACCCAAAAGATGGCTGTTTTATACAAATGTACAGTTTTAACTTATCATTAGAAAATGCTTCCCTAATGGGTAAACAAATTATTTATTTTTGAGTATTTTAAAAATACTTCAAATATTATTATTCATTAGTACCATCTTTTGTGAATAGCTTATTCATTTCTTTGGCCAGTGTTTTCTTTTTATTTGTTAGTATGTGCCCATTATATTAAGAATACAAACCTTTCGTCATAATTTTATTAAAGTAATTGTTAGCATACCCAATGTGTTTTTATTGTAATTTCAATATTTAGATAATTATATAAAGTTATATTTATTCAAGTTGTTATTATTCTCAGTTATGCATCCTATTACATTTGAATGTCCAAAGCTCATTCCCATTCAAAGAAAGTTCAAGCTTTTCAATTTAATTTTTAATCCATTTTAAATTTAATCCATTTTAAATATATTTGTGATTATATTTAAAATTTAATCCATTTTAAATATATTTTGTTGTGACATGAAATTTAATTTATTTACACTTTTAAAATATGTTTTTATGTCAATGTTGACACATCCTATGTCAAATGTCATCTTTTTAATTAGTTTCCTCTAATGGTTTTAAGTTACATTATATACAGTTAAAGGTATAATCATAAAATTAATTTTAATTGTTGAATAAGGTGAGAATTTAATTTTATCTTTATAATTATTGCATTTTCATGCCACCTTTGCCATTTATCCTTTAATATTTTATAGTCAAATATGAAAATGATAGAGATATTTAATGTATTTTATGTCCACTTTTTATTATAATAGTAATAATAAAATAACTAAACAGTGGAAGATGATGATAGTTTCTTTTATTTCAACTGTGAAGCCATCTAATTAGATTCTCTATATAATAGGTTATCATTATCCTAATCAAAAAGGCTCAAAATGTAAAAGACATTTTTAACTCAACTTTTTTCTACGTACATTTTCAATGTTTTTAAGAATTTTAAGTTTTTCCTATGCCATATTTTAAAAACTGATCAATATCTATCCTCTTTATCATCTTTTTTTCAATTTAAAAATATTTTTTTATTTAGGCAGAAATATGCCTTTTTTGCCAGTCAGCATTTCTTTTTTCTCCCTTTTGCCTTTTTCCTTTTTATTGTTTATGCTATTATAGCTTTCCCAATTTCTCCTTTTGTCCCCACTCCCCTTCCCCCCACATCCCCAGTCAATCCATGGGCCATGGACCTGGGCATGTTCATTTTTGATACCTTCACCTTCTTTCAACCAGCCCCCACCCGGTCCCTTATATGCAACTGTCAGTCTTTCATATGTCTCATTAGATTAGGAATAATATAGCTTCTTACTATTTCCGCAATATTTTTTTCCTTACTCAAAATAATCATTTCTAATGCTGCTACATTTTGCTTTTAATGTAGTTTTTTGGTTATATTCTTTCTTCATTGAAATGTATGTACTGGTGCTATGCTGTTCACTGAATTTATTTTAGGTTTTAAAAGTTGAATCATGCATACCTCAATCTCATTCTCAGATGACCACATATTCTTGCTATATTTTTTAATTTTCATTTTTACTTCAGACTGATTTTTTCAGAATCCTTCAAATCATATTGTTTTTATTTCTTTGTAACTATTAATTCAGTGTGTTTTGTTGGCACTTGATATTTGTTTTCTCCTTTCAGTTTTAAGGGATTTATGTATAACAATAAACATAGGCCCTTTTATATAGTCAAAGCTCTACAATTTTATTATACTATATGCAGTAATAATAAATATCTAAAATACACACACCAAAATCATATTATTTTTGTTGTATCAACTTAGTAATGTTTATTTTTTTAAGAAACAATATTTTAAAAATTCCATTGTACTCCTTAATGTTCTAACTTTAAGACAAAAAGCATTAAGTAGATGAAACAGTATGTGTTTTAGAACTGTTTTAGAATTTCTACTACCAATACAGCAAACTATTTACACAAATAAATTAGGAAATGTAAATAGTAGATGGAGATGTTCTAACTTAATATTAAGTAAAGTGTGCACCCTATTTAAAGATTCTTTAGATTCATATTATAAAATTTTCATGTACATTTTCAATATATTGAGCGAGGCATTTGATTATTTTAGACATTATTAGTGGTAGTAAAGCTCATTTTAATGAATTAAACTTAATGATAAGGAAAATTAAGAAAATAAATAGAGAAGAACAAGGGAGTTTTAAAAGTATGTCAAAGGAAGAAGAGATGATCTGCAAAGCATAGAGGAATTTTAGGGCAATGAAACTACTCTGTTTGATATTAAAATCATGGATACATGTCATTATACTATATTTGTCCAAACCCATAGAATGTACTCTACCAAAAGTGAATCCTAAGGTAAACTATGGACTTATTATAAGTGTTAATGTAGATTCACCCTTGGTAAAAATGTACATTTGATGAGGGGCACTAATAATGATGGTGGTATGCAGGAATAAGAATAAGGGATATATCAAATAATGTGCACCTCCCTCTCAATTTTATTGATAAAATATTGCTAATAATAACAAATCAGAGATAAAACATACACTTTTTAAAATTTTATGTAGTTTTATTTTTTTAAAGATTTTTATTTATTATTTCCAGAGAGAGAGGAAGGGAGAGAGGCAGAGAAGGAGAGAAACATCACTGTATGGTTGCCTTTCACCTGCCTCCAGCCACAGACCTGGTTGGAGACCTGGCTTGCAACCTCGTTATGTGCCCTGGCTAAGGAATCGAACCAGCAACCTATGGGTTCGCAGGCCAGTGCCTTATCCACTGTGCTACCAGCCAGGGCAAAACATTCACTTTTAAGTATGTTAATATTTATAAATTGCATTTGACCTTTAAGTAATAAAACTAAATTTGAGCTTTGGCAAGATGCTGAGTTGGTTGGAGTGTTAACACATACTCCCAAAGGTTGTGGGTCCAATCCCTGGTCAGGGCACACACCTAGGTTGCAGGTTTGATCTCCAATTAGGGTGTGAATAGGAGGTAACCACTTGATGTTTCTTTCTCAGGTCAATGTTTTCTCTCCCTTACTCTCCCTTTCTGATCCTGACTATAAAAAAACAACAACAATAAAACCATATCCTCAGATGAAGAACAAAACTCATTTTTGATAATTTAAAGATGTCATCAAAATATGTATTCTAAATGTTATACTATAAATATTTCAAATTCAATATTTAAAATATTTGAGATATTCAAATAGCTTTTAAATTTATTTCAATTAATTACAAGATTATGTATACTGCTACCCTTTTAAGTCTATATATTTAGAGTTGTTTCTGCTTTACTTTTGTCAGAAATCTTTTCTGCATTATATATATGTATACATATCAATATATGTATCAGTAATTAACCAAAATCATACTCAGAATATACAATGTATGTATATTTCTTAATCTATCCTTATGCCCAAGCCATGTCTTAATTGATGAATATTTGTATTAAGCCTTGATAGCTGATAACATGATTTCTCAAGTTCATTGTTAAGATTAGTAAGCTACTATGGGGGCTTTGCATTTTGCACATAAATTTTAGAATTGATTTGTTCATCTCCATAACAATAACAACATATTCTGAGGTTCTGATTGAACTTGGGCCTTGACTCAACATAACAATCTGAAGTAAGTTGACATTTTGCTCCTGAGAGTGATTCCAAAGGAATAGAATCTTAGGATGAGGTTCCTTAATTAATTATTTGGTTCCACAATTAGGTCTCTAATCTGATTGCATTTAAAAGGCACAAGAGAAAAAAATAGAGAAAAGAGAGAGGTAAAAAGAAGACAAGAAAAGGAAGGAAGGAAGGAAGGAAAGAAGGGAGAGAGAAAGGAAGGAGGAAGGAAGGAATGAAGGAAAGGAAGGAAACTAATTACTCTAGTTTTAGTAGCTACGAGAGCACTGATAGTCCATAATGTCATGTGCAATAGAAAAATGCAAAACATTACTACTGGATACTCAAAATCAATTTTGCCTCAAGACTGCCATCAGACTTAGGCTGCAAAATTAACTCTATCTTGAGTCTCCAGCCTAAGAACTTCCTCTGCAGATTCAACATGTGTGTTCCCAAACTCATGTCTCTGTTCTTTTTTTTTTTTTAAAGATTTTACTTTATTATTTTTAGAGAAAGGGGAGGGAGAGAGGCAGAGTGGGAGAGAGGCATCAATGCATGGTTGCCTTTCACCTGCCTCCAGCTATGGACCTGGCTGGAGACCTGGCTTGCAACCTGGTTATGTGTCCCGGCTGGGAATCAAACCAGCAACCTTTGGGTTTGCAGGCCGACACCTTATCCACTGTGCCACCAGGCAGGGCCATATCTGTTCTTCAAAGTCAAAATCTCTCAACATTCTTTCTTTTATGTTGCTGGTGAACCCTAATACAGATTTTTAATCTTCCAACTCATAAATATATACCTCTCCATTTCTATAAATCTTCCTTAATTTTTCTCCAATACTTTATACTTATAGTGTAGAAATCTAACACATCTTTATTATTTTTAAAATAAATAATATTTTTAATAATTGTTAGTTTTTAGTATAAAGGCAAATATTTTTATAAATTATCCAATAATTTTGCTAAATTGACATTAATTTTAAAGTTTTGTAGATTCTGTTAAATTATTTTATTACAAATCACATATATATATATTTATTTATTTATTATTACCTTCCTGAACATTCATTAGAATTTGAATAAAATTAATGATTCATAAACATCTTGTCTTGTTCATGAATTCATAGAGATAGTGTTCAATATTTCACAACTAAGTAAAATGTTAATAATGGGTCATTTATATATTTATACTCTTTATCCAATTAAGATGCATCATTTCATTTATGAATTGTGTAACTTATTTACATAATTCATATTTATAATTTATTATTTATAAATAAATCATTATTTATTTGATCAACTGTTATTCTGCCTCTACTGAAATGTACATTTAAAAATTATTGTGCTGAAGGGAATAATTGCTTTAATTTGTTTTTATTATTTTCCGTATGTCTGGATTTAATTTTTAATTATATTGTCCAGCATTATTGTGACTAACTTATGGGAGTGAACTATAATTTTTCCTTTTCCCAATGTCCTTTTTCAAGTTTGATTTTTGAGATCTAAATTCTTCCAGGATTCATAAAACCTTCTGGAAAATAATTTATTCTCTAAGAGAAATTTTATAAGATTAATATTATTTAGTCCTTAAATGTTAAGAAAATTTGACCAGGAATAACTTCTGGACCTGTAATTACTTTGTGGAAGGTTGTTAGATATAGATCAAATTTTTATAAAATGATGTCACAATTTAGTTTCTCTACTTTTTATGTATAGTTTTGATAAGTTATTTTTTTAAGGATTTCTTTCTTGTCATGTAAAATATGAAATTTATTGCATGGAGTTGCTTGTCAGATATCCTTAACATCTTTTAATATCTAAGACTTTATTTTGACGACTTTTTCTTCATTCCCAATATTGGTAGTTTTTGTTTTCTTTTTTTATTCCTTGAGCAATCTTCTGGAGTTTTATTATCTTATTAATTAAAAAAAAATTGACTTTCTGATTTCTCAATGTTTTTAAACGTTTGGTTTTCTTCATCCTACCTTCTTTTAACTTCTCTACATTGATTTTCTACCTACCTCACTTTTAATAGTTAGCAAAGATCTAAAGTTACTAATAAATATACCTCTAGCTATATTGTACAGGTCTTTATTATAATACTTTTATTATTGTCTAGTTCAAATTGTTTCAAATTTTCATAATAAATCTTTATTCTTTTATTTTTATTAATAACAAAATAAACATATTAGAAATAATAATAAAGTAACAATAAAATAACATTATTTTTGTTAACAAAATAAACACAATGAAAAAATAATAATAAAGTAAACATAACATAAGAAAATAATAAAATAAACATTAATTGATGGACAGTGTTTGCATTTTATACACACATATATGTGCACATGCATATTTAAATGTGGTGCTATTGCTTAGAAGTTTGCAGCTTAAGAACATTCAAAATCATATGCTAGTTAGCTCAAAGGAGTTCCTAAAATTCATGTGTTTATACTAGCAAAATCAAATTATATGTCTATTGAGTATATGTTAAAATAGATATCAAAAGCACTTTTTCACAACATTCATTATCAATTTTTCTTAATATTAATTCGAACTGACAAAATTGTTGTGTGTTGTTTCTCCATTTAAAAATTATAGAAACAGAACCCTGGCTGGTGGCTCAGTGGTTAGGGCACTGACCTGTGAACCCAAAGGTTGCTGGTTTGATTCCCCAGCCAGGGCACATAACCAGGTTGCAAGCCAGGTCTCCAACCAGGTCCTTAGCTGGAGGCAGGTGAAAGGCAACCATACATTGATGGTTCTCTCCCTTTCTTTCTCCCTACCTGCTCTTCTCTCTGAAAATAATGAATATTATCTTTAAAAACATTTTATAGAAACACATATAAGGAATAGTTTTAGTGTCTTAATACAAATCTGGGTATAAGGAATCTAAAAATCTTCTGCTTTAGCATTGACTGGAGTTGTCAATCACTTTTGATATTGAGACAACTAAGTTGCATTCTCCTCTCCACAGGTTTGTTTTTCTAGATATTTAGAAACCAGAACTGATTGACAGGTATGCAAGTACACTAAGAAACACTGCAATCTTTGTGGAGTAAGTTTTCACAACCCAGGAGGTATGACTATGCAAATACTAGCAGATGGTTATGTAAATGTAAATGTACTTGTTCTACTAAAGCTTGACATAGTGACACATTTAATTAATTTTACATATATTAATAATTTATTCAGAAAATTTATATTAAGAAATGATTTAAGTGATTTTCATTCATGGCAGTATTCTTATCTCTTAGTTGGGCTGTTGGGCATTGTGAAATCTTGGCAGAACATTTTATAATTGAAAGATTTCAATCTCTGCAATCTCTGAGAGGATTACATGGCAGATGGCAATGTAAAGGAACCACTCAACTATTTGAGTACAAAGTTTACGTAGCCATCTGTTGGATATTTATTTCCCTGGGCTTCACAATTTACTTGGAGACTAGGAAGTGTGAAGATTCAAAGTGTTTTAGGGTCCAAGCACTAATATATATGTGAATGTATGCATTATCTACATGTGTATGAAATATTTAGGGAAGTATTTTGTGGCTATATAGCTGGATTTTAATTTTAAGTAATTTTTAAGTTTCTTTATTGAATATTCTAAAAACATATTAAGTGTCTTACTTAGTCTTTCAACTTAAACACTTGAAAAAAAGTCCACAAATATTTAATATTAGACCAGTTAATTTTTCTATGACTTAATTAAGATTGTATTTGAAAAGAAATGTTTTAAAGATAAGTATCTTGTCAGATGAATATTTATTGAGCAGTAAATTTAAGTAATAAGATAATATATAAGGAAATATTAAATCAATAGGCTAAGATATAATTCAAATGCTTTCAGAGTTCCTTTTATTTTAAAATTATTTATTTATTTATTTGTTTTCACTTTATTTATGACAGATCCCCTGTTTCTTCCTGTATATGGCTGGCCTTCTGCTGTGGTCTGTCAACTAGCTAGCCTTGAAGCTAATCTTGTCCTAGAGACTGAAACACTGAGCCCAGGGACAACCAACATAGTGTCCCTGAAGGACCTGCAGGTGCTTCCTTGCGGTATACTGCCTTTGTTGTAAGGTACATACAGCCTGCTTGGTTCTAAAGGGTATATAAGCCTGTTCCTGCTCTAAGCTAGCACTCTCCTGATGTTTGGGGTGGGAGACCAGGCACAGGACAGCCAACACCTCCCCCAACCCCACCCCGGTGCCCCTTGGGCCTTTCAGTCCTTAGATGGATGTGGCTTGTGATACAGCGTGCTAAATCTCCTGACAGCTGGACGCAACTTTTTCTTTGCCACCAGATCAGGGGCAGTATCCTAGCCATCAGAATCTGCAGGTCCAGTCTGAGAGACCTCAAGACCTAACAGCTTACCTCCCTTATTTGATTTTTAAGTAAAACACAAGTACAGTTATCAGCCATTCAAATGACCATGAAATTATTTATATTGTAAAATATTTATCTATGTGTGCATAAAATGAGGTTTTATAGGCTATATTGTATTTTGAGGTAGATTTTTTTTACCAACAGTAAATATCAAGAACGAACACTTACTAAAGAAAAGATGGTATGTGCTCTGTGAAGTTCAGACTAGTAAGTCCTCCAAACCTTCAGAATCATGGTCATTTGAGAAACCCAGGTAATCAATCAGGCTTTATTTCAGGGCAAAACATGAGTTATTTATAGGGCCTGGGATGAGTTGTATATTGGCCTTTCCTGATAAAATGAGCACCAATAATTAATAACATAGAATTAATTTAATTTGTAGATTGCAAAAGTTACTTGCTTCTCTGCTCCTCTGTAGACTAGTTTGAGTAACCCCGTAACAGAAAGAATTCTACTTAGATATTTTTTATTGACAATTATTGATGTACATAATGTTTAAGGCTATTTTCTGATAGAAATTCATCTTATTGAAGCTACTGGAATGCTCTCATGAGTTTATTTTTCAAGACATCTCTGAGGATAAAAATCCTCTAGTTCAATCATTCGTGCCAAATAATTTGTTTTTTCCTGACCTTAGGTAAAGAATTAATTCCAGTTAGTAGCCATGGGAATCCAAAAGAAATTTGTCTTAATGTTAAACTGTCTGATTTCATAACATAATGCTACTTGGGGAAATAGTATTATTTATGTGACATATGGGAAAAAGTACATATGTTAACAAGTAACAAACATAGTTTGTTTATTCTTACTGTTGCTGATATGCATATAATAAATGTGCCTTAAAATGGAGTCAATTGACTTGTTGTTCAATAAGTTGTGAAGTAAGAAAGACACGAATATATCATTTTTTATTAGATGCCTGGTATGCTCACTTAGAAAACTCTATAGAACTTCAACATTTCTTGACTATTGTATGTGATCAATGTTTAAGAATATCGTCTAGAAATTTATGTTTTTCTTATCTCATAGAAACTGCAGTGTGTTTTGAATAGTTTCATAATGCATTTTATACAATGTTATTTGCTATCTTAGTCAACTCAAGTGATTTGTTTAGTTATTCCACTAGAAAACTGCAAGTAGAAATAAGCAATATTTAACCTTATCCATTGATTTATTTTCAAAAGCTTTTAAATGTTTAGTATACATTTTAAAAAGGAGTATGTATTTATTAATTTAAACATAAGTTTAAGCTAGGAAAGATAAAGCACAAAATATTATCTCAACTTTTTTGTTTCTGTTTATTTTTGTTTTACTTTCTTCTCAGATTGATTCTTTTGAATAACTAATTTTTTGTTATTATCTACTCAGGTGCTGACTGCAATATTACTAATATTGTTAATGTTATTAGTTGTATATCAATATTTTAATATTGAATATAGTATCATTGATGTTAACATGCTTCATCTCACTTTTTTAACTACAGACAAAACTTCTAGAGATGTCAATTAGTGTTTTTTCCTATTCTATGTAAGTCTGGAAAAACAGTATATGTACAATAAGGAATTTATTTCTTTGAATTGTTTAAGTTTGTAAGCAATATAAGGTATCTTCTATATCAATTCTTCCCAAGAATTTAATAATTTCACAATTGTTTATTTTTTTTTTAAGATTTCATTTATTATTTTCAGAGAACAGAGAAGGAAGAGAGGCAGAGAGGGAGAGAGACTTCAATGTATGGTTGTCTTTCACCTGCTTCCAGCTAAGGACCTGGCTTGCAACCTGGCTGTGTGCCTTGGCTGGGAATCAAACCAGCCAAACTGGTTCTCAGGCCAGTGCCTTATCCACTGTGCCACCAGCTAAGGCTGATTTCAGTTTCTGAACAAGGAGGGAAAAATACATTTAAGAGCATTGTCATTATTGTAACTAATCTTAAAAAGGAGGATATTCAAGTATCCAGGCACTCTAAGTAATATACATTGTACCAGTATATTTTCAGGGTAGAAAAGTTTCCATATTTCCATTTACTCCATTTATTGCCATCAAATATTGAAATACCAAGGGACCTTAAAGAATATATATTTTATATATCCTATATATTTAAAAATTTTTAGGCTAGTCTGAATATATGCTAGTTCCTGAGTATCAAAATAACTACCTTAGACCCTGGCTGGTATGGCTAAGTGTATTGACCATCAGTCTGTGAACTCAAGTTTTGCTGGTTCGATTCCCAGCCATAGTACATAACTACGTTGTAAGCCAGGTCTCCAGCCAGGTCCCCAGCTGGAGTCAGGTGAAAGGCAACCATACATTGATGTTTCTCTCCCTTTCTTCCCACTGCCTTCCCTTCTCTCTAAAACTAATAAATAATTTTTTTAAATAACTATCTTAATAGAAAGATGACACTCTAAACATTCAAATGATTTATGAAAACAAATGAGGCAAAGGCATTTGGTTATTGGGCCCTCAGAGGCATCAGACACTGCCTACTTAGTTTCCAGGACCCCATATGAGAAAGCAAAAGACGCCATGATTAAAGGAAATTCACTAAGTTCCTAAAACCTCAACTCAATATTGAAATAGAAAACTGATCACAGTTTGAGAAAAATGAGTAGTTTGTTATACACAGCCCTACATAAGCAATGACTGATTATTTGCTATTAATCTGGAACTCAAATTATTCTGTAGTATATTTTATACTTATTCTTTTAACCAAAAATATATATTAAAGAAGGAAAGACATGTCTATGTATTTTAAATGATGATTATCCAAATAAATTACTCCCATATTAGTGAGTTCCATGTTTCATCTTCCATGTTATTCCTCTGAAAAGTATCCAGTATCATATACCTTTTGAGTGATAATTAAAAACTAAAACTGTTTATAAATCTATCATGGGAATTTCACTCCTATAGATTGCCCATCCATTTGTAATTTGTAAAAATCTCTTTTCATAAATAATTGAACCCAACTTTGATATTTGACATTTTCATTTATGAGAGGATATAACCTTTATCTCTTATGCTAAGGCAGGTTGGAGGTGATGTATATGACAGTCCTATTCCTGATCTTAGATGAAATAGGAAACTACAAGTTCAATTTTTTTTTTTTTTTAAGATTTTATTTCATTATTTTTAGAAAGAGGGGAAGGGAGAGAGGCAGAGAGGGAGAGAGACATCAATGTATGGTTGCATTTCACCTACCTCCAGCCACAAACCTGACTGGAGACCTGGTTTGCAACCTGGTAATGTGCCCTGGCTGGGGAATCGAACCTGCAACCTTTGGGTTCGCAGGCCGGCACCTTATCCACTGTGCTACCAGCCAGGGCTGTACAAGTTCAATTTTAAGGTGAGTTGTATAAAAGAGATATTGCATTCTGTTGGGGAATAGAGAGATTAAAATTTATTGAATAAAAATGTCCATCTTGCCACATTTTTTGAAATTTGACTCGTTTAAAAAAGTTTATTTAAAAGGAAAATGGAAACAATTTTAGTTACATAAATGCTTTAATAATAGGTCTAATTAAGGTTTTAGGGCATTAAAAAATAAATACAGAATATAAATTATAAAATTATGTATAAATATGAATATTTTGTATGATGAGATGATATATCATAATAAATTACAAATGTTAAAAAGGTAACAAGTAGCATAAAACACACAAAATACATAAATGTGAAATATTCAGATTATTTAATATAAAACATTATTACTTTTTTGTTAAATGTTAGATATAATACATTCTCCCTGGCTGGTGGCATAAGGTGCCAGCCTGCAAATCCAAATGTTGCTGGTTTGATTCCCCAGCCAGGGCACATAACCAGGTTGCAAACCAGGTCTCCAGCCAGGTTCATAGCTGGAGGCAGGTGAAAGGCTACCATACATTGATGTCTCTTTCCTCTCTGCCTCTCTCTCTTCCCCTCTCTCTAAAAAATACAATAAACAAAATCTTTAAAATAAAAATTATATTTTCTATAGAAAAAAGAGAACATTATATTTTCCTATAACAAGTTAACCAAAACATTTTTTATAATTAGCAAATTAGAAAAGACTTTACATCTCATGACACATTATTAATAATTTAATATAATCAATAGGATTTATGCATATTTGGAAAAATTCTATAAATTCTTTCATACATAGAGTACAGTTAGAAAAAAATCTATAAATGTCTATTATCTGACTCCCTCTAATTCAAACTTCATTTCTCTTTCACAAGGTATATCCTTTATGTCCTATATAGTAGCATCACCTATTTTATATTTTACTAAGTAGTAAGAATTAATTTGTTCAAAATTTATCATCTTTAGGCTAGACTGTAAGAAAAAATAAAAAAACTTTTACAAAGCTCCAAGAAAACCATCAAGTTGTCAACCATGACACATGAATGTCAGTAATTCCAACACACATTTTATCAGCCATTATATCAAAAATGTGGCAAATTCTACCATTGCCTTGCCAGGTTATTCACAACACCAATACCTGATCACAGGACATGAGTGGTGCTATTACCAACCACAAACTTGTTAGGCATGATGAGAGATTATCAAGTTTTTCCTAGTCCTTATTGATCTTGAATCATTATTAGTGTTCTGAAGAGCTAGAAAGGCTAATTCTTCCCACTCATGGCACTTAAAATGTATAAATCCCAATGTTTGAGATCACTCTCCCAGAGTGCGATCTCTGAATCACAGATTGTTACAGCCAAGAGTGGGTTACCTGCTACTGATCTTAGGTCATAAGTTTTCTCCAGTGAATACTACTACAGGTGGTCAGGTCCATGTATTGTCTGGTCATCTATTCTTGTTTGGATCATGATCAATTTTCAACATTGCCTTTGATAACTTAAAAAGAAGAAAAACTTGTAAATTTAGTGGTAAATAATAGTTTTGCATAAAAATAAACTTTTTAAATAAAGAGAGGATAATTTTTAATAAAAATAATATATAGCATGAAATAATTGTCAAGTAATTCCAACTAATTATTGACTTCTGAATGAGTTGCTTCATTAGGGAGTATATTTATTCACTCAAATAATGTTATTTCTTGCACATAGTAATGAGCACAATAATATCAATGAATTCTCTTCTTTTTGAAGTTTAATTTTATTGGAAGGATACAGAAAATAAACAAACAAATATATACTATGTGTTGCTATGAAATTAAATGAAACAGAATAAGGAAATAAGGAGATAGAGTAATGTAGAATAATGAATGGAGTTTATGTTACTTTTAATAATATTGAAAGTAACTCACATTTTAGAGTGAAAAGTGTAACAGTAAATATACAGGGTGCTTGCAATAAAGTGACAAAATTTTAGTAAAATAAACAACATACCACAAAAGTGTTATATTTTGAAATAAATTGATTCTTATATGTCATCACATTAAGTCTTATGGTCATCACAATAAGTCTAGTTTATATTTTAAACCAATCATATCTATAAAATATTATTTTTTAGAAGAGAGAAACCTATTTGGAGAAATGGTCCTTTAATATTAAAAATAGAAATAGTTCAATGTACATTTGTTTGCTATACACATAGATATTTAATAAACATTCAAATATTTGTAAAAAAAAAGGCAGCAAAAATATAAGAACATTTTTGAAAGGCATTCCTAAGTTCATAATAGAGGAGTTCTATTATTTAGTTTTTTTCTTAGTGTTATTTTCCAAGGTGGCTTAATGCAATAAAGTAGTTTTTTCATATTCTATGTCTTTTTTGCATCATTAGTCTGAGAAATAGCATTACAATATCAGCTTTCACTGAGAGGTCATTTACACCTTGGAAATTACAAAAAATTGGAACTAATGACAGGTGTTTCGCAAAACATTTTTGAATTATATGTTTACCTTGTTAGTGATGCTGTCCAAAGATAGTGCTCTTAGTTTGAATAATATGTTTTTTTTAATTTTTATTGTTGTTGTATTACATCCATCCCCTTTTTGCTCCCCTCTGTCCTAATAATATGTTAAAACCCTATTTAATATTTTATACTTCTATGAGACCAACTGAAATACAGTCCACCAAATGTCAATGTAAGTAAATATTGAAATAAGAGTAGAGGGATAATCATTGGGAGAATGTGTGGATAATGTATAGGAGAATAAATTCCTAAAACATTAACATTACAATGTCAGAGATTAGGTTGATTGAGAAAACTGTGAAGCAAATAACCTAGGAATTTCTATAAAGATATGTTTTTGTAAAAAATGTACAATAAAAAAATAAGCTGCAAAAGAATATGCTTCGAACCCTCTATCCCTCCTTTTCCTTTTTTCCTCCTTTCTCTCTCACTCCTTTTCTTTCTCTTTCTCCCCTTCCCTCCCTCCTTCCCTCAAAAAAATGAAAAAAGAATATGCTTCATCTCGAAAAACAAGCAGTGCCCAATACCAGAAACACTGCTTTTGCTATGTACATCTGGTGTCATAATTATAAAACTCTTATATGTATCAGTGAGTGCTACAGTACTAATTTAATCAGATAATGGTCTGTTTATATTTGGTGTAGATTATTAATTTTAAATTCCTATGTTTCTAGTTGAGAACAGTGGTAACTATAGGTGAATAAAAGTAACTCTTAAAAGTAACTGTCTCACAAATATAAAAATCCCCTTAAAAGAAATTAATTTGGACAGTGTAAAGATTATTAATCAATTAAAAGGCCTCCGGGAGATAACTGAAAGAAGATTGCACCCTAATAATGTTCATTGTATCTAAATAAGCAGAATATACAAATATGATCCAGAGATAGGAAACTGAAACCACCAATATGAATATTACAATATACATATGATAAACACATCTAAGGTCAAAACTTTACTTAGAATTATAATATTTGACATACATCCAATGTTAATGAAAAATTAATTTAAAAAACACAAGAGTATTAGTGGCTTAAATTTTACAAATACAATAATTTACAAATGACAGAATTGCCACAAGTAATTTTTGCAATTTGTGGATGTTTTTATTACATCATAGACTGACATGCATGTAGAGTACTTGGCAGAACCTTGTAACAGGAAATACCTGCCTGTCCAAATGTAGCATTTTCAGTGCCTTATGTGTTGAAACACAACCCCTCAAAGTTACTGACAGAATGAGATTTGTCAAAAGAATAAACTGAGTTAGCATTATCTAGATGCTGTATCCAGAAAATATGCAGCTCAGCTTAGATATCAAGGTCCAAAAGGTCAGATCTGCATTAACCTACAGTTTTAAATTCATAAATTCTCCAGGTTCAACAAGAGGATGAGAGACCTTGAGAGGCTACACAGTTCAGAACTCATTACAGTGACGTTCAGGTCTCCTAGGAGTTCTTGAAATCTGACACCAAGTGTGCTTGAGTCCTTACCTCTGGTATAAGATTGTTAAATTGGTTTTGAAAATTAGAAAACTAATCAAATAAATCTAGACTAGTGGCAGTCTATTCTTCTGTGTTCTTTCATTTTGTTGAGGGAAGTATTGGTTTTTCAACCAACTTTCTTTCATTTTATTATATGCTTGTCAGAAAAAATTTGTCAGACTCTGCAACTGTTTATCTTTCTCTCAGGCTCTACTGCAGATGCCCTAATTCCCTAGGAGAATACGTATTCACTTCTCTTTTTTTTTGTTATCAATCTCAGTCTAACAAATGTTGTATTTCTAGAAGATGCTATGCTGGACATTACATGACTTTCACTTAGTATGAACTAATGTATTGCAATTCTAAGTATACTAGATTAGTTAATAATAAGAATGCTTCTAAAGTAAATGGAAGCATACTTAGAATAAGAAAAGCTGCTTTAATATCTGAAATTTTGAAAAACTTTATTTTAGAAAAAATAATATATTAATTTAAAAATTTTGCTTTAAGTGTTTATATTTTTAGAAGCCAGAATTGATTTGATTGACTAGTTCTACATTTCACAATGAATACCTTAGGGACTTGTATCCTTCTATTACTTATGAAATTTTACTTTTAAACTATAATATGTCTTGCCCCCTTTTTTTCCAGTTACAACTTCCTCTTTTTTAAAAAAATCAGCACACTTGCCCTATCCTCAGCCTTAAATTTTACTCTTTCCAATATGATTCTATCTATCTAATCACATAATGCCACAAAGACCTGTGAAAATACCCTTGTGTTCTGTGTCTGAAGAGATTTGTCAGTTGATTTATTTGCATCCTTTTGTACTGGAAGTAAAATGAATTATATGAAGATCTGAGTTAAAATACAGTTTATGGCCAACTATGCTTTCACATGAAATTTGTATGAAGAACTCCCTTCTTTAATGGTGGCAGTTAATACGTATAAAGTGCACAGTGACCTGGTCTTGGGCTCATTATATTTGCACTTAAAAATATCCAAAGACATATAATTAATATCTACTGCTTTTATATCCCACCATTTGAAGGCTCCCTGGCATAAAACAGAAATGACTTTGCAAAGTGTTCCCTGTGACTGGAATCCAAGGACTAACTTTCAAGGACTACCTTCTAATACCAGCTCCACAAGTCTAGGCCTCTATAATAACATTACAAATTTAAATGATACTCTTTTATTTCTCCAAAATAACTAAGAGTTTTTTTTAAAGATTATTGAGATAAATCTTATTCAATCTCATAGCATCTCTATGGCTTTGAGTTCTCTTACTATTTCTATTTTGAAGACAGTGAAGATTGTTGTAGCCTGTATATTTAAATGAAGTCCTTCTCAGAGACTTGGAAATATTTGAGGAATAGTTATATAATAGAGATTTCAGTGATTTCAGTTTAGTTTCCTGGGATCCTGTCTTGTCTACGTACACCTCATTTCTTTTTAATTTTTTAAGATTTTATTATTTCCAAAGAGAAGGGAAAGGAGAAAGGCAGAGGAGAGAAACATCAATATATGGTTGCCTTTCACCTGCCTCCACCTATGAACCTGGCTGGAGACCTGGCTGGAGACCTGGCTTGCTACCTGGTTACGTGCCCTGGCTGGGAATTGAACCAGCGACCTTTGTGTTTGCAGACTGGTGCCTATCCACTGAGCTACCAGTCAAGGCCTCATTTCTTTATAAAGAATTGAGTACATACCATAATAAAGACATTATAAAAATAGAAGTTAATGCAACTTTCTTGAATGGAATGCATTAATCAACTTTATTCAATAAAATACAATACAAGCTTTGGCTGCTGGCACAGTGGATAAGGCACCTGCCACCAAACCCAAAAGCTGCTGGTTTGATTCCCAGCCAGGACATGTAACCAGGTTGCACATAACCAGGTCTCCAGCCAGTTCCGTGGCTAAAGGCATGTGAGAGGCAACCAAGCATTGATGTTTATCTCACTCTTTTCCTTCCCATCTCTCTAAAAATAATAAATAAAATCTTTAAAAAAATACATAATATGGGATTTGTGTGAAACCAGTATCTATGCAAAAAATATTAAATACATATATATGAAATAAATTATTCCTAACCTAAAGCTTGTTTGAAAAATAAAATAATAGTAAAAAAATTCCAAAACCTTGAAGGCTAGTGTCAAAGCCTAAATTTAAGGAAATAAAAAACATCTAATTTAATTGATAAAGAACAATTATAATTTATCTTCATCCAGAATTTAATAAACAGAAATGTTGGTTTCCAAACAAGTGGAGTTATAGATCTTAGCAACATAACCACACAGAGTAAAAAGGATCATAAAGGGACTTAAATGTCATATACATAGAGCTTGTGACTGCTGTCAACTATAAAGAAACTAGCAAAGATTCTCTCAGATACATTGACATATTTTTACCATAACAATATTGACATATTTTATAATAGAAACATTAACATATATTTATTATAGGAATATTGATACATTGTTATCTACCTTTTGACAAACATGGTAGATGATTTATTGTGGTGAGGATCACAGTGCAATGCTACCATTTTCCTGTGACCCTTTACAAATAATTTTATGATGAAACAAAGCAATTGTAAGTGGAAGGGAATAAGGTTAGGCTTCAGTGATGCTACAAAAACTAGCCCATTCTGACTTCTAAATCTCAAGAGAGTAAAAATATAATGCATTATCTAGGGAAAACATATTTGTATTTTATAGTATTTTTAATAGCAATGTTCTAAATATTAATTTTAACAGGCTTTCCACACATATAAGTGAAATTGTTTTTATTTTTTTCTACTTAACAAAGGGATTCTGATTTATATAACATTCAAGTAATAAACACAATAATCCCATGCAGGTATGTGTGCACACACATGCTCACGAAGTGGAAATTTTTATTTTCTGTAACTTACTAAACATAACAATATCTGAAACACAATTAAATTGAAGGCACAAATCAAATCATTTTATTCAATTAAACTAACTTCAAAAACATACTTCAATTAGGGCTAAGTTTTGGAAAAAGGTAAATATTTTAAACACACATCTATGTATTTATGTGTGTGTGAGTATATATATGTGTGTATGTGTGTGTGTGTGTGTGTGTGTGTGCTAATACATAGGACAACTTTAAAAAACTACAATAAAAAGAGAGATAGACAAAGTAAATTAGCCCAAAGATTGAAAGACACCTATAACATATATCCTACATGAGCAGGCAACCAAGCATTGATGTTTATCTCACTCTTTTTAATTAAATTTTTATCAGGCACATATTTAATACATAGTTGGTGAGTGAATAAATAAGCATAGTGAGCAGAAAACATCACAAATTTCTATGCATTGAGATATATCTGTAATGGGTTAAGTACTATGCATTGTCCATATGTGTTGATGAACATTATTAGATTATTTTTAAATTTGATAATATATCATTAGTTAGAATATGAGGATCATGTATTGCCAAATAAAGATGAACTGCAGCCATAACCTTGTGATTGGAAAATACTTCCTTGAATTTTTGTGTTTTCGAAAGCCACATTTGCATATTTGCAAATTTATTAAAGCAAATATTTCAATTTGTATAATCAAGTTTCCCTGATCTGAGATCCCCTGTATTGATTAAAGTAACGGACCGTAATTTGATTGCACTTTTTCATTCTGACGCCAGGCTTAGCTTTGAGACATGCTTTGGAAATTAAATATTAATTTATTATATTTTGAAAAAACTTGAGAGTGCATTTACATGTTCCTACTTGCCCTTTTCTGCCATCACTTTGAGAACACACCAAGGCTATTCTGCTGGAAGGTAAGAAGTAGAAATATCAGAGTCAAGTTCCCCCAGTTTACCCAGACAAAGCCACCATAGATCCACTGACACCCAGACATGTGGACAATCCCAGTCAAGATTAGGGCCTTGCCTACCACCCCAAATAAATAAGTACTTTATTGTTTATGCCACTGCAGTCTTAGGAGGGCTTGTTTTTGTTTTTCTTGTCATCATTATGTTGCTCTATAATGTCAATGGATAATGGATATGAAGGTAATAACACAAAGTAAAGTTACAATGTGTATTTTGTGTACTTCTTCCTTCTTTCAGAAACTTGCTAAACTTAAACTATTAAATCATGAGTACAACATTAAAGAACTTAGCAGTAATTAATTCAAGCTTGATTAATTTCTATTAAAATATCTGAAAAGACCACATCAGCAGAGAGAATTGGTAGTGTCTTCTCTGTCCTCACATTGAACCCAAATTTGACCTCATCAACTGTTCTATTGATATCTCAGATACATTCTCTGAAGACTTTTCCCTATGGGTTTCTCTCTAGTTTGTTCTCTAAGAGCTATTAGGAATTGATTAGGAAGGAATAGGAAAAAGCTGCCTATTTTCATTTATGGTACCTTAGTTGATCCTGGTAATTCCTGACCCCTTAAATAAATTTGTGGAAAAACTGAAAAGCATAAATAGAAGCTCTCACCCTTCCCAAGGTTATGCAATGTGAAAAAGTATCTTGCAATCACTATAATTTCCTCCTAAAATACATATCTTTCTGTCATGACTATTTTCTAACCCTAAAATTTTGAAAATATGTGTTTATTTTTTCCTCAAAGAATGAGGTGAGCCCTGACTGGGTAGCACAGTAGATAAGGGGCTGGCCTGCAAACCCAAAGGTCACAGGTTCGATTCCCCAGCCAGGGCACATAACAAGGTTGCAAAACAGGTCACCAGTCAGGTCTGTGGCTGGAGGCAGGTGAAAAGCAACCATACATTGATATCTCTCTCCCTCTCTGCCTCTCTTTCTTCCCCTCTTTTTAAAAATAATTAAATAAAATGTTAAAAAAAAAAAAAAAAAAAAGAATGAGGTGAAATATTTTTCTCCCCTTCTGTACCTTTATCTCTAAAAATAATCAATAAAATATTTTTAAAAATCAGGTGCAATGCAATGGCCTAGTTGTATAGTACAATTACATTCTGAAGAACTTGACTGAAGTTATTAAGAATTATGAAATTACAAATTCACTAGGATGTATATGTGTATTCTATATCCTGGGTATTTTAGGTTAAAACACTTGCACGTATGTTCACATCAGCATCCTTTGAATTTGACAATGTTATCTGTATGGCAGGAAAAGGACTTTGTAAGTGTGGCTGAGTCATGGATGTTGAAGTGGGGAGAATTTCCATTACCCTGGTGACTCTCTTGATGGAATCATGAGAGTCCATATAGGAAAGATACAAGGAGGATCAGAGTCAGAGGCAATGGGGATGTAATAGAATCAAGATTAAACTAATGCACTTTGAAGATGGCAGAAAGACCCACAAACCAGGAAATATAGACAGCCACAGAAGCTGAAAAAAACAAGGAAATAACTTCTCTTATCGGAACCTCCCAAAGAAAATAGTTGAATTTTATGCCAATGAAACCATTTTGGTACTTCTGATCTCTATCCCACTAAAATATTTTGGTGATGTTTTAATCCACTAAATTTGTAATAATTTAATTGGTTATAGTACTAGTAAAAGAACTGATCCATGGAGCTATTGAGTTTACATGTCTATCATCCTTTGTTTTAACACAGTGTTCAATTTTATTTGTTTATTATTTTCTGGCCTCAATTGCATGTACTTCTAAAATTACTGTGTTGATTTGAAGATGCAAATGGTTGGACTTGAAACCCATTTCTTTTAGTCCTCTTTAAAGTTTTCTAGTCAGTAAGACTACTGTTGTTCCTTCCTAAAACTGAGGTCCTTTTTCTTTAATACCTATCCCTTGACTTTATTGCAGAACTCTCCTTAAGTTTGTATAAGGTTTTCAGCAAGATATGAGTTGATCTCTAATAAACTATGATGTTGCCAGAAAACAAAGGGGAATGTCCAAGAGAGTCACTATGATTTAAGCTGAAAAATTGTCATAAATTTCTTTTAAATTAAAATAACAAAACTGTATACAGCTAATCACATGTGATATATTATTTTCTGTATGAAAATCTTAAATTTTGACAAAAGTTCATTTAACTAAACTTTTTTTTTCTGGTAACATACAATAATCTGGGTCCATGGGAAGTCTCTCAGAATTAGCTGCATGTATATTGTGAAAACAGATATTCACCTCCCATAATGATTAATTCAAAGTCACTGCATGAAAATGCCTTTAGGTAAAAACAAAACATTGTCATTTAACTTGCATATAACACTAAGTATGCATAGAACTATGGCCTATTTACACATTTATTTTATGTTTTCCCCTTAATTATACACACACACACATACACACACATATATGTATACACACATATATGTTTATGTATATATACATGTATATGTATATGTATATTTTTTGCTTTGTTAATCTTCCAATTCAATGAATGCAGAAAATTTTTAATTTACCAGAGTTTTCTAAAATGCTCATTAATGAATCACAAATAAAACTTCCAATATACAAAGTGCTAGTATTGGTTCCTTGCATTTTTGAAATGTTTTGTAATTTCTAACATGACACTATGTACTTTTGATTACTACAAGTACCAATATCACCAAGGTTTTGCTTATGAAATAGGGAAACTCTTCCTGACATACTCTAGATCTTAAAATAAAGAGACTGTGACTCATAATCTGTCTTTCTGCAGCATTTCACTTCCTGATATTAGTTACTTACCTTTTGATGCCAGTCAAATGATACAGATGGTGACATCAAGAAAGCAGCAGTTCTTACAGATATTACAGTTTCAACCTTGGCAGGGTCAAGGTAATGTTGATATTCCAGATCAAAGAAAAATTTCTATGGTTGAAAGTATTTGCATATTTATTCAAAATATGTATTTGTGGCATAAATATTTGTATGTATATGAACATGTACTAATAATGATATAATAACAACCATATCATAGGGATACCAGAAGAAAAAGAGGATCAAGGGATAGAAAATGTGTTTGAGAAAGTAATGACAGAAAACTACCTTAAATTGAGGAGAGAAAAAGTCATGCAAGCTCAGAAGCACAGAGGATCCCAATGAAGATGAACCCAAACAAGCCCACTCCAAGACACATCATCATTAAAATGGCAAATTTCAAAGACAAGGAGAGAATCCTAAAAGTAGCAAGAGAGAAACAGCTAATAATATACAAGGGGGACTCTGATAAGGTTATGAGGTGACTCCTCCACAGAAACACAACAAGCCAGAAGGGAAAATATTTCAAGTAATGAAAAACAAAGGCCTGCAACCAGGAATACTCTACCCAGCAAAGCTGTCATTCAAAATGGAAGGAGAAATAAGGAGCCTCCCAGTAAAAAGAAGGCTAAAAGAATACATCTCCACCAAACCAGCATTGCAAGAGATGCTAAAGGGTCTGCTTTGAGAAGATGAAGAAACAAAGAGACAGACAGGCACCCAGGTACAAAGAGAAAAATAGATAATGAATAAGTACCTATCAATAATAACCTTAAAGGTAAATGGATTAAATGCACCAATCAAAAGAAATAGGGCAGCTGAATGGATAAGAACCAACTTTAAGTTATGAATGCTTTAAAATGATCTTGTTATAAATAGATTTTACTAAATAAGGTATAATTTTGTATATTACTTGAATGTACATTACTGTAGGTTAACTTTTTTTTAGACTGGAATTATTTCACAATATGGAAAAATCATGTTACTTGCAATAACTCATAAAAATTGAATGCAGTTAAGGAAGAAGAAAAAAGTAAGAAAATGTGGATGTATATTATATAGATGACATGCTATCTTTCTTATTCACTGTTACAAAATATGAGCTTATTTGTCGGTGTGTAATGTATATATTTTGTTAGCAACTTATGTTTCAAATAACAACCAACTGGTCATGGATGTGTTGTGAAATCAGTCCATCTTTAGGTTAGAAAAAATGCTGAGAATGAAGACCAATGTGGATGGAAGATGCAAACTACTAAAGTATATGATTTGTGTACACAGGTAATATATATTCTTATATTAGCATGTAAATTAGATGAGCTTCCTTTCAACTAAATTGTGGAAATATACATTTCCAGTTATGAAGGTCCTCAAACTGGAGATGCTTGGGAAAAGGAATTAATGCTATAGTAAACTTTATGATTGAAATGTGAACATACCTAATCTCTACCTCAACACTCTTAAATAGTTCAGAGGTTAGTTTAGGACCACATAAGAAGTCAACCACAAGTTCAAAAAATAGCTAGAATGCTAGTCTATGAAATTATTTAAATCCTAGGGATTTTTATTTTTTCACCTCAACTTAGTAGACATAATAATTTCTATTCTGGGGACCTGCTGAGCACTGCAAGTGCCATTATTTCTGAAGGCTTCAACTTATAAAACACATGTAGGAAAAAAACAAAACAAAACAGAGGGTATTGAAAGAAATAAGACCTATGCACAGCCAAAAAATAAAACCAAAAAAATCAATCTACTATTTAAGATGGAAAACTCCAAAAAGAGTAAGTTGTAGTTCCAGTAGCTTAAAGTTGAGTTGTATAATTGGAGAGGGGAGGATCTGACTCAAAAACCAAATTCATTTTTTACTATGGGTTTGGCACTGTCTCTAGGACAACTTTCATGAAAGTGAGTTCTGCAATATACCATTTTGGGTATATTTCACAAAAGTAGCATTCCAGAGTAAAATAAGTATTAAAGAAGAAAAAACTACTTAATTTTCTATAATATATCCAAAATATTATCACTTAACGTGTAATAATTATATAAACTATTGGCATAAATTAAATTTTTTGTATTAACTCTTCAAAATCCAGTATGTACTTTAAATATATATAAAAATATGTGTCTAAATGTATTTTTGCATGTGTTTGGTTATATTGCAATTCATATTATGTAAAAAAGTAATTCTTTAAACAAATGAATTAATGTAGGCATTTTGAAATAATGAAAACTTTGTATTAATATGATTTGAGAAGGTGACAGAAGGCAGTAATTAAATGGTGAATTGTCTGGATGTGAAAGGAAAACAAAGTACACATTGGTGGTTACGGAATAGATAGGGGGTTGTTAAGAAGAATAAAGGAAATGGGGAAGCCAAAGGGAAAAAATAAATAAAAATAAAGATAACTTTAGTTAATTGTTCATTCAACTATAACAAATAAATAAATAAATAACCATTTATTTATTTAAATTACTTTATTGTATTACAGTTGTCCCATTTTCCCTCTTTGTTGTCCCCTGCCCCACTCATCCCATCGCCTTTCCCACAGTCAATCCCCGCCTTTTCATCCATGGGTCATTTATACTAGTTCCTTGACTAAACCCTTCCCCTTCTTTCCCCCTCTCTTTCCCCCTTCCCCCTCCCCTCTGGCACTTTCAGTCTGTTTTTATTTCCATGCCTCTGATTCTATTTTGCTCATTTGTTTGTTTTGTTCATTAGTTTTCTGTATTAGGTGAGATCATATGGCATTTGTCTTACTTTTCATAAGTAAACAACTACTTACATCTTAGATGTAATCATGCAGCCTTAGACCATAAATGATATACACTATCTCATATAATACATTCCTGTTGATAATGACTTTTATTTACTCATACAAACTTGCATATTTTAGTGTGCTTAGAATTTAAGTCATGCACATAGAATGTTCTCAATAGATTATTTCTCATAAAAATGTTAAAATTACCCTGGCTGGTAGCACAATGGATAAGGCACCAGCCTTTGAACCTGAAGGTCACTGGTTCAGTACCCCAGCCAGGGCACATAATCAGGTTGCAACCCAGGTTTCCAGCCAGGTCCATGGCTGGAGGCAGGTGAAAGGCAACCATACATTGATGTTTCTTCCCCTCTCTGCCTCTCTCCCTTCCTCTCTCTCTGGAAATACATAAAATCTTTTTTTTTTTAATTTAAAATTATAGATTATATATAAATTATTTTTTGAATAACATATTTATTTGGAATAAACTAGCAATTTTTAAAATGTATACTATCCTTAAGAGTATCTTTTAAGTATATCTTGTAAAAACTATTTAATATGCAAAATATCTGATATAGCAAATTTAATTTTTAAAACTCTCAGCTTCTATCCTACATAATAAATGCTGGCCTAATAATTAACATATATTTCTTTTTCACAAAGCTTAAAAGAAATTTTCATTCATTGTAGTTAACATGTGTTGGGCTCATTGAAAATGGGGGAGTTGTTCTGGTCCATGTCTTTGTGAGCTGAGTGTGTATATGTAAGCAACCATGTACAAAGGACCTGAAGTTGGCATCAATCTTGGTACCACCTAATCTTGTATAGGTACCTTTCAGCAGGAAAAAATGGACATAATTGCCAACAATCAGGGAAACTAAACCATCCCAAGTTATGTTGCCTTTACTGACACAAACAATTAATTGGTGGCACTACAAAGAACCAGGTTGCAATGAATCCTACCAACAAAGTTTTTGAAGCAAACGCTTAATAGATGTGATGATGCCATTTGCCAATCTGATATGAAGTATTGGCCTTTCATGATAGTGAATGATGCTGGTCAGCCTAAAGACCAAGTAGAATATAAGGGAGAGACAAAAAGTTTCTACCCAGAGGAAGTGCCATCTATGGTTTCAACGAAGATGAAGGAAATGGCAGAAGCCTACCTTGGGAACACTGTTACCAATGCTCTCATCACAGTACCTGCTTACTTCAATGATTGTCGGTGTGTCTACCAAAGATCCTGGCGCTATTGTTGGTCTCAATGTCTTTAGAATCATCAGTGAGCCAACTGCCACCACTATTGCTTTGGCTTAAACAAAAAGTTTAGAGCTGAAAGAAACGTGCTGATCTTTGACTTGGGAGGCAGTGCTTTTGATGTGTCAATTCACAATTGAAGATGGTATCTTTGAGGTCTTATCTATAGCTGGTGACATCCACTTAGGTAGAGAAGACCTTAACAACCAAATGGCCAGCCATTTCATTGCAGAATTCAAGCATGAGCACAAGAAACACATCAGTGACAATAAGAGGGCTGTTCTTTGCTTTCATAATGTTTGTGAACATGGTAAGCATACACTGGCTTTCAGCAGCCAGGCCAGTATTGAAATTGATTCACTCTATAAAGGAATTGACTTATATACCTTTATCACTCATGCTTGATTTGAAGAATTGAATTCTGACCTCTTCTCTGGCACCTTGGACCCTGTAAAGCGAGCCCTTCAGGATGCCAAGCTTGACAAGTCCCATATCTATGACATTGTCCTGGTGGGGGCTCTACCCATATCCCCAAGATTCAGAAGCTCCTGAAGGACTTCTTCAACAGAAAAGCACTGAATAAGAGCATCAGCCCTGATGCTGATTGGTGCTTAATGGTGAAGCTGTCCAGGCAGCCATCCTACTTAAAGATAAATCTGAAATGTTCAAGATTTGCAGCTGTTAGTTGCCACTCCTCCCTCCCTCAGCATTATGGGAAGTGCTGGTGGAGTCATGACTTTCCTCAACAAGTATAATACTATCATTCCTACCAAGCAGACCCAGACCTTCACCACCTACTCTGGTGTGCTCATTCAGGTTATGAAAATGAACATGCCATGACCCAAGGATATCAACCTGCTTGGAAAGTTTGAACTCACAGGCATACCTCCTGCACCTCATGGTGTCAGCAGATAGAAGTCACTTTTGATATCAATCAATGCAATGGCATCCTTAATGTCTCTGCTATGGATAAGAGTACTGGAAAAGAACAAGATAACCACCACTAACAACAAAAAGTCACCTGAGCAAGACATTGAGCACATGGTCCTGAAGCTAAGAAGTAAAAAGCTAAAGATGAGAAGCAGCAGGAAAAAAATGTCTTCCAAGAACTCACTTGAATCCTATGCATTCAACATAAAAGCAACTGTTGAGATGAAAAACTTCAAGGCAAGATCAATGCTGAGGACAAACAAGATTCTTGTCAAGTGCAGTGAAATCATCAGTTGGCTTGATAAGAATCAGACTGCAGAAAAGGAAAAATTTAAATAAAATCAGAAAGAGCTGGAAAAAAACCTGCAACCCAATCATTACTAAGCTGTACCAGAGTGAGGGGGCATGCTAGAAGGAATACCTGGGGGCTTCCCTGGGGTTAGAGCCCCTTCATCTGGGGGTGCCTCCTCTGGGCCCACCATTGGAGAGGTTGTAAGTCAACCTCTTGCATAGATTTAGCATTGTTCCACACAAAATATTGAAGGAGAAAGATTTGTAGCAAATTCCATGGAAGTTTTAAAAGTTGAGCTCCTGTATAATAAAATTGAACATTCTTGACACTTGAAAAATAAACAAATAAATAAACAAATATGTTTGACTGCTTAGCTATTTGAATATTTCACACATAATCCTGAAAACATAGCACAAAGAAACAATTTGGTATCATAGTTTAGAGCATCAGTCAACTTAGGTTGGAGTGCTGACACTGCCATTTACTGCCAGGGTGACTCATAAATGTATGTTAAAATATAATATGAGCCAACATTGATTATAAGAAAAAAATATTAAACAATTTGCTTTCATTATGCACTACTTTCTTTGTAAAATTTTTATTCTGTTTTTACTTTTATATACTTTCAATGAATTTTTCAAATTTGCACCTTATATTATCCTACTATCTTTCATTGCTAAGATATACTGTTAACAGCTGCATGTTAATTATTTTCAAATCTCAGATAGTACCAATTGAGGTTGTAATGTGTCACCACTGTCTGGCTAGGAGCTACCTAATTAGAGAATTTAAAATACCATTGCTCCTAAACCATTTTCATAAATGTAAACAGCAGCACCTTAGTATAGCTTTGTTAACAAACAAGGCTGAATTACCTCTTACATTAGCAGACCATGAATGGAAGCTTTCTAATCCATTCTAATGAGGGCTCTATCTTCATTATTTAAATTAAAGAACAGATGAGACATAACAACATTTACAGGACTACATAAAATTCTAGATAAATTCAACTGTTATCAATGTAGGTGTGGATCTAAATTGACTTGTTGGACATAACCAGATGATTCATGAGTATGACATGCATTATGAAAAGCCCATTTGTTTTATTTTTCCCTTTTTAAATATAACAGTTATAGCATTTCTATACTCATATCTTATTCTCCTTCTGCTACTTTACATATATTAAATCTTCATGGATCACTTACCTACATTTAAGAGACACCACTTTCCAATTAAAGTATGGCTTTGAAATGGAGAAAAGATTACTATTGCAATTTTTTCCTATACAATGCACTGCAGACTAAATAATAAAAAACAGATTGTAGAGATTTAATTAATTTGTATAACTTTTGCTAAAATACTATTAGTCCAACTACTTTGGTCTTTGCATTGATAACTATGTTTACAGATTTTAAATCACATTTGCAGCCCTGGCTGGTAGCACAGTGGATAAGGCACTGGCCTGCAAACCCAAAGGTCGCTGGTTCGATTCCCCAGCCAGGGCACATAACCAGGTTGCAATCCAGGTCTCCAGTCAGGTCTGTACCTGGAGGCAGGTGAAAGGCAACCATACATTGATCTCTCTCTCTCTCTCTCTCTCTCTCTCTCTCTCTCTCTCTGCCTCTCTCCCTAACCCTCTCTCTAAAAATAATAAATAAAAAAAATTTAAATAAATAAGTCACATTTGCTTCTCATTTTCTTCTAAAACATTTTATTTTATTTTAAATATTAGTTTTATTTTTTTTAAGTTAATTTATTTATTTATTATTTTTCAGAGTGAAGGGAAGGGAGAGAGGCAGAGAGAAAGAGAAACATTAATGTATGGTTGCCTTTCACTTGCCTCCAGTTATGGACCTGGCTTGCAACCTGGTTATGTGCCCTGGCTGGGAATCGAACCAGCAACCTTTGAGTTCTCAGGCTGGTGCCTTACCTGCTGTACCACCAGCCAAGTCTCTTCTAAAACATTTTAAAACCAGGTATTCTATTTCTGTGTCCTAAGAAAAAATGATGTTTTATAAATAAACTTATACTACTCCTCTTCCCAAATGATAGAAAAATACCTAATAGTATATTTTATAATACTATTTTAAAGCTATACATTTAGTTAAAGAACTGTCTTTCATTCTTAAATTATACCTATATTTTTATTGCTGAAGTAAGTGTAACACGTGATAAGAAACAATGTTTTGTACACGTTTTCACTGACCAACAAATAAAACAAAAACTCAATAATTATACAAGTAAGTTTCATCATTTTTAAAATTTGTAAGCGATATCTCACTGTTCTAGATGAAGTAGATAAAATGTCTTCAGCATGTTGTACATGTTTTCAATTGGTATGCTAAAATTCACTTGTGTTTCAGAACCTTTCCAAAGTGGTCAGCAGGTTTTGGCTATTCTAGTTATATCTGGCAAACAGCAGATTAAACTGAAGAAACTAAGACAGGCACTTGTAGTGATATTGTATATTCCATGTATAAGCCTACTGGTGCATATTCACCTCACTGGCTATAAATAACTAGCAAGTCTTTTTAGGATGCAAAAATATTGCCTCTTGAACATTTATGGGAATGTGTGATCAAGACAGTAAAGCATTTAATTCAACAGTGACTTGGTACTGAAGTGACTGAATAAAGAGTATAATATCTACCCCATAACTTCTGCCTGTAAAAACCAGCAGGGATTGTGGCAGAGTGACAAGAGCTTCTGAAGACCCAGGCATTCCTCTGAAAGGGCCCATGTAGAGACTTAATTGGAATCACTCCCTCTAAGCTCTGGCACAAGAATAGCAGCTTGAAAGACACAAGGGGCATAACGAGTTAGAACTGCCTGGCATCAGGGAAAAAACTTACAGGCAGCTTTCTTCCACACAGAAGTACTGATAGAGGCCATTGTTCCTTAACTGAGTTTTGCCCCTCCTTTCCCATTTCTCCCATAGTGCCAACAGGCAAGCACCATATCTGAGTCCCACCCAATCCAACTTGCAAACCCACCCAAGCTTTTTCCATTGGCTTTTCCATAGGAATGACCAGGGCTGGCTCATGCTTCAAATTTTCTTAAAACCCCTCACACAAGCAGCATCCAGCCTTGGAATGACTTGTACATCTCACTCTGGCCTTGGTTTGCAGCTTAGCCTCTCCTGAGCACCTCAAAGCCCAGCAGAAGGAACAGCCATCTGCCTGTAGATCAATTTGTAGCTCATGTCAAGTGGTCCTAGGCAGAACAGAAATGGCAACTGACCTAGGCCTGTATCTCCTGGGAGCCCCCAAACCAGCATACCCCATAGTTAGCTTTAGACCACATTGAAGTACCATGCATCCACCTCTACAAAGTACACATTTAAAATGTGGACTATGCATGCACCAGACCCCACTGAAGTGAGTACTGCTCCTTGGGATGGGCCTCAGCACATCTGATCTTTCCTGGTGATTGCAAGCAGTTCTTATAGCCAATCCAACTGGGGTTAAACTCCTCCCATTTAATCAAGGCTCAACTATAGCAGGAGAATGCACACAGCACACATTGGGGGTAGGGACCCACCTGGAGTCCCCAGCTTGGTTGAAAAGAGAGGCTGTGCCACTGGACCCTATAGGACACCTACTACTTAGGCCACTCTAACAAGCCCTGGAAATATAGCAGTTCTATTTAATGCACAGAATCAAAAACAGGAAAGCAGGCAAAATGAGCAGAAAAAAACAAAACAAAACAAACAAAAAAACACTTCCCAGGTGAAAGAACAACAAAACTCCAGAAAAATAACTAAGAATTTGGAGACAAGCATTGGGTATAAGGATGCTCAATAAAATCAATGAACTTAAGGAAAAAGAAGATGAACTTAGAGAGGATCTTCATCAGCATTAAAAAGGGCATGGAAACCATAAATAGGAAACAGTCAGAAGTGAAGGATGCATTAATTGAAAGGAAAAATAACTTAAAGGGAATCAACTGTTGAGTAGATGATACCAAGAATCAAAACAAAAATTTAGAATATAAGGAAGATACAAAGATATAATTAGAACAGCTCATGGGACAATTTCAAATGTACTGACATTAGCATCATGGGGGAACTGGAAGGAGAAGAGAGAAAGAGCAATAAATTTTAAAAAAACATATTAAAATATAATGACACCCTGGCTGGTAGCTCAGTGGTCACTGGTTCGATTCCCAGCCAGGGCAAACCAGGTCTCCAGTCAGGTCCATAGTTGGAGGCAGGTAAAAGGCAACCACATTGATGTTTCTCTACCTTTTTCCTCCCTCCCTTCCCTTCTCTCTAAAAAATAGTGAATAAAGAAAAAAAAAAAAAAAAGACAGATAACTTCCCTAACCTGGGGAAGGAACTAGACATGCAAATCCAGGAAGCACAGAGAGCCCTGAACAAGATGGACCCAAAGATGCCCACATGAAGACATATCATAATTAAAATGCAAAAGGCTGAAGACGGAGAGAGAATATTATAAGCAACAACAGAAAAACAGTTAGTTACCTACAATGAAGTCCCATAAGACTCTCAGCTGATTTCTCAATAGATACTTTGCATGTCAGAAGGGATTGGTAAGAAATATTCAAAGAGATGGAAAGCAAGGACCTACCTACAACCATGATTATTCTAACCAGCAAAGCTATCATTTAGAATTGAAGAACAGGTAAAGATGTTTCCAGATAAGAAAAAGCTAAAGGAGTTTATCACCATCAAAACAGTATTATATGAAATATTAAAGGGTCTTCTTTAAGAAGTAAAAAAGATAAAAAGTATGAACAATATAATGTTACTAAATATATATCTATCAGCAATTGAATATATAAAATTAAAAAAAAAATAAGCAGAACTAAAACAGACTCATAGATACAGAAAACATTTTTATGGTTGCCAAATAGGAGGAGTTGGGAGAATGAGTAAAAAAGGTGAGGGGATTAAGAAGTACAAATTGGTAGTTAGAAAATAGTCATGAGGATATAAGGTACAGCATAGGGAATATAGCAAATAATATTGTATTGACTGTGAATGGTATCAGACGGGTATGAGATTGATTGAGATGACCACTTAGTAAGTTATTATATAACATCTAATCACTCACAGGTACACCTAAATGTAGTATAATATAGTATGCCAACTGTAATTGAAAAATAAACAATGAAAGAGTGCATATCTGTAGAAATATTTATGAAAGCTGAAAACCATCACCATAATGAGTTATTGATTTAAGTATGATAAATGTTTATTTATTGCACATTAAATCCTTTAAAATACTAAATTCTTAGAGTGATTTAAGATATAAAAGGATGCCATTTAGAGATATTACCTTGGTTCTTGGTGTGTGCATTTGAATATACATTTTTTAAAAAATTTTATTGTTGTATTACATTTATTCCATTCCCCTCCACTACTCTCTCCTGTCCTATGCTCCCCATTCCCTCTCCCATAGTCAGTCCCACATGTTATGCATGTCCATGGATCATCCATGCTGGTTCCTTGACTAAACCATTCTCCTTCTTTGCCTCTTTCTCCCACCCCTCTTCCCTTGACACACTGAATGTCTGTTCCTTATTTCCATGCCTCTGATTCTATTTTGCTTGTTTGTTCTGTTCATTAGTCTTCTGTATTGGGTGAAATCATATGGTATTTGTCTTTTACTGACTAGCTCACTTTACCAAGCATAGTACTCTCCAGTTCCATCCATAGTGTCACAAAAGGTGGAAATTCCTTCTTTCTTTCGGCTGTGTAGTATTCCGTTGTGTAAAAGTACCAGTTTTTTTATTGATTCATCCACTGATGGGCACTTAGGCTGTTTAAAGCACTTGGCTATTATAAATATAGCTATTATGAACATTGGAGTACATAGGTTTCTCTGAATTGGGGTTTCAGGGTACTTCAGGTATAATCCTAGCAATAGAATCACTGGATCAAAAGGCAGTTTGATTTCTAGTTTTTGAGGATATTCCACAATGTTTTCTATAGTGGTTAAATAAATCTGCATTCCCAACAACAGTGCAACAGGATTCCCTTTTCTCCACACCCTCACCAGCACTTGTTGTTTGTTGATTTGTTACTGATGGTCATTCTGATAGGTGTGAGGTGTTATCTCATTGTGGTTTTAATTTGCATCTCTCTGATGGCTAGTGATGTTGAGCATTCTTTCATATGCCTCTGTATGTCCTCCTTGGAGAAGTGTCTATTCAGGTCCTTTGCCCATTTTTTAATTGGGCTGTCTGTCTCCCTAGTGTTAAGCCATGTAAGTTCTTTATATATTTTGGAGAGCAAATCCCTGTCTGAAGTATCATTGGCAAATATGTTTTCCCATAAGTTGGCTCCTTTTTATTTGTGCTGATGTTTTCTTCAGCTGAGCAGAAACTTTTCAGTTTGATGTAGTCCCATTTGTTTATTTGTTCCTTTATTTCTTTTGCCCTTGGAGAAGTATCATTGAAAATATTGCTGTGTGGGATATCTGCCATTTTACTTCTTATGTTTTCCTCTAGGGCTTTTATGGTGGCATGGCTTATATTTAAGTCCTTTATGCATCTTGAGTTTATTCTGGTGTATGGTGTAAGTTGATAATCTAGCTTTATTTTTTGCATGTCCCTGTCCACTTCCCCAAACACCACTTGTTGAAGAGGCTAGAATATGTATATTTTAAAGCAACTGTAAAATAACTCTACACACAACACATAAAGGCAAAAATTTAGACTAATTACTCTAACCACATTAGAGGACTTAAACACAAAACACATAGGAACTTAGGTAAAAACAATATATACCAATGGTGCTTTGTGTCCCAAGAAGTGTGGCATTCAATTTGTTCTACCTGTATTGGTGGACACTCTAAAGATATTGCTAGGTATGTACTAAAGTGATTATAGTTTCTTCAAAACATTAGCTAAGATCATTGTCCAGCCCAGAAGAAGTAATATGAGTTTCTCTTTGAAATATGTCCATTTCTGTTAGGTGGAAATAGAGGAAATTGTAACTTTTGTTTTGCATTTAAAGTAAATAAATAAATAAATCTGGCTCTGACCCCAGGTGTATATGTGTAAATATGTGTTAAAAAACAGATGAAAACCAGTGAAAGGATTAATGAAAAAATATTTTTGCATAATCCAGAGACATGGCAAACAATATGGGGATTTCCTTGGAGAGAGAAAATGGTGGAGCTGGGTGGAAGTAAGAAAAGGGACAAAAAGTAGGAGCAACTATAACATAAAAAAATTAAAATTAAAAAGCAGAATCTGTTTTCATTTCCATTCTTCTCTATTACTTTTTCCTACACACATATACACACACACACAAACACAGATTCACATGCACATAAAAAATTACAAACACATATGCAAAATTATATAAAGGGCCTCTAAGTTTTGAGACAAGAAAGAATTGGATGGAAATTGGAAAAGACCCTGGTAAGAATCATTGTGAAAGAGACATTTACTTCCTAGCCTAATCTTGTAATCAAAATCCACAAGGATATTAGACAGCTTTCAGTTTGGAGACTCAAGTGCAGAAGAAGTGTTTTCAGTATTTGCTTTTCGGAATTCTTGACCATGGCTGCCTCCCACACCTCTATACATCACAATGATATGGGAACAGAAGAGTAGGTATGGCTGTGTGGTAAGTAATTTAACTGTGCCTGCATTGCAATTCATCACTCTAAGAAAGAACTACTGAGTACCCAGTGGTTATTTAAGGAGAAGAGAGTGACTATATTTTCATGTCTATGATGGGCAGTACCCAGAAAAAGAGATAGGTGGTGAATTTGAGAGGTGTCATGGTTGTGTCACTGTGTTGTCAGTAAGTGTAGAATGGAAGGTACAATTGATGATAAGATGAGGATAAGATCATCACAGTGCTTGATTTTACAGTGAGGTGAGGAAAGAAATAAGAATTTGATACAGCCATGTGTTCATCTCATATGAACACATTAGAAAATTGTTGATTTTCCAAAGACCAGGCACATCTTCCTGATGTTATAATGCCAACTCAGACAGAAAGACAAACAGAAGAAATAAACCTTAGAACTTCAAACTTTACATAGAATGTTATATGTTAAGGGCAAGTCCTGTTGCTTATTTAATAAGTAGTAACAAAAAATTTGAATTTAATATTGAAATATATGAGAAACCTACACATATTCTTTAAAAAAATTAAGTTATTTATGGAGAACTGGAATGGGGAGGAAAAAGTCAGAAAACCAATATTCTTGATATTAGAAAATTCTACTCAGCAATAAACCTGTAAAAATGTAAGTTGCAATAAAATATATTTAATGAAAATTGATTATTAATTAAGTTATGCCTTGTGTTGTTTAGCTCGTAAAATATTAATAGAGCCATTAGAAATCACAAAGTAACAAGATGATACTTATAAGAATTATCTTATAAGAAATTAACTTATATGCCATACATCATACAGAAAATATTTTAAATGAGTCTAGAAACAATTCTGTCAAATTCAGCTCTCAATTTTGTTTCCTCTTTAAGTCATTTTGAATAAATTGCTTATTTTCATGATTCATCTACCACTACCCCATAATTTTCATTGTCATAGATAACGTTGATATTTATTTGAGTTTCAATAAGTACTATGTTTTGTTTTTTTGTTTTCTTCTGCTAAGTGATTACTTTTGTGTTATTTAGTCAGAGACCAAGTACACAGACAGATGTAAAACTCTGGAGTTCTTACCTTTAAGAACTGTGAGAAGAGAACTGCCTCCAGAATTTTTGTTATCCATTGGTAAATGCAGATTTTATCAAGACAAATTATTCCAATCCTAATATGAAGAGATTGAAGAATAAATATTAAATAAATTATATTTTTATCATGTTTTTATTATATGAGAAACAGAAGATATTTAGATATAAAAATATTCTGCTCTTTTTGAGAAGTAAATATGTGAATTCAAATACAGTATTTGTAGTGAGAGTGGTCAGTAAGACACAGTAAGGATCTTTCCTTATGGTCCATGCACTAACATTCTCTGTTCATCCAGAAAGCCAGAGGAGAGAGGTTGTCCAGATTATATCTCATTTAGTGGTTGCTTGGGCAGATGTTATACAAAGGACATGTATATACATTGTTAAAATGACTAAGTATAAGCTCCGAGCTCTTACAGAGTTAAGCCATATCTGCTTATAACAGATTCTAAAATTGATTTTATGGCACAGTCATCACCATCTTCTAAAGGAAGAACCTGTGGGCCCTACATGGAATGAACATAAAATCATCAGAACCAGAGGTGAGTATTTTGCTCAAGGTAGGACAAAGATGTCTATAGCCAAATTAAAAGTTAGAATTCTATTTTTTTTCTATCTTCTTAGGACAGTTAATATAACATCAATGGTAAACATATTTATTTATTTATTTATTTATTTAAGCAAGCAACGCATCCTTCATAATTTCATGGGTGGTACTTGTGCTAAAGGAGTACTTCTAATGCTAAAAGATAAGGGGGCATATGTATATCTAGTAAGAACACAAAATCCAATATTTTGACACCATGATCATGCCAAAATTACCTTCCTAAAGTGAAAGTTCTTATCTTATATTAAATAAACTATTATAAGAATATTTTATAACCCATTATGTAGCTGCAATATATTGTCAATTCGAAGATGTTTGAAGGGTCACTTAATTTGAAGCCAGATTTTTTGTCTTTCTCACAGAATATTTGAATCATTTTATCAAGTGATCTTTCTGTGGATACTAATCTATGTCACCAGTCACTGATTTTTTTCTAGAATAGTGTTATCTCCCAGTGAGACATACACTGGTCATATTTTCTATTATTTTGTCCAATTTACTACTACCATGAAGTTGTCTCACAAACAGTTTTATTAGTACTCATTTGAGAAACCTGATTTTATTGTATAGATATTTTATCTTTGCCAGATTTACCTTCTTGGATTTTATACTTTAATAATTCCCAGAGGTTTCTTTTCTCTTAATTTGGAGCCAAATTATGTGCCTTTCACCTACAGTTCTTAAATCATTCCATATCTTATTCTTATTCTTATCAGATGTTCCTGTACAAAAACATCACTGTAATTTATTTAGCATATAATATGCCAAAGCATTTCTTCTTCATAAAAATACAAATACAAATGCTTGTATTAATTAGAAATGCCTAACATAGGTGGTTTCTGGAAAACTTCATTAATGTTAACTCAGTTTTAAAATACCAAGAAAGAGTGCTCTTTATTTGAAGTCTAATTAGTTAAAATTATATAAAAATATGAAATTTTAGAATATGTTGAAATCTATTATTTATGATAGCAATTACTAATAATAATATTAATTTTATTTTTGAGGGCTGGCTTTAAATAGCTTTCTCTTTATGTTCTCTTCTTGAACAAGATCCTCCCTTCCAATGGCATGACATGGCCAAGTTCATGAAAGTTTTCTAGAATTTGAAGTTATTTGGAAAACAATATATCTAGTATTAACTATTTAAAAACAGAGCATAGTCATATTGTAACTCTTCAGTTCAAAAAGTAAAAAAAAAAAAAAATGAATGGCTCATATTAAATCAATATAACTCTACAAAAAAAGAATTATGTTTTACTTTTGTGATTTACATTTATTTAAGTTATGACAGTGCCTTGGTCTACTATGACTGATTTAACATAATGCCAATAATAAAATAGCTTAAAAACAACAGATTTTTTTTTTTTTTTTTTTTTTTTTTTTTTACAGTTTCAGAGGCTGTGAAGTCCAAGATCAAGACAGTGGTGGATCTGGTGCCTCATGAAAACCCATTTTCTAATTCATAGATGGTACCTTTATACTGTGTCCACATGGTGGAAGGGGTGATGCCTACTTATAACAGCACTAGTCCCATGTAGAGGCCTCCTCCACTCCCATGACCTAAGCACAACTCAAAGATACAACCTTCTAATATCATCACATTGGACATTGGGTTTCAATGTATGAATCTGGGGAGGCTCAAAAATTCTGACCATACCATGGGGCTTTATAAAAATATTGATGCATTAATATTCAAATTATTTGCTTTTAATTTACAAATTTGCACAATGCCATTTAATCTGGACAAACTCTCAAAGTGTAAGTTTTTGCTTCAGGTAGAATAAATATGGTACAGTGAGATTGCAAACCATTAGCAAACAATGCTTGATTATTTTGCTGATAGCAGGTTGGAATTATACACCCTATGCTCTCAAACATTAGGCTTTTCACCCAGAGAAAAATATACTGCAAGGAGACTGTAAGAGATACTGTTTTCTACAAAAGTGTTTAAAATGTGCCTGGAGCTTTCTTCAATGCCTATCATAATTGGATATTAAGGTAGAATAATCAATAGTTTGAGATAATTCTAACTCTTACTGGTTTTGCTCATATTTTCCTGTCTATATTTGTAGAGCCATTAGTCTATAGTGTCTGTAAGGTCAAGATCCAATCCTCAATTTTATGCGGAAACAATTGATTTTGTTATACTTAAAGGAGCAGTTTTACAACCAGTGGTTATTGTTTAATCAGTAATGAAATGAGTTTATACTCTTTTCAGAGGATTATGTTCTTCAGTAAATTCTGTATGTTTGTGTATATACTTCAATTCCTCTAACTCAGTTGTTTTTCTCCTACTTGATGTTTTCCTTCCTAAATCTTTTATATTATATCTTAACAAATTGGAAAAATTTTTAACTTGAAAGTATATATTATTGCCACTAACCTCGTTTTTCTTGTTAATTGGAATATATATTTCAATATGACATTAGAAAAAATTTCAACAATAGCTTCTAAAGCTACTTCTTAAGGATCTAGCTAGTCTTTCCTATTTATCCAATTTTTTAAATCTGATGACTCCATAAATTAAGTGACAAATATCAAGTAGTTTTATGTAATATATATCTAATAGAATTCCATATTCAATTTTGAATTTAATTCTATCAAATTTTAAGAAAGTTTTTAATGATAGAATGAATTTCAGCCTGAGACCAGGATTAAAAATTTTAAAGTATAGAGTCATTTTAGGCTTATTTTTTCTTCAAAGAAAATTGAAAATTTTCCTTATTGAGAATTCTTGAGGAAAGAAAGATTCTTGGAGAGGACCAAAGGGCTTTTCATGGGATACTCAGGAGGTAGAATAAGATGAAAAAGAGATGGGTCTAAGGATTTTGTGACAGATTTGTGATAGGGTTTGAGAAAAAGAAAGAATGCCTATAATATCACAAAAGTTTTCTGGCTGAGCAAGTGAAAGAATAGGACTGTCATCAACTGAGATGGGAAAGAATGTGAGGGGAGCCAATGTATCATGTTACATTTGAGATGCTGCTTAAACTTTCAATGGTTGCGCAGAGCAGGCCAGCGGATCATCTACAACATAATCCGAAGATCGCTGCTACTTGTGCTGGGCTTGGAGGTGACCAAGCGAGGCCAAACTGCAACCTGGTCTGGCTGTTGCCAGTGCTAGGCCTGGGCCCTCTTGATGAGAGGTATGAAGCACACAGTTGCCAAAAGCTGTTTGTTTGGGAGACTTTAGAAAAGCTTCAAGTATGAGCTAAAGAATGCTGTTTGTATGGGAACACCACAGAGAAGACTCAGGTAGGCCCTTAAATTGGGTGGGGCATAGTCTCAGGGAATCACCAGGGTGGGGTAAACAATGAGAGCCAGGTTGATGGAGACTCAGATACGATGCCCACCTCCCAACTCTGTTGGGGGAGGGCTCATCAAAGGAACAATGGCCTCCGCCAGCACTTCTGTCTCCTAAAAAACTGCCCCTCCAGCTCTCACCCTGATGCCAAACAATTCAGCTTCCACTCCTTTGTCTAAGGTGCCTACCAGGTCGCTGCTCCAATGCTAGAGCTTAA
Source organism: Noctilio leporinus (assembly GCA_004026585.1). Lineage (NCBI taxonomy): Eukaryota > Metazoa > Chordata > Mammalia > Chiroptera > Noctilionidae > Noctilio > Noctilio leporinus. The sequence continues at coordinate 57,093 of PVIW01001140.1, forward strand.
AGTGAGTGAGCATGAGTCTATGGCTTGGACAGCCTCAGAGAATGCCTAGGACTCTTGAAACCCTCCATGTCACTCCACCACAAGCCCCACTGGTTTTTACACCCATCCACTATTGGCACTTCTCTTCCTGTCACTGGAGCTCTGTGCTGGGGGTCTGGTGTGGGGCTGGGACTGCTTGCTCCTCAGGGGAGGACCTCTGCAGCCAAGATGCACCTCTTGATATTTATCTTCCACACATAGTGAGACCATCTTGTTCTACATCCTGTCCCTCTTACTAGGCCCAATGTGGCTGCTTCTTTACATCCTTAGTTGTAGGAATTCTGCTCAGCTAGGCTACAGGCAGTTCTGGACAATGGGCTTTCTGTGGTTTAGTTGTAGATTAGATGTGGTTGTGAGAGGTTCCAAGTACCACATTTACCTGTGCCACCATCTTGACCAGAATATCACATTTCCATTGTTTAAGCCACCCGGTCTATGATTTTCTGTTATAGAAGCCTGCACTAAGACACCACATAATACAATTTACATTGATGAAAATCAATGTGATGGAGAAAGTCTTGTTTAGCCTTCTATAATATTTTGAGTATAGGCATATAAAAGAGAATATTATTTTTTATTATATACAATCATTTCATATAAAACCCAATTTTTTTATGCTATAGTCAATTTAAACACTATTTAGGCCACTAACCAAGAATATGAAATTGAACACTTTTTATGTAAATGGAAAGTTACAGTTGATGTATTTTGGGCTGATGAATCTTTATCATTCAGAAATAAACAGTGTATGTGTGTTATATGTGTGTGTTTTCAAGAATATTTTGATACAGCATAAATTCTCAACCCTGCATATAACTTAGAACCATCTGAGGATCTTACTTAAAAATTACCTTTGGTTACAATAAACCTCCAGGTGTTTAATGGAAAGAATCTAGGACTCAGAATTGATATAATTTACCTACTATAACTCCAAAAAACTTTATTGTACAATGAGGCTTAAGAATCACTTGCCTAAATATGAGTAGACAGTGGCATGGTGTTTGTTCTTGATTTATGCTTCCTCTGGTAAGAAGAGGGAGATGGAGGCAGGGAGAGTGAAAAAGGGGAGAAGAGGGGAAGGAAGAGGAGGAGAGGGAGAAATAGAAGGAGAGAGAGTAAGGCAATTTCTTTCCTTTACTAAAAATATACTTGCTCTTTGATCTAGTAGGGAACAAATGTTGAGAGTGAGGAAAATTATTTGGGAGGCAAATATTATTTTGGGCCCTTTTCTATCTGCTTATCTGGGCAAAACCTTGTAACCTACTACTTTTAATATATTTTGGTAACTTTGTGCTTGCTGTTTTATATACTTTGTTTCCAATATGACCGCATTAAGACGTACTCTTCAAATGTTTGTGCGGTTAGCCAGAAGAGTAATAAGGACTTGGCGTCTGAAATAAATTGTGGTTGTCTTTAAAGAGAGTACTAACTTGTTTGTTTTAAGATATCATAACAGTTGTTGAGCAATCTTATTTAATGTGAAATTCAAAGCAGTAAAATGCCAGAGAAAAGTGCACAATGAGAAATATGCAAGTATTAGTACTGCAGTGATGCTGCATTAATATTTTTATACATGTACACTACATTCATTATGTATGCAGAATCATCATTTTCATATACAATATTCAAATTTTTATGTATTGACCTTGAAAAGATAGAGATGCAGTTGATGAATCTATCAAAAATGTGTCAATACCAACTCTAGATCTGATCAAATTGTATCATTTAAGAGTCCTGATAACTATTTTAACAAATTCGTCTTGCTCTTAGATGGAGAACATCTGATTACTGTTTTGATTTGATTTTTGTTTTGAAGACATGATATGTATAGCTTATGAACTCAAAATAATAGCAACAGACTGGGCTGTCATTTTTCCTTTTCTAAGTTTTCCCTTAGGAAGGAAAAGAGGATCACTAGAATTCTGTAGGCATGTTCCTCAAACATGTAGGTGAACTAAATAGGTGAACTGTGGTAGATATAGAGATGCACTCCACAAATTCTTTTTTCAGGAAGCATTAGCTGCCCAATTGTGTGCCTGTGTGTGTGTGTGTGTGTGTGTGTGTGTGTGTGTGTATTCGTGTTTCTCATCAGACAGCCTCCAACCTCACTATTTTCTCCAATATTGGCCATGGGAGTGTCTTAAACTATAGCTAATGTGGAAAAGGAAAAAAGGAATTGACTTGTGAAAGAAAGATGAATGGTAATACTATAATTTTGATCTGGAAAAAATCTTTATTTATAAAAGAGATAAGCAGCCAAAGCCTGTCTCCTGATGATACATTAGTATAATTCCAAGTTTAAATGTCATTTCTGTGGATAAAAAGTTTTACAGTTGAATACATTGAAAATCTTGAATACAAAAGTGAAGCTTTATTTGCAATCTAAACAGTCTTGTAAACTTTTATTTAAAAGACTACTAAAATAAGTAATGCACCTGATGAATTTTTATCTGGTTATAAGAGAAGAAACAATTCATACTTAATATGTTTTAAAAGAATGGTGGGAAACAAAAATAATGTGTGCTTTATGTCATGAAGCACACTTATATATATGTCAACTTACTTATTTTTTATAATTACTATGTATAATATTAAACTTTATGTAATATTGCCCATATATTATCTTTTGATAATTGTAAATTTAACTCTATAAAGGAATAGGGCTCCTCACTGTTCTACTCAATGTTATTAATGCCAGTGTCTGAAACAGTGTCTAATGCATACTAGATATTTAATAACATTTTTGAGTGATTCAATAAATGAACCAAATAATTATTTTTGACAGGCTGCTTAGAATATCTTTATATCTTAAAATAAAATCACTATCCTACACCCAGTATATTCTTATTTATTGCAAAATGTTATAAAATGTATTAACCTTTATTTAATTTGCTTCCTTTTTTCCTTTATCTGAAAAAATCTTCCTTCTTCTTTTTCACTATCCAAACACTTTTGCCAGTCTGTAGGTCTTCAATGCCATCTACTTTTTAGCCACATTGCTTTTCTAACTTTATTTTTTTAATTAATTTTAGCAATATTGTATATGTGCCCTTTACCATGTAACAGATTATGTTTACTCTTCTCTATTTCAACAATATATTTTAATATACACTATTATATTACAAGATTGTTTCAATGCCTTTAGTAGACATCACAATTTTTGTTGTTGTTCCCTTCTGTACAAAGTATTATTGATGTTTTAAAATAAATCTGGTCAATCTCCTGTCAGTTCACAGTACAGCTCTGAAATGCTGACAACCTTCCATACCAAACACTCTTGCCTCTCTCCAGACTTTTCTGCTATTCTCCCTAAAGTCTTTCTGAAAAATTTGGAAGCTTGCTTAGCCCTTTTGGACACCTATATACTAAGCATGTCTCTCAACTGGTGAGATTGGGAGTAATCAGATAGAACCCATCATCCCTCCACATGCCACTGATACAATTTTGAGATGTGTTGCTTAAGGGTCCCCAACAGGACTCCATTTACTCATATTGATACTTTTTTTTCATTAGCACACTCCTGTTGGCTAGTCTCTCTTTATTGTGCCTATTTTCTGTTCTCACTTGTCCTTACTGGTATCACTTCCTAAATAAGATACCTGCCCTCAGTCCCTTGACTGGGTATACGCTTTCCAGGGAATCCAAACTAGGACAAGATATTTTTTTTTTTTTTTAATTTTGTGTCACTGGCTCACTTTTTTTTTTTTTTTTTCCTTCAAAATTCAGTTTAATATTGTGGTCAAATGAATAATAATTTGCCAAAGTTATCCATGTTCTAATTTCCAGAATGTGTTCATATGTTTCTGACATGGGAAAAGGGACTTTTCAGACATGATTTAATTAAAATCTCAGAATAAGAGTACCTTGGGTTTTCCAAGTGGGCCCAATGTAATCCAAGAATCCTACTCAGGAGCCAAAGTGAGAAAAGAAAATGGAAGCAGAGGTAAGAGAAGAGAGAAGATGGTACATTAGTGGTTTTGAAGGTGAAAGAAGGACCCACAGAACAAGATATGAAGTCCTCTAGAATTTGAAAAGGCACAGGAACAGATTAACCCCCACACGCCCAGAAGGAATGTAGACTTGCAGACCAAAGTTGAACAACTGAATTCCAGAACTGTAAGATAGTAAGTGTGTGTTTTATGGCACGAAATTCGTGGCAATATGTTATAGCAGCAACAGGAAACTAATAGAAATATTACTACATCAAAAGCCTTTCCTGATTATCTTCTCATGGAAAATTTTCCTCAGATAAACATATGGAAAATACAATGTGATTTTGTTTTGCTATATCATATGTATTCACATTCAGTTAAATTAAGGATTTTATGATATTTCAGTTATCTTTATAGCACTATTGTTACTTGATATTATGAAAAAATCTTTGTTCCCATCTTATTTTATGAATTGACACTTAGAGGGTTATTTTCAAGATAGTGTCCGACCACCACTCTTGAACTGTCTCATGATGTTGTTTCCTCAGTCTGTTTCAGTAGAAAGCCACATTTTAAAAAATTCTCTGCTTTTCTTTTAAAGAAATTTCATTTAATTTTAATTTTATTTTTTAAAGATTTTATTTTTATTTTCTTTAGAAAGCGGAGGAGGAAGAGAGTCAGAAAGGGAGAGAAGCATCAATGTATGGTTGCCTTTCACATGTCTCCAGCCACGTACCTGGCTGGAAACCTGGCTTGCAACATGGTTATGTGCCCTGGCTGGGCATCGAACCAGAGACCTTTGAGTTCACATGCCAATGCCTATCCTTTGAGCCACCAGCCAGGGCCCTCTCTGTTTTCTTAATCCATGGACTAACATATGCTTTATAGTTCAGAGCCGTGTGACTTGCCAGGCCTATAACAATTTTGCATTGCATTATTTAACTGAAAATTGTCATCTTCACAACAAGTAAGTCCTAAATATATTCCTAATATAACTCCTGAAGTCTGTAGAAATGGAATATTTATTTGACATGTTCTCTTGTCTCCTAATGTACATATAACATCCTTGATTCCTAAATAAAAAGAAAACAAAACAAAAAGACACACACACACACACACACACACACACACACACACACCTTGAAATGCCCAAGTAAGACATTCAACTGCTATTGCTTATGACCATCTTGTTTCTTCTACTATGCATAAATTTACTTACTTTTTCCAAGTAGCAGAGGTTTGAAGTTATGGATCTTATTGATAACACTTAGCCAAATTCTGTTATTTCATGGATCTCTATTGAAAGCTTGTTTTATTTTAAAAATATATTTGGTATATTTTTAAAATTTCATAAATGATTTAGATATGAAACTATCCTATTTTATACTATTTTTCTCCAGCACAAAATTTTAGCTGTCTACAATGTATTTAGCTGATCATAAAATGTCATGATTATCAGAAATCACAAATATTCTCATTCAATAAAACATCTGAAGGACAAAAATATATTCTGATGGCCAAGTGCAAACTAGGGAAACCCATGGTCCTTTAGATGTCTGGTTCCAGGTAAATATTTCATTAAATGCTTCAGAGTTGTTACTTCTCAAATTGTCCATAAGTTAAGAAATACATTCAATCATTCATTCTATAAGTATTTATTAGAATGTCTAGTACTGAAGACACTGTGCTAATATATAGAATACAGGACAAAGAAACTACATGTAGTTCTTGCAATCATAAAACATATATAGTTAGGCAAATTAACTAAAACCAAGCAAATTAAAAAAGCTGTAATTGTGGTAAGTACTCTAAAACAAAATGATAGTAGAAACAAAAGATAGGGAACAAAGTTTAGTTTTTATGTAGATCAAATAGTGAGAATCTCTAAATTAAAAAACAACAACAAAACAAAACAGTTATATATCTATTGAGAGAATTGAATATATACAGGGATCAAACAGTAAGGAATAAGAAGAAACGGTCTCTCTGAAAGATGGGACACCAATGTAACTTTTCTTAGTTAGGAGATATATGTATATTCATGCAAAAAAAGTAAAATATGCCCTGGCTGGTAGCACAGTGGTTAAGGCACCGGCCTGCGAACCCAAGGGTTGCAGGTTCGACTCCTCAGCCAGGGCACATAACAAGGTTGCAAACCAGGTCTCCAGTCAGGTCTGTGGCTGGAGGCAGGTGAAATGCAACCATACATTGATGTCTCTCTCCCTCTCTGCCTCTCTCCCTTCCCCTCTTTCTAAAAATAATGAAATAAATCTTTAAAAAAAAAAAAAAAGTAAAATATGACAAATTGTAGAAAGAATAGGGAAGGGAAGATTAGATACAGTTTGACAAACAGTGATCAGAACTTGAACATGCTCTGAGGTGGTTATAAAGAACCTGGGTTCTCTCATCCCTGCAATGTGATGCCACTTTTACAGTGAATGAACCAAGCTAATCAAGTTCTCAGTGATCACTGTAACTACTGTGGGAAATAGGTTGTAACCCAAATAATCACATTTTAATGGCTAAAAGCACTGAATTGTCATTGACTTTCTTACAGTCAATATAGTTGGTGATTTAAATTTTAAATTTTAACTCATTTCAATGGATTCAATGAAGCCCCCCCCCCCCATTTGGATGAAAATAAACCACCTTAATATTTTAATTTGCCTTCAGTTGACTCTTCATCATAAAATGTTATTTAATCCAAACAGTGAAAATGTAAAGTGCCATTTCTGAATTACACACTTTTTCCACTTAACAGATGTTGTATGGCTACTCTCAGTATAGAATATTCCGAATAAAAATTACTTTTCTTTTCCCTTTTAGAGTACTTTTTTCCTTTATAAAATTCCTTTCTTTAGCCTCAATCTGATATTGCCACTTTATTTTTGGGTAGTGATTTTTCTCAACAGAAAATGAAAATGAATTTTGAATACTCTTACCACTATGTTGATCTTCCCCATCACATAAAATTGATCCTACATAAATTGCAATCCATAAACAGGATTCTTCTTTCATTGGAAAACTAACACTATCTATATCTAATATGAGAACCTCGAAGAGCTAGACATAAGCAGAAAGGTAGGACAATAGATAAATAAGTGTCTTCACATAATAATAGGATTTTGCCAAGGATGTAATAAAGATGATGAAAATCTGGTTTAATGCAGATAAATTATCAAGAGCCATTTGGAAAGTAATAGTCAACCCAAGACTGCAGACAGAAATGTACACATAAATCATTTGCTATGACACCAGTAGCACTAATGACAGTACAAGAAGAAGTGAAAACACATACAAACACAACTAATAAGATCAGAAGGCGAAAGATGGTGATGTAGAAAAGGAAAAGAACATATGGAAGGAATAAGGATCATAGAAACATAAACAATAAGATGTGGACACAAATGGAATTCAAGCCAAAAGTTGTAGCTAATAGGTCTTAATTAGCTTGGATACTACATGAGTCATTTCTATAATTCCTTTTATTGGCTTTACTTTGGTTTCATCAATCTGGATGATTCAAAACAGGTATTGCTAAGAAGGCTTGTACTGGACACTTGTAAATTCAACCAGAATTACTCTCAGTGACAGCCTGAGTGGTTTTATTCAGGTTGAAGGCAGTGAAGTTTAAATGAATAATTAATTCATTAAAATATATTGCTAGAGATATAGGAACAGGCTGAATACATTTCTCATCTATAAACTTAATTAATCTAAACTAGATTAGTCTTGTAAAACTTGCCATAAATACAGGTTGCAGGCCAGGTCTCCACCCAGGTCCGTAGTTGGAGACAGGTGAAAGGCAACCATAAATTGATGTCTCTCTCCCTCTCTCCCTTCCCCTCTCTCTAAAAATAATAAATCTTAAAAAAGAAAGAAAGAAAGAAAGAAAGCAAGCAAGCAAGCAAGCCCTGGTTGGTGGCACAATGGATAGGTACCAGCCTGCGAACCCAAATGTTGCTGGTTTGATTCCCCAGTTGGGACACAAAACTAGGCTGCAAGCCAGGTCTCCAGCCAGGTCCTTAGCTGGGGGGAAGGTGAAAGGCAATCATATATTGATATTTCTCACCCTCTCTGCCTCTCTCCCTTTCCCTCTCTCTACAAATAATAAATATAATCAAAAAATAATAACTCGTCATAAGTAGAATTGATGTAAAGAATGACAGCAGGTGGTATTTTTATTTTTCTAACAATAATTTTAGTAGAAGTAACACTTAATGGAAGATCATGAAATTCAATTGAAATGAAACTTTATTCTATTAAAAAAAAGTGATATGCAGATTCATTTAAATTATCTTTATTTAGTTGAATAGATTCTATTTTATTAATAATGTTAAGTAACCATGGGCATATAATTGTTATTAGCATCAATTGGGTAAATATTATAAATAGATTCCAGGTTAAATATCTAAGAAAGTAAATGAAGAGTATCCCACTTTTGCAGAGTTCTTCCAAAAAATTATGTACTATTGCTCAAAGCACTAATTCCAGGTATGCAAGCTAAACAAATGTCAATATAGCAATCATGTAGTTTCTTTAATATTCATTATGGTCTATCAAAATCTAATTTTATGTTTAGTTTTATTTTAGTTGCTTAGAATTAATTTGAAAGCTACTCTTGCAATTTTTATATTGATTTTTATTAGTAAAATAAAATGATTTTTTTATAGTTGTTTCTTCTTCTTGCATTAGTTGTTAAAACCACAACACTTTAATTAAATCTTCATGCTAATGGGTTTAGGACTATTTCTCACCTCAATAAATCAGAACTACCAAATCTATTCAGTTTACTCAAACTGCAATCAATGTTAATTTCCTTTTAGTTCAGCAATTTCATTTACTTGTGTATTGGAAGTTCAATTATTTGCAATTACAGTTTCAATGTATTAAGATAAATGTGATATAACATTGAAATTATAACTTACAGAAGCTCAATTTTTATTATGTTGTGTATTAGAACCTATTTAGAAATAATCTAAGAAAAAAGTGTAAATATCATTAATTTTAATATTTGTGTATTTTTCTATATATTATTTATGCAAATATACACATAAACACATTCACTGTCCATATATACATTTTAAATAATAATATAGTACAATTAATAAATAAAGATAAGAGTAAGCCCTGGATGGTGGCACAGTGGATAAGGCACCAGCCTGTGAACCCAAATGTTGCTGGTTTGATTCCCAGACAGGGCAACATAACCAGGTTGCAAGCCAGGTCTCCAGCCAGGTCCTTAGCTGGAGGCAGGTGAAAGGCAATCATACATTGATGTTTCTCTCCCTCTTTGCCTCTCTCTCTTCCCCTCTCTCTGAAAATAATAAACAAAATCTTTAAAAAATAACATAAATAAAAATAGAGTAAATCACAACTATCTAAGTGCTCTTCTGTAGCATTAAATATAGATGTTATTTTATGGACCTCCATTTCCCATGTTTTTAAAATATTTTAGGCTCTAAGTAATACTAAACTTATGAAGTAAACAATTCTATTTAATGCCAATACATTTTACATAATTGTACAAAATTGAATTTACACGTATTCTAAATATGTAAAGCAACTTTAATCTTCACCTTTTATTTTAATAAGAGGAATAAATATTTTTTGTCACATTTACTGTCACCAAGAAAATGCTATTCATAAATTAAAAAATGAAAATTTCAGTTTTTCTGAAGGAATAAAAATGACTATAAGAGTAACAAACTTTTGCCCTGGCTCAGTGGATAGGCACCAGCCTCTGAACCCAAAGGTTGCTGGTTCAATTCCCAGTCAGAGCACTTAACCAGGTTGCAAACCAGGTCTCCAGCCAGGTCCATAGCTGGAGGCAGGTGAAAGGCAACCATACAAGCACGTTTCTCCCCCTTCCTTCCTCCCTTCCTGCCCTTCTCTCTAAAAATAATGAATAAAAAAAGTCTTTAAACAAGACAAAAGAAAAAGAAAACGCTTTGGAAAAAAAGTTTTAAAAATGTAATGAACTTTTGAGTGCTGTATAGTGAATATTGTAAAGATTGCATTTGATTTTTTAACTAAAATGTTTATATTATTTATGAGAAGTAATTGACCCTGAGTAGTTTGAATAATTTTATTTTAAACAATGAGGCATATTTTCTTATAAATGAAGTGAACAGGGTGTTAGCCTTACCTTTCAAACCAATTAAATCCTTTTGTTTAATAATTATAAGAACCTGATTAGTTTTATGAAGAAATTCTTTTGCTATGGAGAAAATAGTAACTTTTTAAATAATTTCTCCTTACATTCTCTCTATCCTTTTTATATTTCTAAGGGAAAAAAATCAATTTATTGATATTTTGGTTTCAAAACCACGATAACATTTTGGGTTCAGGCCTCGCAGATGCCGTGGTGGCAGCTGCCCGGACCTGCCCACGTCCAGCGTGGTCAACCCTCCGTGTTCTTCCCCATCTGCAAACGGCAAAGTTCCAAAGGCTTTCCTGCTCTGAGCAGCGGGGAGAAAGGATTTGGATATGAAGGTTTCTGCTTTCACAGAATTATTCCGGGATTTCTGCGCCAGGGTGGTGACGCCACAATGACACAGGCGGCAAGTCTATCTATAGGGAGAAATTTGATGATGACCGAGAATTTCACCTTCAAGCCCATGGATCCCAGCATCTTATCCATGGCAAATGCGGGACTCAACACAAACGGTTCCCAGTTTTTCATCTTCACTACCAAGACTGAGAGGCCGGAGGTCAAGCAGGTGGTTTTCGGCCAGGTGAAAGACGGTGTGGATGTTGTGACAGTCATGGAGCTCTATGGGTCCAGGAGTGGCAAGACCACCCTGAAGATCACCATTATTAACTGCGGACAACTCTATAAATTTTATTTTTTAATCTTGACTCCCAGACCATTTATTTTGTAGCTCGGGCAAGCACCCCTTCCACCCCTATCAGCTTAGAATGTTCTATAATTTGGGGTGCTCTTGCCCCAGCTCATTGCGTTCCGTATTATCCTTACCAGTTCCAAGTCTAGCTGGATTGCAGAGTTAAGTTTATGATTATGAAACAAAAACTAAGTATTGCCTGTCAAAAAATCAACAACAAAAATAGAGACAGCCCTGGCTGGTGGTTCAGTGGATGGGCACTGGCCTGCAAACCCAGAGGTTGCTGGTTTGATTCCCTAGTCAGGGCACATAACCAGGTTGCAAGTCAGATCTCCAGTCAGGTCTGTAGCTGAAGGTAGGTGAAAGGCAACCATACATTGGTGTTTGTCCCTCTCTGCCTCTCTCCCTTCCCTTCACTCTAAAAATAATAAATAAAATCTTAAAAAAAATAGAAACAAACAAACAAACAACCCCCACCCCCACCCCCAGGATCTTTGATACAGGAAGGGAAACCAGTTCTGAAATGATGCTCTGAATAAAGAAAAAAATTCTATTTTTGTGTTATAAGGGGCATTTAAAAAATCTTCAGGCATTTATAAATACTCAACTAAAAGATAAGTTTATTTTATTTTGAAGAAAATGCACACTAATAGTTATCTAAGAGATTACGATTACACTTGAAAATATTCAGCATGATAACTGGATGTAATGTAAAGCATAAATGAAGAATGCCCATGGTTAATTAAATTGCATTACTTGAACAAAACAGGAAATATGCCAATCAGATAGGAGGTTCCTACTCCATCTTCCTGCTAAGCATTTAGACTTCAGAAAATAAAAGGGAGCAAGTTGGGTTTGGTATTATTATAGATATGAACCACATTGCTAGGAGATAATACCATATTATTTTTCTGGAATGAAAATGAGGACATTCACCTTAAGAGCTTTCTTTTGATGCAGTCCTTAAAATCAAGAGTGAGGGACTTGCTAGGAATAAAATAAAACCATAGGTGGTGTCTTGGTTTTCAAGTTCCTAATACTTCAAGGAGATAAAGTGAATTAACAGAAATATAAAATCTCTATGAAGTGTGAAAAAAAGTATTCAAATATTTAATTGGTCTGTTTAGCTCTTATTAATAGCAACAAAACACATCACAGAAGTGAGCAGATTTTAAATAATTACCAGTTAAATAATTACCATTTTTGTGTTATTATTTTAAATTTGAGTTATTTATTTATTTTTAATTTTATTTATTTACTTTTAGAGCAAATGGAAGAGAGGGAGAAAATCATCAATATGTGGTTGCCTCTCACATGACCCCACCTGGGGACCTGGCCTTGAACCCATGCATGTGCCTTGACTGGCAATCGAACCAGCAACCCTTTGGTTTACTGAGCCACACAGGCCAGGTCTGAGTTATGTTTTTTTGTTTTTTATTTTTGTTTGTTTGTTTTTTTGAGAATTACTAGTGAGTACATTTGTTTAAAATGTTTTTAATCACACTTTGTTTAGCCTTTTTAAAAATTCATCAAGCCCTTTTCTCTAGAGTAAAACTCAACTATTGAGCAAAACTCAACTTTTCGTCACTATATAGGCTAATATAGCTCTGTTGCTAATAAGGGCTGTAGGTTCACATGGCTTCCTGAAAAGTGCCTCACAGTCAATGACCTGTGAAGTGTAGTGGCTGGTGAGGATTGCCAGTTTAACTTTTCAGCACAACTGCTAAAGAGCTAATAGAGCCTATAGCATGGTACGATACTGCTGGTGCTCAGAAATTATTCAAGTATGTATAATTGTAAGCTAAGAATTGTAGTGAGTCATTAGAACATTGTATTTTTTCTGGGAAACAGTAATGATATACAATATAAGAGATAAGTAAAAGAAATAAAGATACACTTTGGAAAACCAGAAACATGTAATGCCAAAAAGAAATAAAATTCTTATAGACATAAAATTATAATAAAGTTTCAGGTAACTGTTGAAAAGATTGCAAAGGTCAACGTTGAAAAGCATATAGTACTTGAGAACTGTTTTTCATAAATGTATAATAGATTAAAGCTTTTTGTGAAAAAATTATTAAAATCAGAAACATTATAGTTTATTAAGATTTGTTAACTTACACACGTGTTCTTTGAGACAAAGACAAAAACTTCAAAAATTACTTTTAACTGTTTCTTTTGTAAACTAATGCCTGACAACTTATAAAAGGATTTTGCCCTTACTTTATTAAACCATTTGACTAATTGACAGTACCACTTGATTACTAATCAAACTTGTGATTCTTCAGTCCTTTGGCAAGTATGTTAAAAATATTCTTTAACTATTTAAAGAATCTAATGTGTGCTTTTCAAAATTGTATTGTGCTTATTTTTTAAAAGATTTTATTTATTATTTTCAGAGAGAGAGGAAGAGAGGGAGGCAGAGAGGGAAAGAAACATCAATGTATGGTTGCCTTTCACCTGCCTCCAGCCAAGGGCCTGGCTGGATACCTGACTTGCAACCTGGTTACATGCCCTGGCTGGGGAATTGAACCAGTGACCTAATTGTGCTTTAAAAAAAATAAGAACAGACATAATAAAATACATCATTGCTAATAGCTGTATTTTTGGTCCTCTGTAAATAAAAAACATAGCAGAGACAGGGGCCTAGGACAATAGCTTAAACTGGAGAAATGAGCTGTTGGATTGACAGATGAACTCTTGTTCTATCTAAAAGGGATAACCTAAATCAGTTAGAACAAGTCACTGTCCTATGAAATGCGGAGCCAGTATTGCCAAAACTAATTGTTTAAGATAGTATAAGAAGTCCAGTCCTATATCAAGTTTTATGAGAGTTAAATAAAAGCAACAAATTCAAATGTTTTCAACACTATTTCTCAACCAAGAAATCATGGGTGCAGTCTCTATTTGGCATGTGTGCACCCACTTCTTAATCTCAAGGTATGAGAACTAGAGGGAGAAAACATTTGTTTTTTTAAGTGTGGCATTCTCCATATTGACATTATTTGCTCACGCATACAATTTATTCAATAAGTTAAGACAGGCTCTTATATAGAGAGCAGGCTGACAGTTTGGGTGTGGGGATGGGACTGGAGATAAAGAGACTGAGCAAAAAAACACAAAAAGAGAAACAACTCATTGACAAATAGAACAGTGTGGTGATTTCAGGGGGTGGACATGAAAAAGAGTATAGGGAAATAAATAATAAATTAAAATTAAATAAATGAATTAATTTAAAAAAGAATATAGGGGGATAAGGCCCTAGCTGGTGGAACAGTGGATAAGGTGCCAGCTTGCGAGCCCAAAGGTCTCTGGTTCGATTCCCTGCCAGGGCACATAACCAGGTTGCAAGCCAGGTCTCCAGCCAGGCCCATAGCTGGAGGCAGGTGAAAGGCAACCATACATTGATGTCTCTCTCCCTCTCTGCCTCTCTAAATTCCCCTTTCTCTAAAAAATATTAAATAAAATCTTAAAAAATAATCAAATAAATGAGACATTGTCTAACCCTATATGATAAATACCATAATTTATGGGTAACACTTTAAGCAGTTTGAATAGATCATCCATATTCAGTGGACACTGAAACAAAGTCTCCCTAAAAGAGAGAGAACTTGAATTTGAACCCAAACATTCAACTTCAATACAGCATTTAAACTTAATAGTGTCCTTAATTTTTATTAAACAACTTAGTTTTAACTAATTCTATGGCACATATTTTAAAAATGATACAATGTTAATAATATTTGTAGCAAGAGTCATAGTTTTGTTATTTAGTTAGTGATAAGAATATTAGCATATGAATATTTATAAAATGTTATTTTGAGGTACACCAGTTGAGCATGGATTATGCTATTAAGATCTTATATCATTCAAATTTCTCACATGCTGGTTCTGTTTACTAAATGTTATCCTAGTCTTACATATTCTAATGAATTTTTAATTGTGGGGTGATGATAGAGCTTTCTGCTAACACTCAGAAACCATCCATCATTAAATATGTTTTTAAAACTGATTTCTTTCAGTTCCTCATCACCTGAAACTGACCTACTCCTTTGACAACATCATTTGATTCATTAGAAATAAAACACAAAATATGTTACTTTTGTATCAGTCTATTTTTCCCTCATAAAATCCTGTCTTAAAATTTAACTTTTTCATAAATGTTTTAAAATAAAAAGATAAGGGAAAAAATCATTTTGCTAATTTCCAAAATTAGTTTTCAGAGAATGAAGGCTGAGTGTCACGTGAACAAATTAACTTGAAGATATCTTTGTGTAGTTTTGAGATCCTTGCCTAGAAATATCCTCAAAGTTTCTGTTTATTAATGACCAGTAATTTGCCCAAGAGAAGGGAAGAAAAGCTCATTGGCTTCAATGCTATATAGTTCATTGTATTCAAGGTAAACCTTAATTTTTAAAAATATGCACGGTCTTTTTTTGTGTGTGTTAAGCTCAACAACAAATTACTTAAAATCTGTACATTTCAGTAAACTCAGAACCTCAAGGGATGAGTTAAAAGAGATAATCTTATACTTATAGAGTTAAATATATAATGAGCACTTAATAAAATAGTTAACATTTACTGAGTGCTTTATTCCATACCTATCATTTTTTAAAAGTCTTTATTATTTTTAGAGAGAGGGGAAGAGAGAGAGGCAGAGAGGGAGAGAGATATCAATGTATGGTTGCCTTTCACCTGCCTCCAGCTGAGGACCTGGCTGGAGACGTGGCTTGCAACCTGGTTAATTCCCTGCCCTGGCTGGGAATTGAATCAGTGACCTTTGGGTTCTCAGGCCAGCGACTTGTCCACTAACTATCATTTTTAATTACTTACATGGATTAGTTCATTAAATACCCTGCCAATCCTATAAAGCAATTTTTGTAATATACCCACTTTTCAGATTAAAACACTATGGCCTGGCAGGTGATATAATTTACCTAACAACACAAATACAAGAAGGGATGAACAAAGGATTCAAATTTTGGCAGTCTAATTTCATGTATGAGTTTTTAATGACTGCACTCCATATTTTATTACCAAGCTGTAAGGACTTTTTATTATCATCAGTGATATTTGTTTTACTACAATGATAGCTTTATCTAAATCAAAGTGTTTTTAATATTATTAATAGATATATAAGTGTTAGACACAAGACAACGATATATGCTTACTTGAGTTTAGTTCATGATATCTGGTTAGGGACACAATTTAGCATGCCAAAAAAGTACTACTTTTTATATTTAAGTGCATAATGAATGCTGTAGTTTTTGGATTTTTAAAAAAGATTTTATTTATTATTTTCAGAGAGAAGGGCAGGGAGTGAAGAAGAAAGGGAGAGGAGCATCAATGTCTTTCACCTGCCTTCAGCTATAGACCTGGCTTGCAACCTGGGTACATGCCCTGGCTGGGAATCAAACCAGCGACCTTTGGGTTTGCAGGCCAGCTCCTTATCTGCTGTGCCACCAGCCAGGGGGAATGATGTATTTTTGTGGTAATGTTTCAACAAAATAAAATTCTGTCTTTTTAAGCTAAAGCATTAATATATATTTGACACTCTGAAGAACTCTATTGGTAAGATCTGAGCATAAACATAAATAGATTCTTCTGAATATAATAAATGAATAGATTCTCTGAATTTTTTATTTTAGTTAGCTTTCCTGAATTAATATGTTTTCCATTCCTAGATTAGTGGTTTATAATGTAGGTCTCCATTGTTTTCATCTTTCACTAAATCAGCTCTGGAGGTCTTTTGCCCATCATGAAAATGATTTTCATGACTTTCAAACAGAATGAGATAGTTTGTCATTATTTTATTTAACCACTGGCAACACAAAAATGTCCCAAGCTTGCTTCTCTAAACTTGCCCCTCATTTGGAGTCCCTGTTAATTTCTTTAGCCCCAATCTGTGTCTGCAGCCAACTTTTTCTCCTCTAACTACTTTGAAAATAATATTTCATCAAGACTAGGCTCTGGCACGTTTTCTGTTCACTGTCTTCATAAGGAGGATCTTATTCATGCCTAGTTCTAGAAGTTATTGAGTGGTTTATAGAATACTTTCTCTTGGGCGTCTTAAAACTAGATGGTGAATGGATTAACCAAAGAACATTTACGTGCCACCCATGGACTCAGACAACAAAATGGGAATTGATTTAGGGAGGGAAGGAGGTAAGGTTGAGTGGAGGTAGGGAAAGGGAGAATGGGAACAACTCTAATAGCATAAACAATAAAAATAAATACATTTAAAAATGAAAAACACTGAAATTTTGTGACAAAAACCAGTTTCTTATCTTTTTAAAGTTGTGTTATTCCAAACCAGAGCCTAAAATAAGGATTTGGGAACAACCAATTTATTGGGAGGCAGCTTTATGTAGCAGAGTGAAGGACTAGGAATTGAGAGATGGAGAAAAAAAGACATTGAAACGTATTTTTGAGCTGGTCATGAAATGGGTGCTTGGTTTTTAAAAAAATATTGACGGTGAAGAATGAGGGGATAAAAAATGTAAACAATATTGGCTCTTTTAAAAAAATCAGGTGGACTTATGAAATACTTTATCTTGGACAAATTTCCACCCATGGATGCTAAGGCTTCTTTTAATGTTGAAAATACACCTTATGACAATTTACCTTTTTAGACACTGGATGATATGAGCTTGCCAAAAATGGCTGTGACAAGTGGCCATTATCTCCCCTGTGTACAAGCAACATATTCATAGTAGAAATTGATCAGTAAATAATGAAACATTGGTAAGCATTAGGGTATAATCCCTTGCATCAAATAATAATTAGTTTCATGATTTTATCATAAGATGTTGATACTGGTTTTCCATAGCTCTCATTGTATGTCCATTAATAAATTAAAAATTAAACAGGGTTTATATATATTTAAAGAAAAAATGTTTTTAAAAACTACTTCTCATTCATTATTTTATGGAAAAATGCTGTTCTAGAAAATAAATAAGAAACATAACCTTCTCCATGATTAATTCTATATGCACCATTTGATACAAAAATACTGAATGTAAAAAGAAGTTAAAAATCTTATTATTAAAGCTGGAAACCCCTACTGCATCTAGATTCAAACTTTATAAAACTGAATCACACCGAATATAATACTTCTTACTTTTTCTTGTGTTTTTTGACCTGTCACTATTATAAAAAAGAAATAAATTATTTTACCTTAGTGGGGAAAATTCAATGTATTTGTCATTAAGAAAATTATAAAAATGAGTTTTTACACTCTAAATCCATAGCTTTCTCTTAATCATTATCCACATTTTGTGGAATGCTACACATATTCCAGATGAAATTAAAACAAGCAAATAAAAATATTCTATGTGAATTTATCTTCTCTGCTATTATATATAATAATAATAACATAAGATACAGATATGTCTTAGATTCTCAATGAAAAAAATGTAGCAAATATGTATTCAAACAAAATGAAAAGTCTCAGCAAGAAAGCTTTCCAGTAGGGAGATGAGTTTCTAAATGCAATATTTACATGTATAGCATTATTAACTGTGTTAACAAAACTTAGCCAAACAAAGCACAAACTAGGCATTAGCATATCTGATTAGAATGAATAAATACTGTTGTAAAAGGGAAGTATATGTGATCATCATTGGCCACACATTTGAACCTTACTAGGTTCCCCCTATAACTGCTTAACTCGTGAAGGAATGACTTTGACCCAACAAGATCACAATTCTAATTATGGGCATATATCCAAAATAATTGAAATCAGAATATTGAAGAATATCTGTACTCTCATATTCATTGCATTTTTATTTATAATAGTAAAAACATTTTGACAGAGATGGATGATGTCAGATGTTTTGAGTTCCCACTTCATTATAATAATATGGGCAGTGTTTCTCCATGATATTTCCAGTATTTTGAGTAATTCATTTTCATAATATTTATTAATATATAAAACATACAATAATATGCTGACCATCTATGCCAGTATGGTCCAACAGAATTTTCGGTGATGATGGAAATAGCCTATAGTAGTATTTTCCAATATGATAACCACTAGCCACATATCAAAATGAAGTCCCCAAAATAAAGCTGAAACAAAGAGGTATTTAATTTTATTTTTTAATTCTATTTTTATTAACTTAAATTTCCACATATGCCAGGTGTTTATTTTATAGGATCTATTTATTTTTTATATCATTATTACCTGTTTAGGTGCCCAATAAATGTCTCTATGTAAGTTGTAAGCTATATATTTTATGTGACTAAGAATTAAAAATTACAAAGTAAACTAGTTAAGTTAGGGTAATTTGAGTTATACCTATTTAGAAATACTGTATACTCATAACTTCTTAGAAAATAACAATAGTGGCCCTAGCTGGTGGCACAATGGATAAGGCACCAGCCTGTGAACCTAAAGGTCACTGGTTCTATTCCAAGTCAGGGCACATAAGCAGGTTGCAAGCCAGGTCTCCAGCCAGGTCCATAGCTGGAGGCAGGTGAAAGGCAACCACACATTGATGTCTCTCTCTCCCTCTCTGCTTCTCTTCCTTCCCCTCTCTCTGAAAAATGATACATAAAATATTTTAAAAAATAAAAGAAAAATAGCAATATACTATTAACAAAATACTTGCAAAATGAGATATTTAACATTTTATGAAGAATAAGAGATTAATAATTTATAGAAAATTATCTATATTTTAAGGGTCTTCAAGACTTAATTCATAAATTCTTACATCTACTAATATTTAATTTTTTCCTTAGAAATAATTTTATGAAAATAACTATTATTTTGTAAACTTTATGCTAATTTTTAAATTCATGATTTAAAAATTTGTCTATAGTTAACAATGATCTATTGTATATCTGAAAGTTGTAGAGAGTAGATGTTGACAGTTCTAATCACACAATAAAGATGATGAAATGATGAATGTTGACCAAACACTGTGGCAATTATTTCATAATAGATTATTCAAATAATTATGTTGTACATCTTAAACTTATACAATGTGATATAGCAACTCCATCTTGAAGCTGGATAAAAGCTGTTTCATTCACAGTAGAAATAGTCTTAATAAGAGCCTTAGCTGTCATCATAATAACTAAATTGAAGCTTGGTTGTGTATATTTTTAAGTTAAGGGAAAGTTGAAATACTATAGGCTCTTCTGAAAAAAAAAAAAATTCTTTTATTCAGGGAGCCAAAGCATCAGTGAATCTATATTTGTATCTATTTTCCTGGATCTATATCAGGATTCATCATAGTTTATTATGTATTCTTATAAGACTTCAAAGATTAAATTAAAAAACATTATAGATCTAGAAGAAATATTTCTACATTAAATTGTATTATAAAATTTCCTTAAGAAAACTTAAACTGATAAATAAAACATGATGTCACTTTGAGCATGGTCTAAGTTTAATTATGATTAATAATAATTCTGCATGTAATACAATAGATGATACATGAGTATTTTTTCCAATCTCTATGTTTTCTTGGATCTCAATTATTCACTTTAAAATATAAAATATAAATCTTAATAAGATACAATGCCAAAAGCCGATGTGTCTAAGGTGTGTATTTATTTGTTTGTTTATTATTTATTTTTACATTTTATACCTATTTCTTTTCCAGTTTAATATCTAGGCTTTATAGATTTTTTAAAGTTTAGCTACTTTAAAATAGGCATTAGTGATATTTTGTAATGCAATCTGACAAATGGAACTTTGTAGTGAAAACACAAATATACTTTAATCTTAACTGAGGATTCTGAAGGGATTTCTCCAACTGATACTGCATTGCAGTGACAATGTCTATCGAGGGCAACATCATTTGTTAGAAATAATAGTGGACTAACAAATAACTCTAACATTGTAATAAACAAAACATGCTAGATTTAGGGAGTTATGGCTCAGAAGCCATGCATGAGTTTCTTATTTATTTGCATCTTTGCAATGTTAGCAAATAAATGTACCTAAATATTTTGTTAGAGGCACTGGAATTGGGTGTGACCTATAGAGCTTCCTTTTGACTCAAACAGATATGCAACATCATGAATAAGATCTTAAGAACAGAATACTCACACTGAAGCAGATTTTCCTGAAGTTGAGAAAATGCACAAATCACAAGTGAACATATAAAAGATTTGTAGGTCAAGAAACAACATCACTAGCATCCTGGAATACTGGTAACCACTCTCAGTCTCTATTCCCTCCCTTCTCCCTATGGTAACCACTATACTGGCATTTAACACCACAGAGTCATTTGGCATGTTTTCTATTTTATATACATAAAATACATAATCGATATTATTTTTCTATTTAACTTTACAGTCTATAAGATTCATCCATATAATTCAGGTGTATTAATTTGTTAATATTCTAAGAGAGTCCATATATGGGTATATATTATTTATGCATGTTTTGTGTAAAAAAACACACACATATATAAAAAGAATTTGAGTTCCAGGATACAGTATTATAAATAATGTTTTTATGTCAGTGTATAAGTCTTTTAGAGTAGATACCCACTCATTTCTGATGATTAGATACCAAGGAGTGGGCATGTTGCACAAAAGTTTGCATAAATTCAAGTCTATAAGATACTGTCAACAAATGTACAAAGTCTGTATAAACAATTTACATTCTCACCAGCAGCATATGAAAACTTCTAACTATTATAATTTATATTTGTAAATACATGTAAATATATGAAGGCTAAAATGGCAGAGCATCTTTCATATGCTTATAGTTCATTTGGGTATTTTTAAAAAGTGTTTCTCTGTCACTGGCTAGATCAAGTAGTTCAGATGACTACTGGCTAGATCAAGTAGTTCAGATGACTATCAGATGGTCCAAGGCCACATTTTAAATAGAGTGTCGTAGGGAATAAGGGACCTCAAATGCTAGGCTCTCTGCTCTCTTTTTTTTTCTTTCATTCTTCACTGTTTTTTAATTTCTCTCATGCTGTCAAAAGTTTTTTATTAATAGTCTGCCAAGATTTTTAATAAAGATTTTATGTATTTATTTTTAGAGAGAGGGGAAGTGAGGGAAAGAGAGAGGGAGGGAAACATCAATATGTGATTTCACAGGTGGGCACTCGATCCACTGAGCCACACCAGCCAGAGCTTTTCTATTTTCCAAGTTTTTTCTTCAGTTGTTCTCAGTAGTGGTGTGTTAGTCAAGTTTATATAGACTTCCTTCACTAACACAGAACATAAAATTCACTTTTTTGAGTGTCAAGTATTTTTGTTTTTTCTAGAATTAATTATATTTTCACTTGTCAAAATGTATAACTGAGAAGGACAAAAAATATCTTGGAAATTATTTTTTAATCTCAAAATTTTAAACTTTAGTGCCTAATGTCACTCTTTTTCATTAATGAAATAAAATAATGTTTTAAAAAGTATTTATAATTGTTAATATTTTCATATTTATAATTTTGTTAATCAATCCCTTAGAGAAAGATAAGATTAAATCAAGTTTTAATTTATTAAGATGCAGTTTTCTGTAATGTTAACTTATGAATTTCAATGTTTTTAGATAATTCTACCACCTGAAAAAGTTAATGAGACAGGAGGTTAAATAAAAACAAAAACAAAAATGAAATATTGATTAGACAAGTGGAGTGGAATATTATTAGGTAAATTAGCTATGATAACAAACTTAATTCTGTACTAGGTAGAAAGTATCAGTCTACTATTGATGTTATTGTTTGTACTTAAGTAGTACAAAATTGATCTCATGAAATTATAGACATAGAAAGTTATTGGACAAAGAAAATAGTGAAATGATTACCTAGAATAATCATTTACATTGTTAACAAGGAAGAATTCTGAATAACCTCTAGCTCTCTTTAATGATTTAAAAATTATCCATCAAAGACTGTCCAAATGTTAAAGTAAATATGTAAAAGGCAATTTTACCAACTACTGGATTCATCTTAACTAGTATTTCATATTTATAAATTCTGTTAGCTTCTTAAATCTTATAAACTAACAAAAAACCAACTCAACATAATTATTATCAGAAGCAGTATTTATTATTTGCTATTTTTGTTATAGAAGTTCTCATTTGATCATGTATCATTTAAAACTATTTGATTTAATGTTTTTGTCCTGTTTAAAATTTGTTATAACATTACTCTCTATACATATGACACTATTTAAAGATTTATTCTCTAAGTGGAAACTACTATTTCCATCAATGAAACTTCAGTTTGAACTCTCATTTAAAATATAGCTACATAATTTAAAATGTTACAAAATCTAGTCCACAGGCCATATTACTTAACATGATATTTTCATCTATTATCTCTTCAGTACAGACTGATTTGGAAATTTTATCATTTACTTTATTAATATAATTATTTGTCACAATACCTTATGAAATTATTATTTACACATTATTAAGAGATTCCATTATAACATAAATTGCACTATCAACATACACATTTAAAAATACAATTTATATAACCTTCATTTTTTATAA
The DNA here is from genome assembly GCA_004026585.1 of Noctilio leporinus. Taxonomy (NCBI): domain Eukaryota; kingdom Metazoa; phylum Chordata; class Mammalia; order Chiroptera; family Noctilionidae; genus Noctilio; species Noctilio leporinus. The sequence goes on from PVIW01001140.1 coordinate 80,375, forward strand.
TAATTGATGAAATATTCACTTGTTTTCAAACAGTTAAACATACAAGTGTTTTTCAAACCTCTAGTTTCTTTGGCTTCGAACTGCCCAATTTATGTGACCTTTTAGCTTTTTCAAGTATGCTCTTGACACTACGTTCATCACCAAATTCCAATTTGTGATGCACAGAGGGAACATTGGAAGTCCATTTAGATGACAGAGACGCATGTTTTCTTTTTCTTTCACTGAAAAGGATTTTAAGAATGTACTAAAAAACAGAGGTTTCTCAATATCTGTGGGTTCTTAATTCTGTGTTCAGCTAAATCTATTAAAAAATCAGATAAGTTTATTTCCTCAACTTGATTCAAAGGCACCAAATTTTGTATATTACATTTTTGCAGCATCAATTCCTAGCTCTCTAAAGTGTGCAATTACTGATGGCATGTGTTTTTATATCAACTATAATCTTTAAAGATTCCCCTTTTTATCTTTATTTCCATAATATTCTATTGGAATAAGTCAAATCTAGAGATAGTCCATTAACATATCCAAAAAATCTAGCAGATTTATATATGCTATATTCCTCAAGAATCAACTGTATGTTGAAATAAGTTTGGCCAGTAAAAAGGAGAAGGGATTATTCAAAGAACATGTATGAATGATAAACGGATATGGACAACAGTGTGGAAATTGACTGTGGGAGAAGGGGGTGGACTGGGTGGTAGACAGCAAGCAGATGGGGAAAAACTGAGAAAATTGTAATAGAATAAACAAGAATAAAAAATAAAAAGGTTTAAATGCATAATCTTTATGCTTTCTGTAATTAATGAAGCTAATGAAACCCATCTTCTCCCTGGGCCTGTTTGCAATGACATTGTATTTAAAAAAGCATTTGCTATAATCAAACACTTTATGTAGTATCAGACTTAAGGTATTCTTGTGAATAAAGTGCCTGTGAACAATCCTCTGGGAATTACACCTGGTCAATACGCAATCTTTGTAGCACTATGAGGAAGGTTCTTCTTCAGCAGTGAACTGGTGAGGTGAATAATTCAAGGAAGAATTGACATTGCTAGAGGCCAAACTGCTGAAATAGTTTTCCATTAAAATTATAAGAACGGGAGAGATTTTTGGAAAGAGAATAAAGGTCATTTGGTCCATCAAGGCATATCCTTTTTAGTACTCTATTTCCCCAAGGATGGCATCTAATTGTTTCTTGAATGACATTTCTGCTTTTTGCCTCAACAACTTTGCCTGCGGGCTCTTCTAAGCATTTATTATTCTTCACATGAAAAGGTACTTTCTGAAATATGTGCTGAATTTATTTTTTAATTTTCATTTATGTCTTCCTGCCCTATAATCTGTGTTGAAATGGAAATAATAATTTGGGTTGACATTATCTGTGGCAGTTAAGACTTTATATGCTTCAAATCAGACAGCTCCAGCCCTGTTTTTAATATTACATGCCCAGATTTACAGTCCTAACAACCAGCACTGCATAGCAAATAATGGTAAGGGTCCCAGTTAGAACATTTAATGATTCTAAAATTCAAATTTGTTTAGTATATATATTTTTTCTTAGTAAATAGAGGGTGGAGTTCACTGAAAATAACTGACTGAATTCATTGGTGTGAATTCCCTGTCACTTGTATATGCTCATTAATATGGATATGTATACATACATATATATGTATAGATGCAACCTACAAATATATACACACATGTGTGTACACAAGTGCATAGTCCCCACATGTATGTGTGTGTGTGTGTGTATATATATATGCACACTGATTATATTATAGTACATATAAGAATAAATTTATTTCAAAATATAACTTTTGTAATATGTTGTTTATTTTACTAAAATTTTATCACTTTTCATGCACACCCTGTATATATGCATGTGTGTGTATGTATGCATATATCTCATCTTAACATTAACCAAATTTTAGACAATCAACCATTTTGTTGCAAAAATACTATTCGGTATATTAGTTATACTAAGAATTACAATCAAATCTCATTACAGTCACTGATGGTTAGCTCTGAAGTGAGCATAATCTAGGTTAAGCCAATTAGTTAAACAAATTATCCTTGATATTGCACTGGCTACAGTGATTAGTATCAGCTGATCCAATAAAATATAGGTTATTTGACTTATGGAAAACAATTATTTGTATTCTTTTAGCTGTGAAGGAGAAAGCATGTTGCTTAAGTGTGGAAAGCCTGTTGCCACTCATACAAAATTCCAGACCACACAATGTGAGTAGACAGACACCCTCTGAAAGTGGGAACTGGAGTCCTGGATCCCAGTGTAAATTTTCATTTCTCAGTTGCATAACCAGAAAAACTTTACAATGTTTAAACCAGTTTAATTTGGGTTTTGTTATCTAAAAATAAAAACATTCACGCTGAAAATCTAAATTTTATTTTAAAATTGCACTATACCACTTTTCCTTGTCTGGATTTTACCTAACACTTAGGTACTTTATAGCATTATGAATATTGATATTCATACTAGTAGCCATCATACTACATCATAAACTATTTTTAAGGATCACCATAAAGTCATTGAGAATAATTAACATACTCTGTGAACAATGACTTTAGACAGGAAAAATCTGTACACACATATACACACACAAAACACACACTAAAAGAGGTAGCTAGACCAGGACAACAATGGACATCATCTTACTGCCTGGTCCTGGCAGAATATTGACTTCAATAGGAGCTAGTTGAAGCATCACATATGACCTTGGCTATTTCTTTTAATCAAACCATATGGTTAATATCAAACCTGGTACTCCAAGTTAATTTATCCATGGGATTGTCCATTCTTTTGAAATATACTGAAATAGAATGTCAGGTTACACTTGTTTATAAGTTCCTTCTGAAAAAGAACAAAGGCAGAGAAAAAAATCTTTTTTTATTATCAAGGTCCTGTCACTAGTTTTTATTGTCACAAGTGCAAGAGAAACGTTTTTATGATCATAAGAGATATTTTAATCACAAAGAAAGAGGAAAGTTATGACACATCTTTTTCTTTTCTTTTATCATAGAGCAGCAGGACTCTCCCTTTATCATGAGCGAAGTGAATCTCTCTTCCCATCTCTCCTTTTGAAACAACTTATGGAATAAGAGGGTCACAAAGTTTAGGAAGGAAGAGTATAATTCTGAGAATACTCTTATAGAATTTTTAGGCCTATTTTCTAATTTGGAAAAGTTTTTTAAAACTTCAAAATTGCTTTTATCAACTTTAAAAAAATTCTTAACACTTTAATGGCAAGTCCCCCAAAAATCAAACATTAAGAAGACAGTGCTTTATAAATTAATTTATACTCCTGTGATTTCTTGAATTCAAAGGGCTTGGAGAGTGGAGATAGAACATTACACAACCTTAATATATGCTTTGGTGCAATGGAAAGTAATGGGGGGGGGGCGGGATCAGAGCAAGAATTGGTGCTCATGAAATGTAGTCCACAGTTGTTGGTCTGAAATGGTATGCAAAAACTGACATTCCAGTGTGGATAAACTAACCTTTACAATTCATAGTGTGCTCTACACATTGTATAAATTATTCAACCATTTTTAATTTTATGTTGCCCTTTGACACAGAGAACCTGTGATTTTGAAACTAACAAAAATGTAACATGACTTATTTGTGTACAATGTCAAACTTATATACCCCATCTTTTCATGTCAAATTATACTAATTTTCTAAATTATTTTAATAAAAGAACCAAATTCAATACATTTGTATCATGCCAATTATTCTAATGCATAATTACATTGACTTTCCATTTTCAAAATGTTTTAAAATACATTTCTGTTATAGAAAAGAAAGTAAAACAGAACTAGGAACAAACACACACTTCTCTAAAGGTTCAAATATTACATATACTATTCAGGCAATTTTCAATGGCTAACAATTCTATATAGTTCATTTATATAAGTTGAAGTAAATGAAGATATATTTTCTCTTTAGGTATTAATTAGTTCAGCACTATTATAAATTTTGCATTTACAATGAAGTATAAAGTGACTGCTATAACACATAAGGTTCATGCTCACCACATACCTCAGTTATTCTAATAAATGACACCAGATTTCTAAAGCAAATAATTATCTGTGAGTAAATTGCATGTTGGCTTGACAGTGTCTCCCACAGAAGCTGGCATGGCTTTCTCCAATCTTTTTCTTCTCCCTGGTCTATCCCTTTTCAACAAACACATCTAACAGCTGTGGATACAAATGAGGCATATTTGGCAAAAGTAGGAACCAGATGCTAAAGTCTGAATGTATGTTCTATTCAAAGCACCAGGGCCTGTTGCTAACTCCTTGGTGTTACCTCTGTTGGCTGTCTTTCTTGATCATCTACTGGCAAGCAACAGAGGTGCATCTGGAGATGTGGTCTAGGTCATGCAGCTGTGGCCTGGTTTTGTCTATCTTATGAAATTGAAATTGGAACCATTTTGAGGTAGTTCCCTATTTCTAAGAATGTTTTAGTTGAAAATAATTTTCAATGTTATACACACACACACACGCATATATATGTGTGTGTGTGTGTGTGTGTGTGTGTGTGTGTGTATGTATATATTACCAGTACTCATTGAAAATAAAATCCCCAATTTAAGAAAGTCAAAATTTTCCCTGAGAGGGAAACACTGCATTCTGAAGCAGTTAAAAACATATTATTATAAAGAATATTTGGACAAGTGTAAGGTAGAAATTAGCATTAGAAATTGCATGATAAATTTCAGATAGCCTACATGGCAATATTTTAGCCAATATATCTCCTAGAGCAAGGGATATAGAGTAAAGAATAAACAAAAGGAACTACATCAAATTAAAAAGCTTCTGCACAGAGAAAGAAACCATCAGCATAACAGAAAGGAAACCAACCCTATGGGAAAACATATTTGCAAATGATAGCTCTGACAAGGGTTTGAACTACAAAATATATGAAGAATTTACAAGACTCAACACCTGGAAGACAAATAATCATTTAAAAATGAGCGAGGGACCTGAATACACACCTCTTCAAGGAGGACATACAGAGGGCCCATAGACATATGAAAGGATGCTCAACATCACTAGCCATCAGAGAGATGTAAATTAAAACCACAATGAGACACCATCTTACACCTGTCAGAATGGCCATCATTAACAAATCAACAAACATCAAGTGCTAGCAAGGGTGTAGAGAAAAAGGAACCCTAGTGCACTGTTGGTGGGAATGCGGACTGCAGACTGGTGCAGCCACTGTGGAAAACGGGTATTTTAGTTACCTAAGCAAAGGATAAGTAAGATGATTTAGCTCAGATTTTCTTTAACTAAGGCCAGCTTACATGTATAGAGTGTATTTAGTGGTTGATTCCAGAGAGCAAAACGGAGAAGCAGAGTGGTGGGGTAAGGGTGTTGGTAGAAAAAAATAAGGAAGGTGGGAAATCTAACAATAGGATAGATAACACATATCTGGTGGGGATGCCTCTGAAATATTTTTCCAAGATTGACACCTCTGAGGGAGAAAAGGGAAAGTATTGATTTTCATTTCCTAGTGACCAAGAATTATTTTCCATTCTCCCCTGCCACTCATGTCTTCCTGGTTGGGCATATCAGAGTGTCAGCCAGATTTCTATGTTCTCTACATTGTGTAAAATAAAAGAATAAAGCAGTGTTTTACATGGCATGACCTTGCATCAAGGCACTGTCAAATCACAACCAAAAGAAAAGGAACTGCATCCTGGAGGTGGGGCTGAAGGTTTCTGAAGTGCTAAATACAAAGGAATAAACGCATAGACGTTATTTCTATTTTAAATGTTTCTATATATTTGACAGTAATTTGGAAAAACATAAAAAACAGAAATTACACAGAAATAATTGTTGATAAAAATGTTTCTTAAAGGTATTAATCAAAACAGATTTAGAATATCTTAATTTATTGAAGGTTATATATCAAAAATTATTTCTAGCTCTTTACATATTATTACTTTATTTGTCACAATAATGCTGCAAATAGGTATCCTTGTCACTATTGTTATATTTCGTCACGAAGAAAACTAAGAATACAGAAAAATAAGGCAATTTTCTCAGGATCATTCACATAGAGAAGCCCCAAACTAGAATTTGACCTTTTCCTGGATAATGCATCAAGTTCAGTCCCTGTTAGTGGGGGCCTTTAAAGACAAGTGACCTCATGATTTGTATCTCAAGCATAGGTGAAATGCTCTTCATTTCACTGGCTAAGTGGTCTGCTTGCCAGAACAACTCCCTAATGCTGGCTACAGATGGAGTTCCCACCCCATCTTCGCCTCCTCTTTCCTCTGCTTAGGTCACATCACATAGTGCCCCCACCTCCTCTGCCCTATCTACTTGTATAGTCACTTGCTTGTGGTTTAGAAAAAAAAAAAGACTTGGAAAATAAATCATAACAAAACTAACCAAATTTTTTTTAAAAACACAAAGAAATGAAATACTCATTTGTTTTTCATTATGGAAAAAAAGCAATCTTGCTTCTCTCCAAAGGAATGCTCAGTGTTGGTGACTCGCTGGAAAAAGAATGGTGAAGAAAAAACAGAAAAAAATAAAGTAAGTTATCCATATTACTATCGGCCATAATGTTATATGTAGAAAGAAAAGTGGTTTCTACAATCTGTATCTTTAGAGTTTTGTTAAATTTATGTTTGTACAAGAGTGAATTAAATGCGCATTGGTTTAGCATAGATAATTAGATTTATCTCATGTGGTGGCATGTAGTATAAGTCACATTAAGAAGACTGTATAATTGGAGGTATATGGAAGAGGGATAATCATTTCTTAAGTTCAAGAGGAAGAAGAATTTATATTTGATCAGCAGAGAAGAAATAGATCTAAATCCTCAAAGAGGAATGAGGGAGCATATAATATTTGGAAAATGAAATCTTAGAAGTTATACTAGGGTTTGGTGTAAATTGAAAAATTAAATGATAGAAATAAGAGAAAGTAACTAATGTCTAAAGAATCAAATATGAGTTGATGAGGGCTCCAGAAGAATTATTAAATACATAATTGTCAAGATTTATTTAAAGGAGTGTCAGGATAGGGGACTGGTCACCTGTTCCTCTCTGTATATTGCTGGCCCTTCCAGTGGAGTCTGCCAACTAGCTAGCCTTGAAGTTCATCTTATCCCAGAGGCAGAAACACTGAGCCTTAGGGACAATCAACATAGCAGCCCTGAGTAGGCAAGTGTTGCCTTCCGGTATACTGCCTCTTTGTTCTAGTGCGCATAGGACCTCCTTTGTTGCAAGGTGTATGTAAGATGTCCCTGCTGTAAGTTAGCACATGCTGCTGCTGTACATGGTGGACAAGCCATGCATGTAACGCCGACATCCTTGCGAACCACCTGGCCAGCCATTTGCTGGGTAGCCTGCTGCTGCCTGAAATAAAACATGCCAAATCATCTAAAAGCTCCACATAAGTCCATGTTCATCACCAGACCAGAGGTCTCCCCACCTTCAGAACCTACTGGTCCCAAAGCTCTCAGAGCTCCAGGACCTGACAGGGAGAACTTATGAAATACTTGAATACACATAATTCTATATCTTATCTTAGAGAGCCAAAACTTAGAATTATAGAGATACTGTATAAAAGCAAACATTTTAGCAAACACTGCTTTTAATATTTTATTCTTTTAAATGTGTGTTACCTGAATTAAGTCCATTTTGGGTTTGTGAAATAGTGAATGAATCAACAAAATTATTAATAAGTAAACAATGAGTAACTTTTAGGAGGCAGGAAAAGTTGTGTTTAACATAAGCCCAGAAAAAAAGAAAAAGAAAGAAAGAAAGAAAGAAAAAGACTTTGTGGCTGATTCCAGTAAAAATGTAAATATAAAAGAAATGTTTAAAAAATATTTTGTTCATTATTTTTAAAGAGAAGGGCAGGGAGGGATGAAGAAAGGGAGAGAAACATCAATGTACTGTTGCCTTTCATCTGCCTCTAGCTCTGGACCTGGCTGGAGACTTGGCTTGCAACCTGGTTATGTGCCCTGGCTGGGAATCCAACTAGCGACTTTTGGGTTCACAGGCAGGTGCTTATCCACTGAGCCAGCAGCCAGGGCTAAATGGTTTTTAAGATATATTAACATGGATCACACCATAAACCTTCAGATGTGTTCCAAGCAAATGGTTAAAGAAAAAAAGTGATTGTAAAGAGACTGCACATAGCCAAAAGTAGCATAGACTCAGAGAAGGCATTATCAATACAGAAAATATAACTGTATTGACATCTAATCCTACAGGAAAACATCCATAAAATATGGAAACATTTGGGAGAAGTAACTGGACATCATAGAACCATTCCAGAGTCACAGAAAGGAGCACCAGAATGCAAGAGATGAGCAGGTATGCTGACAGATACAATGGAATGCTTTATCAAGTGGATTTTATGATAATATAGAAAAAGTGTTTTATTTACACCTGATTGATCTTCAAATCTACCAAAAATACATTTCAGGAAACTTGAATAAAGCAAATGCTTTGTTGAAGAAAAATGTTTTTACTGAAACATTGCAAAGTAAGCAAAATAAATGAAATTGTTAGTACTTTTGAAAGATGACCATAAAATATTAACACGGTGTGAGATAAAAATATACTTCAATAAGATTAATATATTATATATCCAATTAATATCTTAAGTAATTATAGAAGTTTGCCAGATAAAACATGCAAATTCCCTTAGATGTAAATTATAAATTTTAAATTATAGACCAATAAAGATAAGATTTGGAATCATAAATATAGTCTATTCTGCCTGGTAACATGAATACATGCATTTCAATAGAGTTTTACCCAGTAAAAAAGGTTAACAAAGTGACAGCTATTCTGCCTTCTGTGTCAAAAAATGGCTTTGATGTTCTTTGACATTTTTTATTGTTGTTCAGTAAAACTTTAAAATATAATAAGGATTCCAGATCTCTGAGGAGTATTATTGAAAAGACAGGAGATATTATTTTAACACTTGAAGTAACTAATAAAAATGTCTTTTCCAAACTTAATTTCAGGATCATTAATATACTAATAATGGCTGCAATATGTTATCATTTCTACTTTGTGATCATAAAAAAATTAGTTTGAATTGAAGGTACAATTTTGATGAGAAAGTTAATTTAATATAAAAATTAAAGATGTTATTACATGTAAAAAGTAAGCTACTCAACAATTCCAACCAATAATTCTTTCAACATAGATAAATTTTTATTTTGTTATGCATGTTGGCATTATACTTGAAAAGGATGGCAGTCAGACAAACTTTGTACCTTAAATGTCTTGTTTAACATTTGAATTATAACTACAAAATGATCTTCATATTTGAAATTGCAAAGTTATTGAACAAAAATACACAAAGGAGTAACCTCTACCTGTTCAACAGTTGTTATATATATATTTTTATATTTAAATGATAACATTGTAGGTCATTGCAAACAGTATTTTGACAATTTTAAAATCAAACACTTTTACATATGAGTCCAAAGTGTTCAAGAACTAAACATAAAAGGTTGAAAAAAAGAGCAGCAGATGGGTAGGGTGTGAAACTAACCATATAAGGAGCTGAAACCAATTAGAAAGGTATCACTGTTAGCTATTCCACAGCAGACCTAACATGGAGAGCAAGTATCATAATAAAATGCCATGGATGATAGCTCTTAAGGCCTGTGGAAGGTCAAGAAGCAGCAAGAGTGTAATGTTAGCACCTTAATAAGCAATTTATGAGTAATTTAATGCAAGACTGTTTCTGTTTTTGGAATTTAGATTGAGCACTGGGTAAAACGGAAAACAGGTGGGCAGTGCTGTTAATCTGTGCATTAAGCACATGTTTAGATAGCTTCTGTGGCTGATAATTGGCAATAGGTTAAAAATGGAAGCTCATTACATATTAAGGATTTAGAAATGTAGTGGTGTGTTCCTTCAGGGAAAGGCCAAAAACAAATAAAATAAAATAACCTATGCAAAAAGGAAGGAATTGCTGAACAAATAACATATCATTTTCTCACTTTTATTATCAGTTTACTGTGGTAGACTTCATATTTGTATTAAAGATTCAAATATATATTTGTGAACTGTACAAGATAGTTTGAAGTAAAGAAAATGTTCTTCATCTAATAAAAACCTCAAAAACACATTTCAACTAATTTATCAATATTTATTTTTAATGTAAATAAGTTTATATATTATTTGTGTTTTAAAATATAAACATTGTGATTTTGATTCAGTATATGTTCTAAAGTGTTTTTGAAAATGATATGGTAACCTATGTGATGATTTCAGTCATCCAAGAAAGCTAATTTCATTGCTAAACACAATCTTTGTAAAGAAGTGGCAAAACATTTTTTTGTGAATTATTTAAAATAACTTTAACATATTTAATATAACATTGTTCACTTTAGTTCTTCTCCAAAAAATCACCCCCGAAACCATACATTATTCAAATTGAGTGCACATCACATACTTGAAACATATGTAAACTTTTTAAAATAATGCTATATATTCATATACATCTATATAAATTGAACATTTATATATGGAAATAAAACAATGCAACTGAAATAAACTTTGGGGAAAGTCATTCGAGAAAACATGTTCTGCATTCTGTGACTTAATGTATGCTAAAACTATTAGATATTAACTAATGATTCCCTTGCAGTGGAAAACTTGTCTATATATGAAATTGAAAACGCTGATTTACCTGGACATTCATTTCACATTGAGGATAAAAGTAAACTAATCACAAATAAATGTCAAATTTGAACCTGGAACTTGGTTAATCCCTTTAGGTTAATCATGAACTGCACATTACTTTTATAGAGACTCTAGCCCTTTATAATGAAAATAAAAATGATCACTATCCCCTAAGTGAATATTGATATATGTGGACATCTATGTTTTTAAAACCTGTATTGAACATTGTCTATAATCTACAAAACTTTTCTTGCTTTCTATAAATTGGTTTAAATATAGAAATAAAGTTATACATTGGAATATATGAAGGTCGTGATTGATATTTATCTTCAACTTATGGATCCAATCACTACTGTTACTATTTTCCATTAAGAAAAAAGTGTATGCAAATACAGTAAAGTTCTTTTATCATCTTTCTGTTCCTTGTATATTTTCTTATAGAGGAAAACTAAGTAGAAACAAGAATGAATATTATTCATCCTGGTTCTATTAATAAATATATATTATCTATCTCTGATAATTTTCTAGCCATTCTGGGCTTCACTTTTCTTATGAGACAATTGAGATTTTTTCAAAAATTTGTCATATACTCATATAGACAAAGTGTGATTTACAAGCTATACTGGAGACAAAGTGCATCAATTTTAAATTGTTTTAAACATGGCATGAAGCAGCTTCAACTGCAGCTGAAACGTTGGAAGAACGAGGGCAAGCCCTACTGAGTATGCTCCCCTCAGACTGGAGTGAGAGGGTTTCTGATTCCTGCCATTTGTTCATCATTGTGCCTCATGCATGTCAATGTGGTGTCAGGTACATCATCCAAATCCGTGTGTCTTCAGCTTCTCCTTCTCTGATGCTTGAACTCTCACCTTTGACCTTGTGTTGACCTTTGATGCTGATGTGTATTTTTATTATGTTTGTTTCTTTGTTTTTTTCTTTTCTTTTTTTTTCTTTCTTTCTTTGTTTTGTTTGTTTGTTTGTTTGTTTGTTTTGTGCTGCCAAATTGGTTTTGCTAGAACAACTGCTGAAGGGGAAATATTTAAACTTGCATTTGAACATTAAAAAATCTATTCTTCTAGAACTTCATAAGATAACCACTTGATTTTGTGAATCTAATTATTTGTAATTGTCTGCAGAGCAGCCTTACTAGCACATACCGCATGGTCTTTGTATTTCTGTGAACACACAGCCTGTCCATTTCTAGACTTTGTTCCGTTGTGCTTAGTGCTTTTAAACACAACTTGGAAGTAAACAATGAAATAAAAGATGTCACTGAAAAAAAAAAATAACAGATTGTTGATTAGCTCAAAGGAGCATTAACGTAAGACTCTGAAAGTTTTAACCTGGATTTAAAGGGTACAACGGCAATGATAGAATCTTTGCAATATTAATATTCATTAAATACGATAGTTTTAGTAAGATTGTTCAAAGTTAATCTCCAAACAATTATTGAAAATTAGCTGTTACCCACTAAACTATGCAACTTAAGAAGTCAAAACAACAAATTTATTAGTGTTTTAAATCAGACCTCCAAAAAATTTTCTAACCTAATATCTACCCAGCCCAAGCATACACATGAGGATGTTATACTGTCTAAGCTCTCCAACAGAACCACCAATGATTAAAACTATTTGTGATAACCCACCCTAAGTGTTTTCAGGAAGTCTAGCAAAACTAAGCTCACTTGCAACAGGTAGGACTCTAGGAGGAGAAGGACAAGGTGTAAGACAACCAGGAAATCACTCCAGTGGTATCTGCCTCTTTCAAATTAAGATTGGGAAATGGATCTAAGCCACATAGGGTAAAAAAGGAATGCTTCAAAATAACCTTTTAGGTAATATCTATAAAGAATCAAAATATTGGCAGCATAGTACTTTAAATATAAGTACTTCAAAAACAATTTTCTCATCTCAGCTAAAATTTGGTGGTATACAACGATTTCCTATGTCATGTTACTGGCCTGTTACAATTCTAAATGAATCAAATTATTCTGAGGGTCAAAAATGTATATATAAACTTATGGAAGCATTACATCTTTGTTAGAATGCATAAAAAGGTCCACATTAGTTCCCACTTAGTAATAAACACATAGGTTTGGAGAAAGTCACTATATGATTTTGTTGGAGTTTTTTATTGGGGGGGGCACCCATATTTCACAGAGAACTAAAGACATTTACAGAATCACCTCTATATGAGACCTTCAGAATGTTCAAACTTCAAATGCATCTCTTACTGGATTAAATAATATTTTAAGGACCAAAACAGCTTCCTATTCCAATTTCACTCCTAAAAATTTTTAATAATTTAAATATAGCTAATATTAATTTTCTTTACAAAATATAAATTTTCTTTACAAAATATAACAAATGTTTAAAATATTATTTTGTTTAACTAGTAAATTTTTAATTTTAGCAGCAATTATTAAATGAAATGCAAAGAAACTTCTCTAACAAAAATTACAAGAAAAAAATATACCCATGTCCCTTTTGTTTAGAACATAATTTGTCTAGAATCTGGCTTATGAACTTTAAAATCAACTGTATTAGAATATGACAGTACTTTTTCTGTTCATTTTTTCTGGTATCTTTGGAAAGAAAAAAAATGCTTCATAAGTAGTGGGTAATGGGGGAAAATGGGTAATTTGGGGAAATGATAACTAAAAATTAGTCTTTATTAGCATTCAAAGCCATGACTTCAATGAAGTCCAGATACCCTTAAACAAGTTCCAAGTCCATGAGTGGCATGTCAAGATTTCCCCCTGAGGTCACAGTGAGTTGATCTTTACTTGGACAGTGACAAGTCATCTATGTTTGTCTCTCGATGGATCCAAGTCTGGAAATGGGACACACCTCTCCAGCATCAGTGTCAATGGTTTTTTGCCCATCAAGACCAGTTAAGTCTACTAGGAGCTCCTCGCTTCTTGGTGTCAATGTGCGCACCTTCAGCTTCTAAACAGCAAGGCTATGCTTCACTTTGTACAGCCTTGTTCCAAAGCCAAATTAATACCCAATGCTGCCACCTGCTTGCATTTTATTTTTTTCTACAAGACACTGAAGCCTTTTTATTCTGCACACAAAACCACTGGGGACCTCTCCTGTGGGCACCTCTCCTGTGGGCACCTCTCCTGTGGGCAACTCAGAGATGACAAGTGTACTACAAGTATAGATACACTTGGCTCCAGACACTTGAGAAGCGAGGTGAGAAAAAACACAATGTTTTGAGCCAATCACTTGAATGCAGGGCTAAGGTTTCCACCAGGGCTCCAGATGCCAGGCTTGGCCTTTGCAGCATTTCTAAGGAAGTGGTGAGAACCCTGCAGGGATGGGGCAAGGCCTTTGACTAGCAGAGGTCCCTGCCAGCATAGGCGGGGGCCTCGAGCTGCCACTGCAGATGGAGGAGCAGGTCTACGCAGCCAACTAGAGCCTGCAGGGTTTAGGGGCTCTCCAGCCCAGAGCTTACTTGGGTAGGGTGTTTCTGAAGTTCCTGCCTGCAAACTCGGCCTTGCTGCCCAGTTCCTCTTCAATTCCGAGGAGCTGATTGTACTTGGCCAAGCACTCAGATCCGCAAGGTACACTGGTCTTGATCTGCTCAGTGCAGAGCCCCACCACCAGGTGGGCGATGAAGGTGTCCTCCATCTCCCGAGATGGATGCGACACCATGACACCCCATAAGTTGGACCGGGCCATCTTGCACGCCTGCAGAGACTCGGTCATGGAGCCGATCTGGTTCACTTGGAGCAGGTGGCAGTTGCACGACTTCTCGCCCATGGTCTTGGCAATCCACTTCAGGTTGGTCACCGTGAGGTTGTCCCCCACCACCTGGATCCTCGCGCTAGCAGTGAACTTGCTAGCTTCTCAGTCATCCTGGTCGAAGGGGTCTTCAATGGACACCACTGGGTAGTCCTTGATGAAGGACATGTACAGGATGGCCAGCTTCTAGGGCCTGATGTACCTGCTGGGATCGTCAGGCGACTTGAAGTCCAGGTCGTACTTTCCTGACCTGAAGAATTCAGTGGCAGCCACGTTTGTGCCTATGACAACCTTGTCAGTGTAGCCGGCTTTGCCAATGACATTCTTCAGCAGCTCAAGGCCTTCTTTATTCTCCAGGATGTTGGGTGCGAAGCCTCCTTCCTCCCCCACGTTGGTGGCATCATTCCTGTATTCCCTAATTGCTTCACCTTCTTTTATCCAGTCCTCCCCTCCCCTCCCTTGATAGCTGTCAGTCTGTTCAATGTATATTGTTATCTTTTAACTGACATTCACTGATAAATTCAGTACCTAGCTCATATTATGTTTCTTCTCTACTATTCTCATTATCATTGATGACTTAAAGCATTATATCAATAATCCACATAAACTAACTTCTCAGTCACCTTACCTCCTTATCCAAAACAATGAGCTTTCTTTGACAAAATCATAGGCCTCCAAAGCACAGATTCATATTTAAACCTTAACATAACAACAAATGACCAAAATTATCCATTTCAAATATTTCTTCTTTTATCTATAATAGTCAAATATGGAAATAGCCCAAATATCTATCAATTTGTGAATGAATAAACCAAATATGATATATCCATATAATGGCATATTATTTGGCAATTAAAAGAAGCAAAGTACTTGATATGTGATACAACATAGATGGACTTTGAAAATATTAAAGTTACTAAGTTCAAGTGATTTTATTCAAATTACTAAACTATTGAAATTTACTAAGTTAAAGTCAGAGCCAAAAGAGCACAGATTGTGACATTTTATTCATAGAAAATGTTCAACTCCCCTGGCTGGTGGCTCAGTGGATTGAGTGCTGGCCTGCGAACCCAAAGGTCGCTGGTTCGATTCCCAGTCAGGGCACATAACCAGGTGGCAAGCCAGGTCTCCAGCCAGGTGAAAGGCAACCACTTTATGTATACAATTCTGATTTTTAGTAAACTTACCAATTTTTGCAACTATCACTGCAACCCAGTTTTAGAACATTCCTATAATCCCAGTGAGATCTCATCTGTCCCTCTGAAGTTAATCCTCATTTCCACCAACATTCCCAGGTACCACTAATTCAAATTTTGCATTTAAGATTTACTTTTTTGAACATTTTCTCTCTTTTTAAAAGATGTTTTATTCATTATTTTTAGAGAGAAGGGCAGGGAGATAGAAAGAAAAGGAAAGAAACATCAGTGTATGGTTGCTTTTCACCTGCCTCCAGCTAAGGACCTAACTGGAGACCTGGTTTGCAACCTGATTATGTATGCTGGCAGGGAATCAAAAAGCGATCTTTCCGTCCACAGGCTGGTGCCTTAACCACTGAGATACCAGACAGGGCTGCCCCTTCCTTCTTAACCCAGCATAGGTCCAATTGTCATTCTTTCATTACCCCTCTTTTTTCAGAACTATGAATCCACATTTTTAAAGCTCCTGAAAGGTCTTGAAAGCAATCACACAGTGTTAAGTTTTTCAAAATTATGATTAAAAAATAATTATTACCACTGACAGTCATATCACAGTTTTTTAAAATAAAGTCACATTTTGAATTTTTATTTAGCAACATCTCCTGTTCAATCATATTTCCTTTAGGCACACATCCTCATCACCTGCTGCTGACAAGCTGGTCATGTCACTCACCTTCCTGTAACTTTCCATAACATACTAGGCCTTTGCAACTACCAGAATGAAATAATGTGTTTCTGCCAATTGAAATAAAATCTCTATTTATATTCTAAATCTCATCCCATATTAGCAATAAAGCCAAAAACCCTCTATCCTGCATATGTATTAATTTTCTCTTTCAGCACCATTTTATTTTCTTCTACAGAATTATTACCAAATTCTTGTTCTAAAATTACCATTTTCATGTAGCATTTGTTAGTGATCATCACTTACTTTAAGAAAATTCTGTAATCACATATACTCATTCATGTTCAGTCCCTTCTTTCTATTTTTCACCCAGGGCCTCAAAAAGTTGTGCTTCCCCATTTCATTTCCTACTGCTTCTTCAAGACAAAATAATTTGGTTAGCAGCACATTCTAATTTCTCTACCATTAAAACAAACAGGTCTTATTAAGATCAACACAATAATCTGTTTTGTTTTGTTTTTTTGTTTTAAGTTAATGATTGGCTTTCTGTCTTCTTGTTTATCTTCTCAGCAGTATTTGAGAATGTTGGAAATTCCCTATTCTGTGAAATTCTGCATTTGGCTTTCTGAATAGTATCTGGACTTCATTTTACTCCTATGTCCTTAATACTTCCATTAAAATGTCAGTGGTGGTTTTGCATATTCTCCAATTGCCTCCAAATTTCTTGATCTCATATTTTAAAGCTGCAAAATAAATGATATTTTAAATATGGATCTTTAAGAAATAAACTGCTAGAGTAAGTTTAAAAATATATATCTTTTGAAATTTAAATGCTACAACATTCAGTATTTATCATCAGTCCTTGAAAACAAAAGCAACCACTAAGGTCTTCTTAGCAAGTAAAAGTAATTAATTTTTTATCTTCTTGACCTTGCAATTCTATTTTACTTGCTCAACAAAATTCTGTTCAAATATATTATTTGCCTTTAAAGTCTTTGATTATCTCAATACAATTATTCACAACAAAATATGTAGATAAAAAAGTATTATTGAAATTAAGGTTATTATAAATTCCTATATATTTTAAAATATTCTGGGAAAATAATTAGATCTGAGCTAATCAAAATTATATAACATATTATACATTTTCATATCTAATTTTGAAGTATAAGGAATGCAATGCATTTAAAATTTACTTCTTAATGAAATGAACACATCTCTTTACTATATTGAATCATCTATTCATAGATTGATTTTACTAATGATAGTGATACAGATTATATCTGTTTCATTTTTTTAAATAATATTTAAATTTTTTAAAAGATTTTATTTATTAGTTTTTAGATAAAGGGGAAGGGAGAAAGGCAGAGAGGGAGAGAGGCATCAATGTATGGTTGGTTGCCTTTCACCTGCCTCCAGCTATGGACCTGGCTTGCAACCTGATTATATGCCTTGGCTGGGAATTGAACAAGCGACCTTTGGATTCTCAGGTAGGCTCCTTATTCACTGTGCCACCAGCCAAGGTAATGTTTCATTTTTATAGATTAAAATATAAGACAATTTTACTTCATTAAAAAGGGAATTTGGAAAACTTGTTAAAGTTTTATTGATTTATTTTTTCAGATAGTGGAAGAGAGGGAGAAAGAGAGGGAGAGAAGCATCAATTGTTGCCGGTTGCCTCTTGCACATCCTCAACCAGGGACCTACCTGCAATCTAGGCCTGTGCCCTGACAGGGAATTGAACCAGTCTTCTTTTGCAGGATGACACCCAACCCATCTAGGCCTGTGCCCTGACAGGGAACTGAACCAGTCTTCTTTTGCAGGATGACACCCAACCCATAGAGCCACACCAGTCATGGTGGGAATTTGGGATGCTTTTAATAGGACATCATCCCATTCTTTGAATTTCTTGAAATTATATGACCAAGTCACATAGTGACAAGTACAAAAAATAACTTTCAATTATTTCTTGGCTAACCATACATTTAGTCTTTGTTGAAATTAAATGATTGGAAATTAGATAAATTATAAGATTTTTGAAAATCCAATCTTTTGAATTATTAGCTTTCACAGTTTTTTGGAAGTATACAAAATAAGGCTTTCCTTAGACTCATCAAGTGACTAGTAATCATATCTGTCACCCTGTTTTTATAGGCACATGTTGAGCTGTTTGTAAAAAATAAAATATTAAAATATTGTTAATATATAAATATCTTTAATAAATCATGTTTGATTAAAACATTTTGATATTTTCATGTGCCTTCCATATATATTTGGTTAACCTCAGAAATATAGATTCAGCTCTTTCAAATTATGAAAAGTGTCATATAGCTTAATTGCAGCAATAATCAACCAAATCAGGTTTATTTTTGCTATTTTCCCCTTTGAAGTGTATCTGTAAGTATCTAGTTAGGGAAGATGATCAGGTCACACATTATATTAAACTGCAACTACATTTCTAGATTACTAAGTCTTTATAGCTCTTCTTTTACATTATACCTGACAACTGTTTTCTTTTCTTTTTCTTTTTATCTTATACCATTAGAAGCCAAAAGGACAGGTGAGAATCTTAACTTGTAATTTAATAGAAACATTCTTAACACCCCTGATGGAGAGATTACTCCTTTGCTTACCATAAGAACTCTTAAAACCAGCATAGGTCAGATTCAGGGTCAGACTTCTTTAACTAGCAGACCTCTTAAACCAGTAAAATCCAGATTTTCAGGTCAGAGAATAAGCATTTTTCAAGTGGGTTTAGTTGTAATGGTGATATATAGCACCACTAATTTTACTCCTTATTTTTGGGACTCATGTATCCTGGCTCTGGAAGAAATAGCATAATATTTTATCCACTGGTTTGAAAAATATTGGACTGAAAAACTAACTCTTAGGGTTATGCTAATATTAACTACTGAAACTGAATAATAAATAGGCTATTAAGCAAAGCTATGACATGGTTATTGCTATAGAAAAGGTCCAATGAAATCACTATGATACTAGATGTAATCAGGGAGTCACCAATTATGCTGGTATGCACACACAGCCTTGGTTGCTTCTTCAAGAAAGGCGCCTAGCAGTGGTGGTAACTATGACAAATTTGGTGAAAAAAGCCATATTCTTGAGCTCCTGCTTAACCTATGCTCCTTTCACCAGGACCACTTTGTCCATGAACTCATAACTATATTTTATGAGCTAGTTTGTATCCCCTGAAAACTTTAATGGTGAAGTCATAATTTTTAGTTAGCCAAAAAGAAGTTAACTCTGCTGACACCTTGATCTTGGACTTCTAGCCCCAGAAATGTGAGACAATGTTTCTGCTGTTTCATCCACCCAGCATAGGTGGCAGCCTAGGTGGCTGATACACTGGGGAAAGAGACTGATATCTACAGGTTAAGTCATTCTCTGCATTTCACTTTGAAAGGCTTCTTCTCAAGAGGTTGTTTTGTACGCCCCCACACTCTCATACCCTGGCCTATTTTCAGAGGGCCGTCACTTTGTCAATCTCCAGTTCATGAACAGGTGACAGGCAACAGACCATAGTAGTAAGTCAGTATTGACTTGAAATAAAACAAAGCGTCTTCTTCCATATTTCTAGGGAATATTATTGTACTTTTCCTTTTTAGTTTTTTTTAATACCCACTGTATATTTTGATTATATTGGTCAATTATACATCTCATTCCTACGGAATAGATGAGCAATATGCCACTTGATAAGACCATTCTAAATACCATTCTTCCCCACTATCTTTTATAGTACCTATGCCCATCTTGTTCTTTTTGTAAAGTACTTATTAGCTCCATCCACCATGAGAGCTTTTTCAAGGGCAGTGTCTCTCATTTTATCACTAATATAAGGAAAAAGTCCCTACACTCATTTTTCATATTGCTAATGCAATACTCAACAATTTATCAACTCAAGGTGTTTTTTTCAATAAGGTAGAGTATTTTCTCTAGCCTTTATTTGAATCCTGTGTGATATTATATATTATATGAGATAAAAACATGACAATGTTTATATCATCCTAATTCTTTAAACCTCTTGTTCTACATCACATAATGGTAAGATCAGCTTCATGAACATGTGACCTGTGTGGTCACACAGGGACATGAACTTAGAAAGCCCAGCCCACAGCTTGATACTCTGATGCCCAAAAGGCAACAGAGTAAGGACATAAATCAAGGAGATATGTACAACATTTGTATTCTGTCCCTTGCCTCCCCATCTGTACTTAACATATATGATGCTTCATGAGCGCAGAATTACAAGTCACCCACAATTCATGGGATTCAAATAGACTCAAAGTAAATACAAGGTAAGCTTGTTACACCCACAATTAAATAAGTAGGGGTATTGCCAACTTGGAGAGGCTGTGGTTTCTCTTCAAACTAGAACTTAATTCAAATGCAAAAAGAAGACAATGCCATTCTAAGAAATGTGAAAAACAAAGGAGCCCCATCCCTTCCTTACTTACTTTCTTGTGTTTGCCAACCATTCACACTGAAAATCATGTCATAAAGTAATAAATAAATATAGCTCCATTCAGTCTTCCACACTCATCAGTAGTCCACAGGTAGGAAGTGTTAATAGATTCTACAAATATTAAGATATTAAATAAAAGAATTTGAGTTAGTTTTACACATTGTTTCCACTATTCTGGGCAAATGTAATACATACGCATTATGACCTGTGAAATACAAATTTCAATGATTCTGCATGAGCTAAATACTCTTATATTTGCATTTAAAACCGGTATTTTAAAATATAAAAATGAACTGTAAAATCTATACTAATAATGTAAATTTTAAAATGGAAATAAAGAAGAAAAAACACCGTAAATCAAGAGAGAGCTCACAAAAAAGTAGAAGAAAAAGAAGAAGCAGAAGAGAAAAGAAGAAGAAGAAGAAGAAGAAGAAGAAGAAGAAGAAGAAGAAGAAGTAGAAAAAGAAGAAGAAGAAAAAGAAGAAGAAGAAGAGATGACCTAACTTAAATAAGAAAGTTTTCCTACTTTTTGAACTAGGAAATGTCATGGTTTTGTTTTGCAATGGGTCTTACAAATTATGTACCAGGCTGTGCAATGATTATATCTGGGATCTCAAACTCAACAGACCACTATTGAGTATAGATTTTAGTAAATAACAAGCAAATGATTAGAAAGCACCCAGGCAGTTTCAAAAGGTGTGTGGAGGTCTTCAGAGAAAGACATCCCAAATTGTCACTTTGACATTTGAATTATTTTGAGCTGAAGGCAGTTGAGGAATATCAGACATAGGATGAACTGTCTGCCTTCCCCTTATTTGTCTGAAAGCAGAACATAAATTTCCTCACTGAAGATTCCCCTGTATTGTGACAAAGATAGCAATCTAATCACCAGTAATGAGATGGCACTTGAGAAAGGGTCTACACAAACATACCTTACCTTCTAGCCCTTATATTCCATTAGTTTCTCCATATATTTAACAATTTGCTGCCCCTAAAAGCCTAAAACTCTTTTCATTGTCTTGTCACTTCTCTACAATCTATTGTTCTATGATAAGATACTATATAAAGCTCAAGTTCAAACCACCCTTTTGAGAGTTACTCGTCACTGAAGCCCTTCCCTACCTACTGATGAGCAATGCATGAATTAATAATCTGGTTTTATTTTCTTAATCTGTCTTTTATCGGTCAAATTTTCAGGCCCCTTGCTGGAGAATCTAGGCAGGTAGAAGGTAATAGTAGTTTGTCTCCTATACATGTGAGTAAGATTAACTCTTAAATATATTATAATGATAAGTTTAGACCAGTGATGTTTTACTTTCCTGATATTATAAAATTAGTGTTTATTCCTACACATATTTCCTAGAGTTTTATATAGCTATAAATATTTATATAATATATGTAGATATGTATGCAGTAGTGTCTTCCATATCACCATTTCATTTCTAAATGTTCAGATGTTTCTCAGTCAATAAATCTACTTCCTTAACATTTTGGTTTCCATATTCAGGAGATTGGTGGTAAGTTATTGACCCTGATCATCAAAAGCATGTGGACCTACTACTACATCATGGAGGTAAGGCAGAGCAAGCCTTACATGCAGGTGGCCTACTGGAGCTCTCTTGGCAGGCTGAAAGGTATACAGCAGCCTTGGACTACTAAGAGTATGGGAATTTATATGTTACATATGGAGATATGGCACATAGTTCTCTCTTTAATAAAGGGTATTCTGGCTGGCTTTAAAAGGGATAGTCACCCCACAGCTTCTGTCTATCAGCTTTTCGGTATTGGCCTCAGCTGCATAGAATCACCAGTCCCAAACTTCCGCTTGTCTTGAAACCTTCATCTGACGGAGTGAGGCACAGATAGAGAGACCTGGTCATTTTGCCCTCACAAAGAATAACTCTAACAGGTAACCTTTGCCTCGAGCTCACAGGCAAATTGACCAAGGTTTTATCAGGCCTTCGTTGTGTTCTCCATGTGCCTGATTCTGCTTCCTTTTCCTTCTTGTACAAGCGTGGAACCTTAGTGTAATCTTGAACTCCAGACTCCCTAACTTCTTTTCTGAAGAGCCCAACCTTTGACACAGAGTCTCTGATCTTTCACAGATTAGACTTTGGGTCACTCCAACAGGCGAACTACTTAAATCAGAAAAATGAGTAACTGGGCATATAAAGAAATTTAAGAAAGTAAGGATGTATGTCAGTTATGGCCTTGAGATCAACTGTAGCACAAAGAAGGCTGTAGATCTCACTAACACTTTTCTTAAGCAATTTGATACTTGTTCGACTACTATAAAAAAGCAATAGTAAAATTTCTTTTAGACATATTCCCTCATAGAATCATTGATGAGAAAAAAAAAAGTTCAAGAAAGAAAATTTATTCAGTCAATTTGAAAAGTATTTATAATCTTTTTTATTATGAGAAGAGAAATAAGTGGGTTATTCATTGGACTTAAACATGAAATTTTTGTGGTTTATTAATATTTAGTTTTATTTTGTGGCATATTTATTAACTGTTTTATTATTTACCAATTATTTTAATATGAATGGTGCTAGGAACTACATTTCTCGAATGATGTTGTCCAAAGAAATTTATAACAGTACCCTAAAGCAATAGTGTAAAACACTTGGAAATGTAACAACAGTCTTGAAAGCAATGCATTTGTGGATTCTCCTTAAATTAGGTAAGGTATTTCTAAATTTATGATAAAAAATCATTTTTAAAAGTTTAAAAAGTGTTTGGAAAGAGCAAAAGAGATGTAACATGTGCATTTGTTTCTGAAAAGAAAATGCATTCAGAAATTTCTTAGTGCAACACATGTTCCAGAGAAAACATTGATTATCTTTCAAGGTTGTTACACCTCAAAGGGCATGACCTTTAGCCTGGGAACCTGAATGATCACTCTTTTGAGAAGCATGGCCATTGATGCTACACTCTCCCACTTAGAGGCATATTAACCAGAATAATTTATCCATATATTCTGTTATTATTTATGCCTGCATTTATTCAATTTGTTCATTGTATGCTTACCACTGACTATTACCTGGGCAAGGCTATTGGTATATAAATACTTTACTGAATGAAACAAAATAAATTATAATCTTTGTGTTCCTGCTTTAATTAAATTATTTTCTGGTTTTGTTTTGTTATTTTATTAATGAAAAACTACTAAAGTAGAGATATACAAAAAGGAAGTTAATCAAACATCTTAATGCAGTAATTCTGTACGAAGATCTGTTTTGTTTCAACCCTTGCTTATCCAAACATTAAACTCTAAGTCTGTGATCTTACCACTATAAATCATGAAATTATTTTATATTGTAAATGTTCAGGAGCATGACACTAGAATATAACAAGTGGCAATGAGAATGCATTTGTATAGCTCATATGCAGAGAAAGAAGTAAATCCCGACACAAATGTTGCCTTGTGGAAAGAAAAAAAGAAACATTCAAAAACAAAGATAGAAAGCAGGAATGTAATGAGGTTTAAGATGGTCCATGATCTTTACCTCTTGGTATCAATGTTCTTGTATAATCACTGCTTGTCCCACACCATCATCAACCTTGAGCTGGACTAGTATAGCTTACCTATCAGCAATAATAAAACAAAGGTAATAAGATGTCACTAATTATTGTTTCCGTATGTAAGATTTTATCTTGCTAGCAAAACTCATCTAGTCTCCCCCCTCTTCCTTTGTGGGCAAGAAGCAAGCTACCTTGAATTTTATAATCACAATACAATGAATGCTGCCAACAGCCACAGGAAGGAGGAAAGCAAAAAGCTTTCCTCGGCAACCCTCCAGACAAGCAGCCAGACCTTGACAACATCTAGACTGCTGCCATAGTAGATCCTCTGTGGAGAAAAGATCTAAGCCATGTTTGAACGTCTGACCCACAGAAAATGTAAGGTTATATGTATGTTATTTTAAGCTGCTAATTTTGTGCTAGTTGGTCATATCATACAGAAAACTAATACATGTATGACACTTTCTAGGCTCTCAATACACTAGCCACATTGAAGAGAGAAGAAATG
This sequence comes from Noctilio leporinus, assembly GCA_004026585.1. Taxonomy (NCBI): domain Eukaryota; kingdom Metazoa; phylum Chordata; class Mammalia; order Chiroptera; family Noctilionidae; genus Noctilio; species Noctilio leporinus. The sequence goes on from PVIW01001140.1 coordinate 105,152, forward strand.
AAGTCTATTCCAAGCACTGAAATAACACAAGTGGGATAAAAGTAAATTTAAGTTGTGAGTATGTGAAACAGAGTTTATTCTTTCATTATTTATTGTTTTATTATTTCCCAATAAGCAACTGTAAACCTGCTTTGCCCCACCCATATGAAGAATGATTGGAAATGAAGAATAAGGAAGGTCAGTGGTTTTCCCAAATAATAATATCTCAATGTTATAAACTAATTATGTCCTTCCTATTATTTCAAAATCTTACATGTTTTCACTTGCTTTTTACAATAAAGTCATTAGAAAGTTTCATAAAAGTTGATATGGTGTTCTCAGCCTACTTTATCAAGCTATCTTCTGCTTCAGCCACACTTCCCTCAGGTCTTCAGGAAAAAATTATGCTTGTCTCTCACAAGACTTCACACCTCTAATTTTGAATTGGGTTCTCTTCACTTCGTGTAATAAAATTTTACTCACATTTTATAGCTTTATAACCAAATATTGCTTTCTCCTGGATACTTTTTATGACCCTTAAGACTAGGTCAAATCCTCTATTTGAACTCTTATTATATCATATATCTCTATAATATTTCTACACAATGCCTTGCTCTATGAAATCTATATCTCATTACACATAATAGAGGGTGAGGAAGTGGGGAAGCTTGAAAACAGAAATAAGAAGAGAGGGCTTGAGCATTACTTGTTTACAGAATTTACTTATGCATGTATGATTGATTATATTAGCTTAACATTAATTAATTGTTAAGTAATAAATAATGACAGGGAGTTTGCCTTTCACAGTGACAAACATGTATGAAATCATTGAGAAATTTGGAAGATGCAGACTTTCAAAGACTTCTGATGAATCTCAAATAAACGGATGTTTCACAATCCATTTAATGTGGCAATCAATATAAGCATGTCTCCAGAAAAACTTCTTATATAAATCATTCAAATTAGTTAAGGCCTTTTTAACAAATGTCAAAGATATTCAGGTCAAGAAAATATAAAACATCTATTATAATAGTTTATTTTTTCCCAACACAGTAAATTACATCCTTAAAATATATAGCATGTATGGACAGACAGTTGCAGATTAGAATAATTCAATGAAGTGTCTTTTCTTTGAGGCTTTTTTCTTAAATGTATTTAATAAAAACTGATCTCTCTTTTATTTCACAAATATTTTTAATCATTTGTGATATTCTTAAAATAATGTTTTAAGTTTCATGTATAATAGTTTTCACAAAATAATATGCTTACTATGGTGAATACCAAGTGTTAAGAAAACTCATTGACAATTGTGACCTGAGAGTGCCTTCACTAATAAGTCCCATTTCTCTGAACAGTGTATTCATTATATAAACCCATTGACTAGCTACTATTTGCTATCCTTCTATAGTGAAAAGAGTAGCTATTCCAACAGCTGTGCCTTAAATTAATTTTTTTTCTTTTCTCCTAAGTTCAGCCTGAAGTATATAGTTTTTCTTGACTTTTTCTTGAAATATGCTAAAACTGCAGACCTCAGCATTTATTGAATGTTTTCTGATTTCATCATGTAATAAGAACATTTTTTATAGGCCCACTCTAAGTGTTATTTATTTTTGATATTTTTATACTACTATATCAAACACTTATATAATATATAATATTTTAAACATGTAAAATCTAAGAATAGTAAATGCAAAATTAAGCTTTGAAGATGAATAGATAAGTTTGTGTACCGAGAAAAAACAAGGATGGAATAAAATTAAAAGAAGAAAAAAGTAGCTCTGAAAAAAATGGATAAATATGGCTTAGACTTCATGCAAAACTGTTGTGATTTTAGCCCATAACTTGGAATTTTAGCAAGAACAAATATATGACTCTTCTTAGATAATATATATTAAAATTATAAAAGTAATCAGCATTTTATATATTATTCAACAACCCTGTTAGGGCTTTGTAATATTTTTCAGCTTAGATTTGCATGTTCAATATTTGAGAATTATGTGTACCACTTTCCAAAGCCCACAATGAGGTAAGGTGGCCACAGGTACCTGCTATCTCTGAAGTTTAAATTTCATTTTAGGAAAAGAGAGATTGAGAATGTTATGAGTATTTTTAAAGTCTGTAAAATACTTGGATCTAAATCTAAAAGTTTAGTGGTTACTTGAACTGCCATAAGAAATGACCACGACTTTAAGGGTTTAAACAACACCCATTTATTATCTCCTATTTCTAGATATCCTGTGGGCTCAACTGGAATTCAGCTTAATCTCCCGAAACTGAAGGGGTCCACATGGCTGTGTTCTTTTCTGGATGCTCTGGGGAAAATATGCTTCCAGGTTAGTGCAAATTGTTAACAAATTTGAGTTACAAGCAGTTGTAGAACCAAGGTTCTGTTTCCCTGATGTGGCTGGGATGTTTTCGCAGCTTCTCCGGGCTGCCTGCATTCGCAGGGTGATAGCCGCCTTTGTCTCAGAGCTGCAAAATGGCAGCCAGTCCTTTTCTGCTTCACGTTTCACTGCGCTTTTTGCTTCATCTCTCCTCTGCCTCATCTTCTGCAGCAACTCTCTGGCTGTCTCTTCTGCCTCTCTCTTCTATCTTAAGAACCATGTGGTTATACAGGGACCATGGCTAATTTAAGATCACCTCCCTATTTCAAGGTCAACTGATTAACAAACTTAATTCTATATGCAGAATCTCTTTGGTCATGTAGCTAATATATTCCAAAAATTAGCATGTGAACATTGGTGGGGTTGGGTATTATTTGGCCTAGGTATTTAACATATGTAAAATATGTAATAATATTGACACATCAGGCAAACTTACTATTATTAAGTTTTTACTTTTAACCATGAGTAGGTGGTGTTGTTTTAATGAAAATATTTTACAATTAAAATACTTGCCATTTAAAAATTATAAGGTTATTATTAGTAATAATTTATTTCTGATCTTAAATATAAATTTAGTACAATGTTTTAAATAATATACAGAATATTAATATTGTATGACATGTCTTAGATTTACAATATGAGTTTCTTCGAAGGAGTTTGTATACACTTTCTCATCTTTAAACAATTTCATATTGATCTTCTTCAATATTTTAATCTAGATGGGTATATAATTTTAATCAATGCTATAGTCCATTTAACTTTAATAAACATTTCATCCCTGACTGGGGTAGCTCAGTTACATTAGTGTTGTCCCACAGGGCAAAAGTTCATGGGTTCAATTCCGAATCAGGGTACATGCCTCTGTTGTGGGTTTGGTCTCTGGTCAGGGAGTGTAAGAGAGGTAACCAGTCAATGTTTCTATCACATCAGTGTTTCTTACTTTCTCTCTCTCTCTCTATCTCTCTCTCTCTCTCTCCCCCCCCACCCCCACCTTCCCTCCTCTCTTCTCTCTTTCCTCTATCCCGCTCTCTAAAACTAATATGTAAAATCTTATAACAATACAATATAATATTAAATCATTTATTTGATCATTGAATGAAAACAAAATATACATAAAGTATTGAAAAGAACACTCTAAAATTTTTTTTTTTTAATATTTTATTTCATTATTTTTAGAAGGAGGGGAAGGGAGAGAGGCAGAGAGGGAGAGAGACATCAATGTATGGTTGCTTTTGACCTGCCTCCAGCCACAGACCTGACTGGAGACCTGGTTTGCAACCTAGTTATGTGCCCTGGCTGGGGAATCGAACCTGTGACCTTTGGGTTCACAGGCCGGCACCTTATCCACTGTGCTACCAGCCAGGGCCAACACTCTAAAATTTTTAAAAATTACCTTACATTTTAGAATTCTTAGAAAAAACTGTAAATTAATGCTTTAATAAAGATTGATGTCTGGTAATTTATAAATATTCATGAATATAGTATTATATGATTTAGGCCTTAATAAATGCAAGAAAAATTTATAAAGATATGAATGGGTAGTCTTAAGGAAAGAAATGTTGTAAATAAATATACAGAATAGAGTCAATAATATTATAACATTGTATATAATTATTTTCAGTGATATGTGGGTATTAGACTTATCAAAATAGTTAGATGTAATGAAACAATATACACCATATATTGTGATTATGCAATAAACCAAGAAAATATTTTGGATGACTGGCTTTAAGCATACAAAAATTGAGCAACAGAGAGAGAAAGAAGGAGGAGACTAAAATTTCGCCTAAAGTGAGAGGAAAGCTTCATGATGAACAAGACATAAAGAAAGGATAAAAAATGCAATGGTGCTGATATTAGCCAAGATTGCTAGTGACAACAGAATGAGTAGCAGTGAACAAGATGACACAGTATTTGAATAGTTTCTCAGCCTGAGAATAAGGACACAATGTAATATTCTCAAGTATACCCAGAACTCATTCTATCAATCACCTGAGAGATATGAGATAGAATTCATGGTTACTGAGCATTAATATTTACTAAGGGTACAAGCCTCTCTCACCATATGGACCTTGTCTAAATAAATCTGTTCCATAACATAAAAGTATAGTAAAACTGTTACATTCGCATATTTATATAAATTATTTTTTAATTAAATGTAACATTTTGGACATATCCATCATACCCCATATATTTAAAAAATACCTCTTGGGTCCCATACTATTGGCTGATCTATTTGATATCCCTTTCACTTAAAAATAGTGTAAATGTTGGTAAAGAATGGGTAAAGAGAATAATTAGTATGTTTTTATAAGTAAGATACTTAGGTCTGAAATACATCTAGAAAACCTGTGTTGTATGAAACTTCTTTGGAATGGTTGACAAAAAAGGATAGAAACAACAGATGAGGAATTAAAGAGCATGGACTGCAAAACATAGACTGGCCTGATGAGCATGGAAAAGTCAAAACATTTAGAAATTTATAATTGCTACAAAGGGTAGAATTTATTATTTTTATTATTTTTAAAGATTTTATCTATTATTTTTTAGAGAAAGAGGGGAAGGGAGAGAGGCAGAAAGGGAGAGAGACATCAATGTATGGTTGTCTTTCACCTGCCTCCAGCTACAGACCTGACTGGGGACCTTGCTTGCAACCAGTTATGCGCCCTGGCTGAGAATTGAACCAGTGACCTTTGGGTTCTCAGACTGGTGCCTTATCCACTGTGCCACCAGCTAGGACTAAAAGTTAATTGACAGTGGTGCCTCATTAATAAATCTGCATTATAAGGAAAATGGAAAGCATGAAACAATTAGAGGATAAAGTCATAATAGAGAAGAAATGAAAAAATTAGGAAAGTAGATAGTAAATTTGTTGAAGGTAAAGATGGGAAACTGAGAGAAAACAGTTCATAAATTTTAAAATTGCATTTGAAATGGTCTCCAAGAAAGAATACACACACATATACATATGTACTTATGACTACACACAAATACATACACACATTTATGCACTCATGCGTACATATAGGGTGGTGGTCAAAACAGTGATACAGGAGGTAGGATCTGGAGTTAGAATGGGGTCCTACCCTGGTGTAGCCTCTTTAGCAACAATAATTCTAACCTCATCTAGCTTAATCTGCCTAGAAAATAATGAATAGTCAGCAAATGATTAATACATGTTGCTTTTGATATTATCATTTATGTCACTGTTAACATGATTACACATAATTAGATGAAGAAAATTATTTCAAGAATTTTTAAAAATGATGTCAGCCTTCCTGAGGATGAAGATTAAAGCTCATCCGGTACCCATGGGAAAGTTAAAAGCCTTACTACATAAATATAGTCCAAAACTGGCAGTATAAGTGTTACTCGGGAGCTTGTGAGTGATGTAAAATCTCAGGACCACACCAGATTCAGTAGCTCAGAATCTGCATAATGACAAGAATCCCAAGCCATTATTATGCACCTTAAATTGAGAAGTGGTGAAACAGTTTACTGAGTAATCTAACTTCATAACATGTAAAGATCTTTAAAAAATATTACACAGCATATAATTTATAATTAGAAAGATTCATAGAGATCATTTAATTCAAAGATTATTATACATTATGAGGAAATTGAGACAAAGAAGGGCTAATTTATTGCTTCACGTTTATATAGCTAGCTTATTATAACTGCCTTAATAACAATGGATTGTTTCAAAATAGTTTCAGTTAACTAAAATTTGAAAAACATTGTAATATTCAGCTTGAAATAGTCATACTAATATTATATTTCATTGAGCTAATATATAAATAGAAAAGAGAAGCAAGGTCACAATTTGTAATATAGAGAAAATCCAGTGTAAATATCTATAAACTGACTAACATATTTAGAACTACTTAAATGTTCACATTCTTAATTTATCCTTAATATATATTTATGTGTGTAAAAGAATAATATATATAATCAAGCAAGTGAAAAATAACTGTTTCATAATTATTTAAAATACAAGTGTATCCATCATTTTCAGCATATTTTTAAAAAGATTTTATTTATTATTTTTTAGAGAGAGAAGAAGGGAGAGAGGCAGAGAAAGAGAGAGACATCAATGTATCGATGCCTTTCACCTGCCTGCAGCTATGGACCTGGCTGGAGACCTGGCTTGCAACCTGGTTATGTGCCCTGGCTGGGAATTGAACCAATGACCTTTGGGTTTGCAGGCTGGTGCCTTATTCAGTGTGCCACCAGCCAGGGCTCCATTTCCAGCATATTTTTATTCTGAAGAAGATAATAGGGAGATTTCTGGGGCTAAGGGGTGGTCACAGCCAAGGTTGGAGATGGTAGACTTAAAGCCACAGACCAGGATGGATTTTCCTGCCCCGGTAAAGGGTACACCAACCAGCAGGGCAGCCTTGCTTTACCCAGGGGTGATACCCAGCCCCTGGCAGAGACCCTGTGTGGGAGGCGATTGAGGAGTGGAAAACCCTCTTACCAACTTCTCCTCCCTCATTGACTGGGAAGCCAGAGGTCACAGCGTCAGTGTACCCTGGAGTTTGTTTATCACCTGGAGTTTGTTTACCAGACTCAATTTACAGGATTGGCTGGAGTGATGAGTGCCTCCAGAGCACAAGGAATGTTTGGTCTGGGGCTTTAAAATGTAGGAAGGGCCAAGTCTCAGGCCTCTCCTTCCCCTTGCTTTCCCGTCTCATGGAGCACCCCTAGACTGGCAGAGTCTGGAAACCGTGGTGGTCTTCTTGGCCCCTGGGCGCAGTGGCATGGCCATGGCTGTGCAGGCTGCATGCTTGCAAGCTTCAGGAAAAGGCTTGAAGCCAGACTGCCGCTGGGAACAAGCTCAGCTGCCTGGATAATCATGCTGCAGCCACCTGGTTTTGCAAATGATGTCATGTTTAAATGGGAAAAGAACTCCGGGTGCAGCCTTGGTTTGCTCTGGCAGAGGTGGCACGGTTCTTTTTCTCTGGCTGTTCTGGAGTGGGGGGCGGGGGGCTATGAAGTGAAGGCTATAATTTATCCAAAATTCTGTAGCTTTTGAATGAAAGACTCCTTTCCTTTTTTACCAAACTTCTGCCGCTAGAATTCATGGTCTGTGGGCAACAGGGCCCCATCTCTGGTAACAAAGCTTTACAATTGATGACTCTAAAATGTCTTCTTTCTGCAACAATTATAATAAGACATTCCTTTTTCTGCCTAGTACTATATAAATTAAAGTTCACATATTTGGGGAGGAACAGAAAAAATTGAAGAAGAGATAGTATTGCTAGGCATACATTCTCTTAAAAAATTTGGAGGCCACTCTCTCCTATTTTCTTCTCCTCCAATGTCTGATCAGTACCAAAATCCATATTCATTTTACTTCACTCTATCTCCACTCATACACTCTAGATTTGCCAGAATTACTGTAATAGTCTTTAACTCTTCTGTTTTTTTTTTGTTTTTTTTTTTTTTACATTTCAAATTTTACTGTACATTAGAACAAGATTGATTTTCTAAAACATAAATATGATCATGTCTTTCCTGATAAAATTCTTCCAAGAGCCTATGGTATACACCCTGAGAGAATGTGAACTGTGACACCAAACCTCCAGCATTAGAACCTTGGTTTTAAAATTAATTTAGCTGAGTGAACTTAATTTTAGAAAAATGCATTTATTTTTGCTATGTATCATTTTATTTATCTGTGAAGCAGAGGTAATTAAAACCCTGCTTTATGGGGTTATGGTGGAAAATAGAACATGTAATATATATGTAAGTCATATATATATTAAAGAACTGCATAAACTTCATTAATCAGTCATTATTGACATTACTGAAAACTTCATGTAAAATTTTACTAAGTAGATGCAATCAAGGAGGTTTTGGCTTTTGAAGTAAAACAGTTGCTATCAGACTTAGTTCTGAAGACACAAGATTCAACAAGATTTATTGAGAATAGTTCTAGTGTCATGCCCTCCTCAGTCATAATTATAACTTACACCTACTTTCCTTGTAATACAGATTCCTGTTTGGATAATAAAGTATATGTTGAGTTTATTGGTATTCCCAGTTGCTCATTCCACAAGTAAATAATATGCATGCACTTAAGAATTTAAATGAATTTATTAGCTAGACATGATATGACAAATAATTTCAAAGCTATTCTACCTAATCTAATGCACTCCATCATCAGATCCAGAAATAATAGTAGTAGATAAATCCCAAGTTCAATCTGCTGCTCCCTGCACTCTATATATTGTTTAATGTCTTCCCAGATGCCAATTCAATTCTCAGAATAAGCCTATGATGAAATACGGGCTATTATTATTTCTATTTTATGGGAAAGCACATTGAGAATTTAAATAACATATGTGTCACAGGTAGTCATTAGCAAAACCATAATTCCGCCTCAGGCAATTAGCTTCTAAGTCAAGGCAGCTACCCTACTTCACTGCATTACATCTGTACATGGATAGTTAATGTCCTCTACCTCAAAGTAGTGGCTGTATGTGTCACAATAAACACTTTCCAAAATCCTTGGCCTTCCCAAGCTCTTCTCTGTCTTTTCCTTAGTTCCAGACGAGGTTTACTCAGGTCTCAAGGGAGAGTAATATGGCATACTTATTTAGTTGCCAGAAGTTGTTTGTTTCATTCTCCTTTTAAAATCTATGAATTACTTTTTTGAAATTTTGGCAATATAAAAAAAGCATATAAGTTAATGATTTATTAGTAAATACCTACTTTCTATGTTTGTTTGTAAACAACACATCTGGTAAGTATATAATCTCTTCCTTGACTGCGTTAGGCTACCTAAGACCTGCTTCCCCCTGCCAGCTAGCATCGTTCATTGGTATGTCCCTAAAGCAAGGACAGATCTATAAACAAGTGAACTGAGAATACAATTCAGACTATTTACATGACTTCCAGAATTATCTATGTTTGGTTTTGGTTTCTGATTACATATTCACTGTCTTTTCTCACAACTACATCTATGGCGCCACAAAGCTCTCTAGGCTTTGAGAGCTTGAAATTAGTGTTTTCTCTCCTTTCAAAACTCTCATTCACCTTCTTTGACTGGATAACTCCTTTTTTATCTTAAGGGTTCAGAGTATGTGTAACTTATTTTATGAGTCCTTTGGGCCTCTGCCAGATGCCTCCCTCCATGTCAACTGAACCTCTCAACCTAAGTCAGCAGGACTCTTGTACATGACTCTTTTATGTGATCTCTACTTCCCAGGCCCTTAATCAGTAATTGCCCACTAACTATTTTTACTCTCTTTTGTATATGTTATGCTTCACTAGGAAGTAACTATGCCATGTTTATCATTGAAATAATTCCTGCTAGTAATTTAACTAGTAGTCAACAAATGTATACATGGTTTATGCTAGTTCTTTATCTCATACAAAAGCATACAGCCAATTATTCCTGTATACTTAAATTATTTATAGGCAACAACACAACATAACAATAATAAATAAAAGATATTCAAGTACAATTTAATGTTAAAAATAAAACACAATATTAATTTAAGTTAAAATATCACCATGAAAACATTTAACGCTGTGTCATATGATAGTAATGCTAATATAAACACATATGATGGCTACTACTTCCTTTCATTTAACTAAAAAATGGAGAAAAAATTGTTGACCTAAACGATGCTCTGAAGATTCCTCATTTATTTTTTCCCTCTTATGAATCCTCTTATCATCTAAAACTACCAGTTTGTTTGGCATTCACTTAAGGCAATCCAAGAATGGCACTGAGAAAAAGAAGAAATATATGATATTAAATCCAAGAAGAATTTGAAAAAAAAAGCAGAGATTTAGGAACAGCAAGAAATAGCTCAAGAGTCTGCCTCTTGTGATATCTATGCTTTAATCCAGGTTTAATTTTAATCAGAAAGTAAACATTCACAGAACTGGGGATGGATAGAGAACATAAAGTAAGCCTCTTACTTTAGGAAAAATTAATTTATGTTAAAAGAATGACAAATTGATAATGTTTGAAAAATAAAATATAATCTTTAACTTTCTAATTTTATAGAGCTTAGAAAATATTTATTAGATGATTATTATAAAGCCATGTACACTAATATGACCTCATTAATTAATAATAATTACTATATATGTATTATTTTTTTAATCTTTAAAGAAATTTTTTTTCCTATTTCTAAGATTCTATTCATTATTCCTAGGGAGAGGGGAAGGAAGAAAGGCAGAGAGGGAGAGAAACATCAATGTATGGTTGCCTTTCACCTGCCTCCAGTGGGGGACCTGGCTGGAGACCTGGCTTGCAACCTGGTTATGTGCCCTGGCTGGGAATTGAACCAGCAACCTTTGGGTTCGCAGGCCAGCACCTATCCACTGGGACTCCAGCGAGGGCCTAGATATGTGTTATTATCAACATTAAAAGTTACTGTTAATATCACATGAACATTAGTACTGATCTCACTCTTAAAAGGGAGCAAAATCATTTGTGACTTGGTCAGTTCTTAGACAAGTAAGGAAATAGCTAATAACCATTCATATTTGGTTTATTCTTGTGTGTCCTCTCTTTAAATTATTAATGAACCTAGAATATATTAATTTGATGTCATTCCTGAGAAGGAATATGTCTGTGAAAATGGGCTCCCATAGTTAACTGAGGCCCAAATTTTGTAAATAATACTAATCTAGCAGCTGTTCACCGACAGGGGTCCCTCACTGCTGTGTGAGAGCCTCAGATGGATCTTTCAGCCTCATGCACTATAACCTGCTTGTTTATGTCAAATGAATCAACAATTGAGAGAGACCTGTTTCATCTCTCTATCAATTAAGACCAACCCCATTCTATCATTATTTGGTATGAGGTGTCACAATTTCAATACCTCATTTACATAAAATGAATCTAATTAAGAACTTGGGTGGGAACTTTTGCCAAAAAAGGCAGTCTTTCCTTTGTCTTTGTGTAATAAAATTTAGTTTGCTACCTGAATCTGTGTCTCCTGAGCTGCTGCTCTTTTTTGCTCCAGCAAATATTTTAATTCATTATTGCCTTTTAAAATTGATTTTGATTTAGAGCTGAAGGGTGATTATGTGAAAATAATAAAACCAAGTAGTAGAATTAAGATGTGAACTTGTCTCTTTGTTCTCTTAACCATTAATATCTCTTCCTTTTTAATTACGTTTTCATCTTTTTCAAAACTGAGTGCAAAAAGTGATGCATAAACATATTTTTTAAAGTAGCACATGTCTGACTGAAAAGGTTTCCCATGTACCACCTTTTGAACAAATTAGGTCATATTTTTTAATCTGTTAATGTCAGTAACTTGACTTAGTCTAGTTTTAAAATATATATATAAAGCATTAAATGCAAAGGTAAATGATAAGGTTTATTAGATAATATCAAAATGATTTAGCTCATCAACATAAAATAAAACACTGTCCAGATATAGAAGCATAGCAACATTAAACCTAAGACCTTTATTTTCTATAATTGTTTAAGATGTGACACCCACTTTTGAATCTTTTTATTAGATTAAGATATAAGATCACTATAATGCTCTATGTCCAACTATAATAAGAAGTTAACAGGGAAATTCTTTGGAGTATCTTATTTTCTCAAAGAAATTTAAGTTCCCTATAATAAATAATCAAAATAAATGATCACTGGAAAATTTTATAATAAATGCTTAAATGAAAGTATTTTTTCTATCAGACTTCAGGTTTAATGATGAGCATACATGGTGCAATATAGAAAGTTTAACTTATCTTTTCAATTTCTGTGTAATTTTTGATGATTACAACTTCACTAGTGTCTTCTTATTTAAAATTATTTAATAATAATGTTGGTCTTTAAATTAAATTCCTTTCAAAATAAGAGTATTAACCACTGGCACAAAATTAAATTACTTTAATATTAGTGAATTACAGATTACATATATCAATAAACCCTATCTCGCTTTCTTTCAGAAAAATATAAAGATTTACATTACAAACTCTTAAATCATTGGTAATAAAAAAGAAAATAATAAGGTTGGTTTCTATTGTGAGACTATCCTCAAGCAAATTTCTTTGAATCTCTCTAAAAATATTGGACAGGACAATATCATCCAAAGGAGTATAGTCTCTAGGGTTACAATCATCTCTGCCTATCTACCCTACCTCTGAGTTATCACTTAATTATATATACGTCCATTTTCACAAAATAACTTACAAAGTGAAGATATTCATCTATTCCTTATATTTTTGTCTCCTTCATTTCTCTTTCCTTTTACATTTATCTTTGGGTGATAATGGGCCAAACAATTTCTCTTGACATTTTGCGTTGTTTGGTCAGAAATCTGGTTATGAATGATATTTCTATTAAATGCAAAACAGAATTGGAGAATAAAACAACAGGAGTTTAAAACTGAAACTTACATAAACACACACAGACATGCAGTCTTCATATTTAGAATTGCTTTTTAGTTTTCTTGCATATGTGTAGTCATGCTCTGCAAACAGAAAAAAAAATCAGTGCTTTTATCTATGAGGCATATTTTTTGCATTATTTTTTCTATCATGCTAATAAAAAAAAAATGACTTTGAAACCAAGGCATTTTTAATGTACTCCCATAAAGCAACTAAGAACAGTACTGTTGACATTGCAGGTTTTGTGACCCAAGAGGTTTATTGTGTTATTATTTAATTAATTTATTTATTTTCCCTTTAAAGTTCTGAAACTTTTTTTTCACTTTTATTCCAGTTTCATTTTTTCTTTTTTAAGGTTATTTTGTATTGTTATTAGTTGTCCCAATTTTCCCCCTTTGCCCTTTTCCACCCATCCTATCCCCTTCTTCCACAATCAATTCCCACACCATTGTCCATGTATACTCATCATTCATAAAATGTTCTTTGTCTAGTGCCTTTCCCTTCTTTCTATAATTATCCCCATTCCCCCTACCCTCTGGTGTCTTTCAGTCTGTTCTATGTTTCCAGGCCTGTTGGTCTATTTTGTTTGCTAGGTTATTTTGTTCATTCGAATCCTCTTATAGGTGAGATCATATGATATTTACCTTTCCTGGCTTATTTCATTTAGCATATTCTCCAGTTCTATTCATGCTGTCTAAAAAGGTAGGAGTTCCTTCTTTCTTCCTGCTGAGTGCTATTCTGTATGTAAATGTACCACCATTTTTTGATCCACTCATTTACTGATTAGCACTTCCACTATTTTCAGCACTTGTCTATTAAAAAAATGTACAGTTACTAACATAGGAATGCCTAAGTTCTTATGAACTGGTGATTCATGATTCCCATCAGCAGAATCACTGTGTCAAAAAGCAGTTATTTTTATTTATTTTTTTTTTTAAGGAAATTCTGTACTGTTTTCCACAGTGGCTGTAAACAGCCTACATTCCCACCAATATTGCACTTGGTTTCCCTTTTTTTGCCTCCTTGTCAGCATTTGTTGATTTGTTAATGATGGCCATTCTGACAGGTGTGAGGTAATATCACATTGTAGTTTTAATCTGCATCTCTCTGACAGCTAATGATGTTGAGCATCCTTTCATATTGCTATAGACCCTCTGTATGTTCTCCTTTAAGAAGTGTCTATTCAGATCCTTTGTCCATTTTTTAGTAGGATTGTTTATCTTCCTGGTATTGAGTTGTATGAGGTCTTTATATATTTCAGGGATCAAACCCTTCTCTGATGTATCATTAGCATATATATATGTTCTTCCATATAGTTAGTCACCTTTTCAGTTTGATGATGGTTCCTTTAGTCATGCAGAAGCATTTTAATTTGATGTAGTCCCATTTATTCATGTTTTCTTTTATCTCCCTTGTCCTAGGAGACATATAGGCAAAAGTATTGTTATCTGGAATATCTGAAATTTTCCTGCCTATGATTTCCTCTAAGAAAGCAAGATCAGAAGCTAAATACAACCTCTTTTACGATGGTTGAAAAAATATGTGGTGTGCCCTAATTGACAAAATTTTACAGATTCTTATTTTGTCTTAAACTAATAATTTCTGGACTGCATGCAGGGCAAACTGCTAAGGAAAATGCGGACTTCAATAACATCTTTTTACGTACAGTTTACAACGTGAAGAAGGCATATGATGCTGATCCTGATGTCACCATCACCACACAAACAAAGAAAACACATAAGGGATACAAGGATTGCACAAGTCCAGATATTGCACACAGAATCCAGGAGATCATCAGTAAAGATCTAGGAAAGTCAATGAACTCCATAGCAAGAGAACTGCAGATGTTGGATGCAATGGTTCCCAAGATTATTCCTGAAGATATCAGATACAGATCGTATGTTCTTAGAAGAGGCCAGTTTATGACACAGTAGACAGAGGAAAGGTGCTTTGAAAAATCAAGGACACTGCTAACAAAATGGAAAAATCCCAAAGAAAAAACCCTCTGATTTTCTTCTCTGGTGAATTCTCAGCAGGACCAAATGGTCCACAGAAGAAACAACAGGTAGCTCTGTGAGAATCTTAATGAAGTCCCAACTATCATGAAAATGAAATTTCCTGCTACAGTGATAGTGTTAGGTGTTTACAGCAATGAAACAGATATCATGACCCTACATTTGTTTCCACAAGGCTTGAAGGTGACTGCTGATGTTTACATTGACATTTTGAGAGAAGTAGTTGTACCATAGATGAAGCAAGTTGCACATGGATGTCATTTTATCTTTCAATAAGATGGCGCACCAGCACATAACACCAAAAGGATTCCAGAATGTCTCAGTGTCAGTGTTTCTGAATTCTGGTCAAAGGAAATCTGGATAATATTTTGTGATATATATATAATCACGTATCTGTATGCATATTTGCATTTAGTATGTCTTTATGTGAATATTGTTAAAATTTTTTAAATCTTCCAGTCAATAAAATTTAAGTAAATGTATGTGAAGTCATATTAAAAATAAGATTCATGCATCATTATATTGAAATTCTTACAACTTCCATGTGGTCAATAAGAATCTGTAAAAAACAATAATGTTTTCTAAAGAAACAAAAATATTACACTAAGAAATATCCCACATAGTGGGTAGTTACCTTATTTAATAGATCTTTAGACCAAGTATAATTTTAATGAACTAAAGTGAATTAGGCCCAATTAAGAGCTATCAAAAATAAAACAGGCCCTGGCTGGTGGCACAATGGATAAGGCACTGGCCTGCAAGCTCAAATATTTGATTCCCATCCAGGGCACATAACCAGGTTGCAAGCCAGGTCTCCAGCCAGGCCCATAGCCGGAGGCAGGCGAAAGGCAACCATACATTGCAAATAAATAAATTAATTAATTAAACCTATCAAAAGATCAATTTCTGATATGACAGTGTGAGGAGCTCTGGTGAGCTGTTTCCTAATAAAACAGATGAAATTATAAGAAAGCAACTTCTCATACATCTGGTAATAATTCTAAAGTGAACAAATATCTACTTAAGAAAATCTTTAAGTGTACTAACAAAATGAGAATATGCAGAATTTGACCCAAGACCACTACCTTCTGCCATGCCCAGCACAGTGAGGCGGATACTCCACTGCTCACTGCTGCCACCAAGAATATAATGTCTCTTCCCTTCTCAGTTCCCAGCCAATGGCTTTTTTCTCAGGAGTAGCAGGATGTCTATGTTGATTATTCCTAAGTGAGTGTATCAGTGGTCAAGGTTTTCCTCTCCTGCCAACTCCCTTGGTGGAATGGAGGCAACTCTGAGCCTCAAGTGCTGAGGATCCTGGAATTCCAGTAACTTTGCCAACACCTGAGGTGGTGGCTCCACTATAGGAGGCTAAATCAGCTTCTAGATTTAGGGCATCAAAGGAAGCTTGCTATTGTCCCCACCCTGGCTCCAGTGGCTGGAGAAAGAAACATCGTAAGACAGTTAGTTGGTAAACTCTTCACAAAAAAACTGACCTCATTTGCCACATATGGAAAAGTTCAGGACTAAGTATTCTCTTAAGGGTGGTAGAGGTATAGTGAAAAGGACTTGGGAGGAGATTCAAGAGAGAGGTTAAAACTTAAGCCAGCTAATATTTAGGGGAGAATCTAGGTATAAAAGAAGTAGTAGAAGCCCTCCGGTAAGTTTCAACAAATCAGACTGCTGACATCAGAAACTGTTCTTTCAAAGGAGACAAAATGTGATTGAATTCATTTATAGAGCAATTCAAGCCCCAGGGTTCTTTTAAAAACAACAGAGAAGTCAGCATGAAACTAGTGGAGTTCACACCTAGAGCAGTCAGGAAACAAACCACTACCAAACCATTGCCACCCAAGTTTTGGGATCAGGAGCAAAATCAGAGTTAACATCATGTTTAAGGGAAGGGGGGGGGGGAATTTTATTAAAATAATATTTTAAAACTTTATTGAAACAAATAAAACAGGTAATTGTGGACCCTGAGAAGAAAACTTCTTCCAATGTGAATCCTGAGGAGGAATTTGCCTGCTGAGATGGAGTCCCATGGTCAATCAGGGGTTTAAATTTTATAAATAAAAAGAGACTAGCAGTCATTTGAGATTCCTTACCTCTTTATACTGGAAAGAACCTCAGACTGGACTCTCAGTTTCCTGAACTATACCTGCTTGTTTATGACATCTGAATCAACAACTGCAGGGGAATCCTGGCTTAGTCCAATCAGAACTGCACAATGGGATACTTAATTTACATTAAATGGAACTAATTGAGAACCTGGGAAAGACTGTTTAATATTAAAGGTGGCCTCCCCTTTGTCTGGTAGAACATAGTTTGGGTTCTACCCAAATTTGTGTATCCTAAGCTACAACATCTTTTTGTTCAAATTAATGCTTTTTATTCTTTTTTTTTTTTTTTTAAGATTTTATTTATTATTTCCAGATGGGAAAGGAGAGAGACAGAGAGGGAGAGAATACCAATGTATGGTTGTCTTTCACCTGCCTCCAGCTACTTCTTTTTATTCTTTATTTCAGCCTAATGTTAATTTTGGTTTATATAACAGTGACATACCCAGAGATGAAGAGGAATTAATAGTACCCAGAGTTGCTACAATATATTTTCTAAAATGTAGAGTTTCCAACCAAAATTTTTGAAACTAGCATGACAAGACATAGGAAAGTATGATATATGCACTGAAAAAAAAAAAAATGAAGCAGGAAACAAGCTGCCTGTGAGATCTATGAGATGTCAGATTTATCTGAAAAAGACTTCGGTATAGCCACTATAAATATTTTCACAGAACTAAAGGAAAATATGATTAAAGTAAAGGCAGGTATGATGACAATGTCACATCAAGAATATCAGTAAAGGAAAAAAAGTTATTAAAATAAAAAAATGGAAACTTTCATTAAAATGAAGAGTAGCTGAAATAGAGTCCATTAACATGTTTCAATAGATTTGAAATAAGTTAACTTAAAGAGAAATTTAGAAATAATATGCAAACTAAAGAAATGAGAAAAAAGATGAAAAAATGTGAAGAGCCTTGGAGAAATGTGAGTCACTATTAATACACCAAAATATGCATAATGAAAGGAGAAAGAAGCAGAAATTTACTCAAAAACATAAGATCTAAAATCTTACAGCATTTACCAAAAAGCATTAACATACACATCTAGGAAGATCAACAAATAATAAATTTCAAGTACAGTAAAAACAAAAAGAGCCACAGATATGCACAACATAATAAATGACTTTGTTTCCTCATCCCTAGAATGGGTAGGGACAATGGGTGGGATGCTACCAAATGCATGAATACTGAAGCCACAGTACTTAAAATATTTAAGAAAAACTCAAAACTTTCCTCAGTTTATAATTCTTCCAAGAACTGCAGCTCCTAATGACTTGCTCCAGCCATGTACTCCTAACCAAAGCCAAAAGTGTAAAATCTTATTCTCCGTAGTAGGTTATGCCATATCTTACAAGTATAAACTGGTCCTAAATGTCAACAAATTTTCTCTAAAATGGAACAACTGTAACTGAACAATAATAAAATAAAATAATATATTAAAAATAAATGAAATTATATATTATAATTGGTTATAAGTATATATAAGTATATACCATATATTTATAGTCACAAACAATCAGGAGAAAGATAGCAAAGGATCAGGTACTAATAATTCCCTAAGGTTCACTCAGGCCTAAAATGGGTAAATGATTCCTATAGTTTACTTTCTGTTACCTCAGTGTCTCATGTTATTGTCAATCTTCTAACATCAAATTTTAGGAAAATGAACATTCCCTCTAATTAAACCCCTGTTGTTAGTATAAGTGTAGCTTCTGCTTCTCTGAGTAACTCTGACTGATATGCCAATGTGTTTTAAATTATATTCTGCTATTGTCCACTTGTAGAAAATGTTTAGGAATAAAGATAAACACTTGTGAAATAATATTATATACTTTGATATAAACATATTAGAGAACACAAAGTAATCATGTAATGTAATAGAGAAAAGTGTTAATGATGAGAGATTTACTGTAGAGGTAGTATATATTACAATCTTTTAGAATCATAGTGCCAGATGATCATTTATTACATTATATTAGAGTTTCATTAGGGTAAAAATAATTACTTACAGTCTGTGAAGACTTTTGCAAATATTCTCTTATCTATAAAAAGAAATATCTTTTAGTTTCATATTTTATATTTTCTATAGGGTAAGAGTACAAGATTAGTGAGACATATACTGCTATGTTTTATTAACTGTGAACTGGGCTAAATGTCTTTAGTTTCTTTTTCTGTAAAGTAATTTGCATTTATAACACTAGAATGACTCTTCTCATGTCATGTTCTATTTCCAAATATAATTAACAGATATAATTCAAAGGGTGTTTGATTTTTTCTAGAAGCCAAAAGATATATTACTTAGTTTGCTAGGGTTGTCATAAGAAAATACAACAGAATGGGCAACTTAAACACAACATTTTATTGTATAGTTCTACGAGTTAGAGCTACAAGATCGAGGTGTCAGCAGGTTTCATTTCTTCTGAGCCATCTCTCTTTGGCTTGCAGATGCTGCTTTCTTTCTTTGTGCTCACATGCTTTTCTCTGTACATACAGGGTGTGTGCGATAAAGTGGCAAAATTTTAGTAAAATAACATACCACAAAAGTGTTATATTTTGAAATAAATTTATTCTTATGTGTAAATACATAAACATAGTCATTATTTTTTTAATTGTTCAAAAAAAGTCTCCATTTGCTTCAGTAATAGGCTCAATTAGACTTCAGAATCTTGAGCACACTTTAATTAACTTTATCCATGGACATCATCATGTTTTCAGTCTTAGCTTTAACAGCCTCTACTGAAATGAGGTTGTTTATTAACTTCTCCCTCACTAATGCTACATACATAAGAGTCTAAAGGATCTGTATCTGGTGAACTAGGTGGCCAGCTTTCCTTTGACCAGAATTCAGGAACACTGACACTGAGAAATTCTTGTACCTTTTTGGCACTCTGTGCTGGTGCACCACCTTATTAAAAGATAAAATGACATCCATGTGCAACTTGCTTCATCTATGGTACAACTACTTCTCTCAAAATGTCAATGTAAACATCAGCAGTCACCTTCAAGCATTGTGGAAACAATTGTGGAGTCATGATATCTGCTTCATTGCTGTAAACACCTAACACCATCACTGTAGCAGGAAATTTCATTTTCATGATAGTTGGGACTTCATTAAGATTCTCACAGAGCTACCTGTTGTTTCTTCTGTGGACTATTTGGTCCTGCTGAAAATTCACCAGAGAAGAAAATCAGAGGGTTTTTCCTTTGGGATTTTTCCATTTTGTTAGCAGTGTCCTTGATTTTTCAAAGCACCTTTCCTCTGTCTACTGTGTCATAAACTGGCCTCTTCTAAGAACATACGATCTGTATCTGATATCTTCAGGAATAATCTTGGGAACCATTGCATCCAACATCTGCAGTTCTCTTGCTATGGAGTTCATTGACTTTCCTGGATCTTCATTGATGATCTCCTGGACAATATATGGACTTGTGCAATCCTTGCATCCCTTATGTGTTTTCTTTGTTTGTGTGGTGACATCAGGATCAGCATCATACACCTTCTTCATGTTGTAAACTGTACATAAAGGGATGTTATTGAAGTCTGCAATTTCCTTAGCAGTTTGCCCTACATGCAGTCCAGAAATTATGGTTGTTCTAACATTGTATTCCTTTGACATGATGGTTGCTCTCAGAATTTAATACTTTATATCTGAAATAATGATGTTAAATCATAACCTTAGAAACATAGTTTTTCAAAACTAATAAGAAGCATGTAAAACAAAGAGATGCAAAGTTATTGCCACTTTATTGTGGGTACCCTGTATATGTATCTGAGTGTCTGGCTCTCTCTCTCTCCCCCAGGTCTCCAGCCAGGTCCTCAGTTGGAGGCAGATGAAAGGCAACCATGCATTAATGTTTCTCTCCCTTTCTTCCTCCCTCCCTGCTCTTCTCTCTAAAAAACAATAAATCAAATCTTTAAAATATATAAAGTTAAATTAAATTAAATTTAAAAAAGAAAGAAAGAAAGAATCTTTGAGATTCAGTCTCTTGTTCATTTATTGAGATCATCAGTGATAGAGCGCATCCTTCAACCCAGATCCCATGGCCCAATTTAAAGATTCTTTTCACCTCACAACTTAGCTTCTATCATTGTATCAAATGCACTACTTTGAGTTAGTAAGTTGCACATAATATAAATGGTTGACATAGTAAAAGTATTTTTATTTTTGTATTATTTCATTTTTGGTGAACTTGGTAAAACTCTAGTCTTCACTGGGATTCATTAAAGATGTGTGAAACTTATAAAGAAACTAACATATTAGTGTTTAATAAAAATTTTATCCTCCATGACAGCTAAATATTCCTGTGCATTCTCAAAGAACTCCACAGGTATTCAAGAAACTTGCACATCAGCATATCACTAAAAGTCTGTAGATATGTATTTATTAACAAGTAACATGAAAAATAAGAACACATGTTTTCCAGGCATATCTCTAAATCATTTATAGTTTATACAAGATTTTTAATATGAGAATAAGCATGAAGCAGGAAATAAGAGCTGACAGTGTAATTTCTTTAAAAAATGGTTATATGAGATAGAGTCTAAACCATGATGTTTTTTAGAGAAATACAAATTTCTAGTAAATCACACAAATGACAAATTGCTTAAACATAAATACAGTCAACAATTAGAACTGCTTAAAGCCAATTCTGCAGGAGGCAATAAAAGTAAATCCCAATTAGCTATGTGTGTTTTAGGTCTTGAGTTGGAAACAGTAGTCACGGTGATTTAGAATACTTGTAAATAAGTGTCATATGACATTAGACTCAAGTATGCCAATGATGTTTTTAAGTGTCCTTTCTTTAGATCACAAAATTATTTTAATCCGGCAATACTTATAATACAGACTTGCTAGTTGTCAGGGCCTCTTCTGCCTGGCAGGGAAGCCCCTGGAGGTTTTGCATGCTTTATTGAAGGCAGCAGGCTAACAACCATAAGGACAGGCAACTGAGAATGTCGGCATGTTCTTGCTGAGTTGGCTCACCCTCATCACAGCTGCACTTAGGTTAACGGCCACAGAGAGTCCAGGCATCTCTATACCCACTCTCCTGCTTCCACATGACCGAGTGCTGAGTGTCCTAGAACATGCAATTTCCCACTCTCCCTTAACAGTGGTGATGGATGCCTCGTTTACAGCAAGGGTAGTCTTATACATACATTGGAACAAAGAAGGCTCTATACACATTAGAACAAAGAGGCTGTATACCCCAAGGTTACAACAGTCTACCCAGAGTTGGTAAATCAGTTACATTTGGGGCTCACTGTTCTGGATTCTGGGAAAAGATTAACCCCAAGCTGTCTCCCCAGCTGACCCAGAGGGAAGGTCCAGCCCTGCACAGACATAGAAATTCCTCTGGCCAGGCACCAGCTTACAAAACAAACTATTGGAAATTTAACATCATTAGATCTGTGGTGCTATTATTAAATAGCATGGGTAAATGGTTCTCTCAAAAAAAAAATCAAGACATTCTAAAACAGACATACAAGCCCAAGTACTTCAGTAATTTACTACAGAATTTTGATCTTTCCCAAAATACTTGTCTCTTTATTTGGAATATGCTTATTGAATGAACAAACATTCAGAAACCATATGCCAGGTCTGCTTGAACATAAAATAGGGTGTTTTATGGCAGTTTTTGGATGGAAAAAACAAGAATGGGTACATATCCAAGGCTCTGCTTTGGAACTAGGGTTAAGACTTTAGGGTCAGGAGAGAAAATCATGCCTCCAAATAGACTTTTGGGACTAAAAGATGATTTATAAGTATAAAGGTCAGGCCCGGCATTATTGCCCTAAGTCATAGTTTAAATCAGAATCCAACATCCATCTATTTGTCTGTGTGACTAGGGCCATGGCAAGCAAGCAGGAAAAAACTGAGTAATTATTCTACAATGACAATTACAATCATGTTAGAAGTCAGATATGTTTTATAGTGTAAAGTGAGAATAGAATTTCAATGAAGAAACCTAAACAGTAAAACTTGAAGGCATAAATATTTACCAGGACATGACTGCAAAGACAGCTCAGCTTTACTCAGATTGTGACACGGTCATTTGTTATTGACAATGTAAATTGACTTTTGTCAATGAATATATATATATATAATTTTATTGCTCACAAACTTTCTTGGGCACTCTGCCTATTGAGATGTGACAGATTCTGTAGTTTCGAAAGCTCAGTTATAGGCATTGATTTTTAATGTTCTTTTTGATGTTACCATCACCATGGAGGGAACCAAACAAATCATCTCCCTTGTTTATAATGAGAAATGTGGTGTTAAACCAAGTTGTTACAGGGTTGTAAATTCCTTCTCTACAAAGCATACTCAGAAGGTGTATTTTCAGATCGTCTAAACTTTACAAAGATGATAAAAAGCATATCAGAGCAATGCAGAACAATGATCAGCCACTTCCGCCTGATGCATTTGTACAAGTTTACTTTCTACATTGTCTTGATCACATGACTAAGCCTCATTGTAATAGATTCCATAGGTGGTATCCAGGGATATTCAGTGGCTCTCTAAGTTAAAGTATTATGCTAACAATTACTGATACCACACATAATTCTCCTAGTGCTTACGTAACTAGACAACTCTACTAAAGGCTAACCACTCACCCACAATTTATTGAGACTTCTAACTATAAACATTGGTATAATATCTGTAGCCTGTAAATATGAGTGAATTAAGGTCTTAATTCCACAAAGTTTAGAGTCTAAGCAGTAATAAGATAGGCAGGGAAATGGAGGTAACAGGCCAGGGATTCAAATACAAAGGAAAATGCAAGCATGGTTTCAGAAAGAGTTAGTTATTCCTAGCTGTCTCCTTTATCACCTTTTACTTAATAACTTCAATTTTTTCCATTTAATTTATGTATTTTCTTTGACTGATTATATTCATACAATTTTAACAAAATGGGATGAATCACAGACCTAAAACTTTATTTTGAGCCCATGCTAGGCATCTTTACCCAAATTAATCATGAATACAAATTTAATATACCCCAAATATAAATCATCACTATGGGTCCTTTCCATTTCTCAAAATATCTTTCTCCTTATATCACCCACATCAGTCAATGTTTCTATGTTTTTTCATTAATTTGAAATGTTAGAGACAACCTAGATCCCTCTAGGTCCCTCATTCTGCATATGTAGTCACCCAGATTTACAGCTTCCATTTAAAGGATTGTTCTGTTCATTCCTTTCTATGTCTTCATGACTCTCCTTTTCTACTATTGCTCTTTCCTATTGGTTCTGCAACATTCCTTTTCTTTTATTTTACTTTATTCCAATCTATGCTAAATTTATCAATCAGAACTTTTTTTTTTTAATCCTCACCTGTGAGGACATTTTTTCATTGTTTTTAGAGAGAGAGGAAAAGAGAGAGGCATTGATTTGTTGCCTCCTGCATGCACCCAGGCTGGGGATTGCTTTTGCTGAGGCTGGGGAAAGGATCTGCAGCCTGGGCCTGGGCCCTGACTGGGAATCAAACCCTCCCCCTTTGGGTTATGAAACAACACTTCAACCAATTTAGCCATACCAGCCAGGGCAGAGTACTTTTTTCCCTAAACTATGAACTGATCATCTCAATTTAGACTCCCAAGTTCTTGCATAGCTTCGCATTTATAGACATATAGAACTTTATATGGATTATGTAATTCATGTGATATAGTTTGGGGGTCCAGCTGTCTAGTCTTATCTGTTCCAATACCTTGCCTGTATTGTATTTGGCAATATTTAATCACAAATTTGAGCTCATAAAGTGTCAAACCTTTGTACAGGGCAAGCCTTCTCTTTGCCTACAGTATGTTCAGACTTGGTGTTCAGACACCAAAAGTTTACTTCTGTAAAAAGTTTTAAAATGTGATTTTCTTCTGTCTGCTTTCACTATTCTTTGCTTGTATTTCATTGAAGCAATGATCATATTGTATTTGAATCAATTTATTTGTATTTTTGACTGCCTTGTCTCTAGCACATATGCTCCTCTAGAACAGGGACCAATTCTATCATTATTGTGAATAAACAGCATTAAGCCTGTTACTTAAATTATGTTTGCCAAAGCACTAAATGCAGCAGGATGTTTCTGATAGACTTTAAACTACGTATCTTTTATGCTTCTTTTCTATACAAATGAGATACTTTTAAACATGTGAAGTTGGTGGAGTGAGCTAGAAGTCCAATCATTAGCTGTAGGAATTAGCGAAAGAAAAGCCATGAATCAGGATAAGCTTGGTTACACTGAGCTGACAACCCCCATGCTTCTGTAGTTTAATAATTAAACTAATATTTATGTTTCTCTCATCTAGTCAGATGTTAATATGAGTGTCCTTCTAGATTATGCCACAATTTGTTGGTGCTTTTCTATTTGGCATTAATTCATCTGAATAACTACTAAACCACTGCATGTCTCCAAATATTGTGATTTGTTACAATGACAGCAGATGTGTTGCATAGAAAACCCCTCCTGTTTTATTCTGCTTCTCCTCCCTATTTTGGTCACACACCAAATACTCATGACAGTTAACTTTCTTTCTCAGAAGGTGCCTTGCACTTCTCTTGCCAGCTGCTTTTAAATTCTATATTTCATCCCAAAGATGAGGAGATAAACAATTTTTCCTTTCTTTGTTCTCTACTTTCTGATGTAGGAAATAGATAAGTACCATCCCAAATCATAATTCAACTCTTACTCTATTATTTATTTATGCAATTTCCTCTTTATTTAGCATTTAATTTTGAGTATTTTATTAGGCTACATAATGATAACCAGATAGGCCCTAGCCTGCCTTAAATTTAGTAAAAAAAATTTTTTTTAAAATATATATGTATATAAAGATTTTATTTATTATTTTTAGAGAGAGGAGTAGGGAGAGAGGCAGAGAGGGAGAAAGAAATCTTTGTATGGTTGCCTTTCACCTACCTCCAGCCACGGACCTGGCTGGAGACCTGGCTTGCAACCTGGTTATGTGCCCTGGCTGGTGAATTGAACCAGTGATCTTTGGGTTCTCAGGCCGGGGCTTTATCCATTGTGCCACCAGCCAGGGCTTAGTAAAATATTTAATGTGTGGTAAATTTATTTTTTATTTAATATTGGCAGAATTTACTGGTACTTTGGAGATACCTAAGAAAGATATTCATATGGTCAACAAGGAGTGTTATCACACTTCTTTAAGTGCTTTTTTCCACATATTATTACATAAGAATCACATTTTGAAACATTTTAGGAAAAATACACCTTAGAATCATAAAATATCCACTTTGAGTTGTATTTATTTATAATTATGATTTTCCTTTTACCTCTTGTATTACCTAAGCATGCATTAAATATAAATTATTTATTATTCATTTTATCTTTGTACTTTAAAAAACATGCTGCACCATGGCTGGTGTGGATCAGTGGATTGAGTGCCAGCCTGTGAACCAAAGGGTGGCCAGTTTGATTCCAGGCCAGGCACATGCCTGAGTTGCAGGCCAAGTCCCCAGTTGGCACCTGAGAGAGGTAACCATGCATTGATGTTTCTCTCCTTCTCTTCCTCCCTCCTTTCCCATCTCTCTAAAAATAATAAATAATAAATAAATAAATAAATAAAAATATGTAAAATATGTATATGCTGCAAAATTTTGGTATATTTTTCTTTAATTAAATAATTTACTGTACATATGAAAGAATGCTCCACATCGATAGTCATCAGAGAGATACAAATTAAAACTACATTAAGATACCACCTCACACCTGTCAGAATGACAATCATCAGCAAATTAACAAACAACAAGTGTTGGCGAGGATGCGGGGCAAAGGGAACCCTCATACACTGTTGGTGGGAATGTAGGCTGGTGCAGCCACTGTGGAAAATGGTATGGGGTTTCCTTCAAAAACTAAAAATGGAACTGCCTTTTGATCCAGCAATTCTACTACTTGGACTATACCCAAAGAATCCAAAGAAACACCAATTCATAAGAACCTATGCACACCTATGTTCATAGCGGCACTATTTACAATAGCCAAGTGCTGGAAAGCCTAAGTGCCCATCAGTGGGTGATTGGATCAAAAAACTTTGGTCCATTTACACAATGGAATTCTATATGGCAGAAAGAAAGAAGGAACTTGTACCCTTTGCAACAACATGGATGGAACTGGAGAGTATTATGCTTAGTGAAATAAGCCAGTGAGTAAAGGACAAATATCATATGATCTCACCCATTACGGGACAATAATGAGCAAAACTAACAACAAGCAAAACAGAACCAAGTATATGAATACAAGGAATAGGCCTTCAGTGGTCAGGGGAAAGGGGTTGAGGGGAGGGGGGAGGCAGAGGCAAAGAAGGGGAGCAGCTTAGACAAGAACCTAGTATAAAGGAACCATGGACATGGACAACAGGTGGGATTGACTTTGGGGGGAATGGGTGGATGGAGAGGGGGACAGAGGGGAGCAAAAAGGGGATGGATGTAATACAACAACAATAAAATTTAAAAGAAAATAATTTACTGTAAATAAAATATTAGAATATAGATTTTTATTTGCAAAAATGAATCTGTGAATATTATATGTACACATTTATAATTTTTTTTATTTATTCAAGGTATATAATGTTTTCACTTTTGTTTATATTAACCAAGAAAAATAATCAACTTAAGTTTTCCTTAACTATTCCCAAAACAATATTAAATTCTTCCACTGAATTTCTAGAAGAATGTTAAAAAACTTAAACCT
Organism: Noctilio leporinus; assembly: GCA_004026585.1. Classification (NCBI taxonomy): domain Eukaryota; kingdom Metazoa; phylum Chordata; class Mammalia; order Chiroptera; family Noctilionidae; genus Noctilio; species Noctilio leporinus. The sequence continues at coordinate 132,729 of PVIW01001140.1, forward strand.
AATTACTTAAAATATTGACTTAAAAATGTCCCTTTGTAATATCCATCTAATGATGTAATTTTTCTAACTGCAAACCATCATATCAGTGATTATTCTAAACCACTAGAAAAAGGAAGACCAAAGGGAGCCTATGTTTGTATGTGTATATACTATTTTCAATGAACATACAGAAAATCTTGCATGTTCCTACTTTATTTGTGAATTCAGAGAATGTTAAATTGGCCTGGCCTAGATTTTACATCAATGGTCTGCATTCACCATCGCAGTTGATATTCTAACCAATATTGCAACTAATTTAACTGGAACAGAAAACATTCATTTTAGTAAAGTTCAATGATAACTTAAAAAATAATAATAAATATAATGTATTCAACATTTACTCTGAATCACAAACTATACCAACATTTTATATATATTAACCCTATGAGACAATTATTTTTGTACAATATTTTATATAGAGAAACATTTAAAAACATAATTCCACAATGTCTGCCTGAAAAGAACTATGTAAACTTCAATTGTCTCCACTGAGGGCAATGAGGTGGGGCGGGGGGTGCTGTAAGGATTTGATACTTTTATCATTAGAGCACACTAATGATTAACATGACACAATATGAGTAGTATACTATTTCATGTCTTTCAATTCTGAAATAGTTCATGCTTACTAGATAATCAGATTTATATTTTAATTTCTTAATTTTTCATTAAGTTTTTATACTTTTTAAGGGCTATTTCAATGTTTTCTATTTTAGTTTTTTTCAGATGATAACATTGGACTATATGTAATATACTTTTTGTGATAACTGGTCTATTTTTATAATTTATTTAATTTTCTAGAAAGCAAATATGGTGTGGCTGGTGATGATGGTAAATAAGATATTTTTATAATTATTTCAAGATAAGACATATTTTGTAAGGCATCCACAGCATTTCTTTGTGGTTGTTGATATTTTGATTTTTATTATGAGCCCCTTAAATTTATTTAGGAAATCAAAAGGTCTATCTTACCAGGTGCTTTAATTTATTAACCTTATTTATTCTGACATTTGTTGCTTTTCTCTTAGAAATCAAATAATAGGTTGACCAGTATGACTGAATCCAGTGATTACCATGCAGCTGACACTTGTTCAGTAAGTCAGAATATTTGTATTGCTTGCATGTGCAAATTAAGCTACTATGTACTGTAGTATTTTGCCAGAAAAAGTTTGATCAATAACTATGTTTGAATGGAAGAGATCCAACTTTCCAGAGATTATGAGGGTTTTGTGGTCTCGTAGCTATAAAACAACAAATATGATTTCAGTAAGAACTCTCATTTTGCGATTCTTCTTCTATACAGTTCATATTAATTCAAATAGTTCATATAATTTCAAAAGTAATAGCCTGAAGAGAAAGAAAATAAAGGAATGTGCGACATTATTCCTAAATAAAAATGTAATGAGCTTGTTTTTAAATGCAATCCCAGCTGACTCAGCATCAGGCAGCTTCCCCTCCACTGGGCACAGGCCAGCAGATCTGGCACTGGGACTCTGCAAAGGCCCAGACTTGACAAGTGATTCTGGATGGAGGCGCACTCATACAGCTGTTTGGGGCACCTCAAGATCAGCTACTACTTCTTTTCTTTTCATAAATATTTATCAAATGGGAAACAAATATAAAAAAGTGATACTGCTAGAATTGATTACATTTATTATGATTACAATTTTTAACTATGTATAAAAAAGCAGTATCAATAAGCAATAATGTAAATATCGAGGACTGCATGTATGTAATTAAAGTTTAAGATTTTAATTACACTTTCTAGTATTCAATTTTTCACTCCATTTTTCTGGTTAAATTTAAGGTCATTTCTAAAATATTTCCATTCACCTTCTATAAAACCAAAAGAAAAATGGAGATAGTAATGCTCTCTCTTCACTAATCATTCAAGTTATTAAGAGAGTTGAAAACAAACAAAAAAACAACAACTAGTTACAACATATAAATATTTTATAAGCAGAAGAATCAGATAATAGAGCATTTTCTTTCCACAATAGGTTAACATTTGAATGCGTATATGTGGGCAAAAAATAACTTCATAGTGTTTTTAATCTGCTTCCCAAAGCTTTTTGGAAAAATAAGAGAATAATAGAAAATATAAACTGAAAAGGATGTTTAATGATTTTTGTCCAGCAAGTTTGAATCGATGGAAATTAGTGTTGGCTTATTGAAAACTTTTAAAATGGTAGTTAAAATTGTTCATTTGATTTTTAATACTATCTATAATATATTAAATGAGAATAAAACTACACTCATTAATGTATGTGTAAAAAGAAAAACAAATTGAGTCACATTTGTTTAAATATCCTTTGAAGTAAAATAATAATAATACTGGCTTTTGAGTGCATCAGCAGAATCTCTAATGTAGCAAAGTATAATTTGTATATTAATTTAATTAGCATATTTTAACACGCAATCTTGAAGATATAAGCTAACAAAATTGCTTGCTTGCCTTCACTGAGAAAAGTCTAGTGAATTCCTGAGAAAATAAAACTTGGGGATAACTGCTAAATAATGAAAATAAAATTGTGCCACCATAGTATAATACCTAAGTTTTAAGAAAGGGCAAATTCTGAAGAGAATTCCAAGATCTCTACAAAATATCAAATGAAAATACCTCAAATCTCATCATCCAAATCACTTAAATCAGATGTGTGTAATACTGTGTATGATCCATCCTGGAGCAAAGTCCCTCCCCAGTTCCCTATGGACTTGTGAACCTAGAAAACAAGTTACGTGTTTCTAAAATACAATGGTCAGTCAGACAAGGATAGGATAACAGTTATAAACATGGCTATTCTGAAAGGAAAAAAGGGATTACTATCTCCAAGCAACTTCAAATTTCCTAGCAGAACACATTTTACTAGGTTTCAAGCTCTCAGAATAAATTTCTGAGGCTGGAGGCTCCAGTCTCTGGGCTCATTGTTCTGCCCTCTAGGCTCAGAGCTCCAGCTTCTCTTCCATAGACTCAACCAAATAATCAAAGCTAATGTCCCTATCTCAGGATTCCTAGTCATATCAATTCTGTAACTTAATCATGTCAGCAAAAGTCTTCTTTCTAAATCTGGCAATTTACAGGTGCCCATAACTAGGACCTGCTATCTTTGGGGGGCAATTTTTCAGCTTCCCATGTACAGTCATCCCAGTCAAGGCCACTATAAATCAATAAACATATCCAACTAAGAACAATCTAAATCACAGACTTACAGATTCAAGCAATAAAGAAATGTTTAGCATGAAGACCACAAAAGTAATTAATGTTTTTTTTTTTTTTTTTTTTTTGTGACACAACATGGTTGTGAATATAAAACTTCAAGAGGACAGTATATGTTCTAAAATCTTCAAGAGATTCAGTATAGTTAAGACCTAGAATTTATAGAGTGAGGATGGGGTAGAGCTGGTGGTTATCAAAAATGAGACAAGGAAGTAAGCAAGATCTAGATGTTAAAAGGCTATGTGAGCTGTATTGTCTTTAAAACTTATAATTATTACAAGGGCAATGGGAAGGCATTCCAATATTCTTTCAAAAACTAGATTGGATTCAGGACTAACCAAACTGTATTAACTCATAGCTCTAGAGAAACAGGTATTTATTATGCTTGTAAGGACAAGCAGAGAGGGTGCATGGTAGCACCTGAAGGTCTGTAGTTGCTGATTTTGGTAGCAGATAGTTTTTGTCTGCTAAGAAAGATGGAGAACTCTACATTACACAAGAACTTTTTTCAGAGTTTTAATCTGTTTTGTTCTGTTGTTTTCTCTTCGTTTGTTATGAACCTGGTCAAATGAGCTTTCTAAGCAGCTGGCATTTAAATAGAGAAACCAATTTTTTTCAGAGCAGTGCTTTTGCTGGGGAGGAAAAATCTTTTTAACTTGATTATTTTCTAATACTTACTAATTGTATACTGGGGTATGACTTAAGTACAGAAGAAAGCCATCAATCTCAAGTGGCAGCATTTAAAAGAGTATTGTTTTTATTTTCTTCCTCTCTTAATGCCATAAGGAAAAACATGTTTCCACCATTCCTGCATAGGCCAAGGCGTCCCTTATAATAAACCTGGAGTTAGATCTACTGTGGGTCTGGGTGTTTTCTGCAAGAACGGGAGAGCTTGTATGGCTGACCGTGGGGAAAGCTAACTGGGCTAGTTCACATGCTTATTCCATGAATGCTTGTCTTAAGAAGGACATGCCTTTCAGGATCAATTTCTGAAGGTTGTTTGCTTTTTCTTAATTTGTTTCTGGTTTTTCAATTCTAAACATTTAATGAAGAGCTAATAAAAGGCTAGGTTTTAACTAAAAAAAATAAAAAGATGGGAGGAAAAAATGACTGAACTTGGAGGGTCCAATTTTTAGGTATTGAAATAATGCAGTCAGGCATATTAAAAGCAATATAAATAAGGGTAAAAATCACTGACTTAGAATTTACCATACATATTATCTGTATACATCTCCTAACTCATCCTCAGAGGCTCTCTCTTCTTGGTCACAGAAAAATTATCTATCAGAGCGAAATGTTTTGCAGCTTTTTGTCACTGATTAAGCTCTATGTAACAGTTTGTCTTGCTGAGTATTTATGAAAGATAAACATCTGTTGAAAAAATCAGGAGTAGCAAGATTAAATATAAAAAGAAGTGGAAATGTGTCTCAGAAAATCCCATGGAGATCTCTGGAACGTATATATATACCCCAGAGTTGTCCTGTTTTGAAGAAAAACATCCCCTAGCCTCTCTCAGGCCCTGATGTGTGCTGTCCTGAAGGCCATTCCCTTGAACAAGATGAATCTCTGTGGCTGAAACCAATGCCAGACTAGTAGACAGCCATGAATCAATGCTTCCTTGGAGAAAGATCTGAGCAAGACATCTTTACAAGCTTATTAGCAAGCAAACTGTTACACTTACTTACACATCACTCTTTTCTTTCCTATTTCATGAAAGAAATCTTCTTTCCTAAGATAATTTCCTTTTCATCAGCTTTGCACTTTCAAGTTTCTTTCAACTCTCTTTTGTATCAGCTCTTTTCAAACCTACTTAATAGTTTCAAAGATTTTTTAAAAAACTTTATCTACATTTTCTACCCAAGCCACACCATTTTCCTTAGAAAAAAAAAATATAAAATGCTTACACGATCTACAAAGTTGTATAAAAATATTCTTCATGGTTCTCTCTCTGATATCCTGTACCCCCATTCCTTATTTCTGCTAGTCATATTGACCTTTGTTTTTATTTCTTTTCTTTTTTGGTCAAGAGTTTTCATTCCCTGCTTTCTTTCCTGGAATATTTTCCTCCAGATAGTCACATATCTATTTTTTTATTTCCTCAAGATTGAAAAATAAAAATGACACTCCTAGGCCCAAGGGCATTCTTGAACCTTTTAATCTTTTTATTTTTATTCAAAAAATGAATCTCTACCTGAAAGTGTATATTATTTATTTGATTATGTATTATTTGTTCTTCCCTGAATGCAAGCTCTATGAGAGAATGTCTCGTTCAACAATAGTACATACAAGGTGTGCATGATAAAGTGGCAATAACTTTGTGTCTCCTTATTTCACATGCTTCTTATTAATTTTGAAAACCTATGTTTCTAAGGTTATGAGTTAACATCATTATTTCAGATATAAAGTATTAAATTCTGAGAGCAACTGTCATGTCAAAGGAATAGGATGTTAGAACAACCATAACTTCTGGACTGCATGCAGGGCAAATTGCTAAGGAAACTGCAGACTTCATAAACATCCCTTTATGGTACAGTTTGCAATGTGAAGAAGGTGTATGATGCTGATCCTGAAGTCACCATACCAACAAGGAAAACGCATAAGGGATGCAAGGATCACACAAGTCCAAATATTGTACATAGACAGAATCCAGGAGATCATCAATGAAGATCTAGGAAAGTCAATGTGCTCCATAGCAAGAGAACTACAGATGTCAGATGCAATGGTTCCCAAGGTTATTGCTGAAGATATCTGATATAGACCATATGTTCTTAGAAGAGGCCAGTTTATGACACAGCAGATAAAGAAAAGGTGCTTTGAAAAAGCAAGGACACTGCTACCAACATTTGAAAAATCCCCCCCCCCCCAAAAAAAAAACCCTCTGATTTTCTTCTCTGTACTCCGTGGCAAGTTATGAATTATGATACAACATGGGAACTTCATCAGAGAACTATGAAGCTCATGAGTATAAATATATGAATAAGAAATTTTATTACAACATACAGTATATGCTTAAAAGCATATACAATTATACAGTGATCACAATAGTCAAATAAATAAACTTTACACTAATAAAATATAGTAATTTAATATATCTTAATGTCAGAATTCTCACCATCTAGCTGTTAACAATATCACTCTTAAAAATGCAAGAACTTTGAGAGACATGAATTGTTCTCCTAATGCCGAGCTTCTAACCTACTGGTATTTTAGACTATTATAAAGACTTACTAAATTATTTAGCCTATAATTCTTAGAACACAAAAGTGCATTCACTGAAAAGCACAGGGCTAAGGGAATAATCAGACCATGATGCTCCAGTTCTTGAAAAGAACAAATAGCCATCCAGTGACATACTGAACCTGAGGCTAATAGTACATGTTCTGATCTCATGCCTGTGGCCTCCCTGGTGGAGGTCCTGTTGAGAACAGCCATGAGGGCCGACAACAATTAACAAAGAAGCCGTGACAGCAAAGAGGAGCCAAAGTGATACTCTCAACAGAAATAGAACAGTACAGAGAATTATTACAAGATGTATGTGGTAAGTCACACAGCTCAGAGTTTTAAGATAAGATATGAAGGTATTGCCTAACATAATTAAGGAGACCTACAAAAGGAACATTTGTTTTCCCCTTCTTCATACAATAACACTTCTAGGAAATGGAAAATTAGGGTGAGAAAAAATTTCAATGTATATTTCTGAAAGAAGACATTTGTTCTGAAATCCCATTGATGGTCTCTTTTCAGGCTAGTGGTGAGAAATAGAAGTATGTATGACATGAATTCATTCTAATTCCCATCCCACATCTGAGGAGATGGTAGTAATTAGAATAACTGTTCCTGAAGCATGCTAAAGAAGAAAACTTGCTGCATATCTGTAGAAAAAATATTAAAGATTAACTAGCCCACGCGACCTTACTAATACATTTTGATTATGGGGTACATGATCATAGAGTTTAAAACCATCATAATGATTTGATGGATCAAGAAAATCTGGACCTTTAAAGGCATTAATGGGACCAGAAGATGTTAGATGTCATAGAGATTTGCTAGTAGTATAACATTAAATAAGAAAAAAAAAAAAGAAACCTAATCCATTCTAACAGAGTAGAACTAAACAGTTCAGAACATTTCATTATTTCATGTTTTCTCAAAGAATACTCAAAATGATATAATAATTCAGGTAGGCAGAAATATAAGATACACCAATACTTTTGTTAAGAGGCAAAATATTGCATCTTATATTTTATAAATATTTCCATAAAGACAGAAGGAAAATTATTGAAAGTTTGGAGAGTTACTTCAAATATATGTTTCAATAAAAGATCTCTTTGTGCTGGAAATTTCAAATACCTTATCCTACTGTTTAAATAATTGTCCACTAATTAAAATTAATATTTGTAAAATATTAAAAATCTACCTATATACTTAAAAATGGTGGCTTTACTATTAAATTTTATTTTTGACAATAATATGCTCCGAAATGTATTGAAAACACATTTTCATTTAATTTTAAAACACCTTGCCATAAAGCTAAAACTTGCTAATTAGCAACTGCTACAGATATTTTCTCAAGCCTCTGGGAAAATGAATAAATCCCTAATGGAAGTGTGAACTTTTCTAATAAGGCTGCTTTTCCTCTATTCTCTTCTGGATGCTTAAGAACCATTCTTAGACTCTTGACTTCCAAGACCAAAGGCAACTTTTATGGTGGGGAGAGAGACCTCAGTCAAGAGGCTCTCTCCCCACCTCAGTTCTTGTCTCCCCACAAGAGAATAGTCCAAGAAAGAGACAACAGGAACCATGAAAATGAGACAGCAAGTTTATCTATAAAACATAAGAGCACAAAGCTGCAAGCAGGCACCCGGCTACCCTGAATGACCCATGTACAGAGGTAATAGTGTTGTTAGTAAATTTGTTAGTTAAGTTAGTGAGTTTGTTCCATACATTTGAGCCAATGCTACAAGTGAATACTTAGCTAATCTAAGTACACCAACTATTGGGGTTTGGGGGTTATATACCTCAGCTGTCTTCTAGGTTCCTCCTCCATCCCTCTTTAGGAAAATGTACAGCTACAAACATTTTCTTCCTCAGCCAGTAAAGGCTCTTTGTCTTAGTGAAATTGTAAAGGAAGTGCTCTTCCCCAGCATAGAATCTCAAGGACTAGCCCCACCCTCTTCCTGTACAATTCTGGCTGGTAATGTTCAGAACACCTGGCAATATGAGATTGTTACAGAAGCCTCTTGCTCAGCACAGGCTCAAGGACTCCTCCTCCTCCTTATCAAGCCAAGCTCAGGACTGCTGAATTAATTGGTGAGAAGTGTCTTCCTTTTGCTTCTGGCGTCCTTGTTAAGTTCTTTGTTAGACTGTATGGCAAAGGCCCTGCCTTTATTTCCCCTCTGGCAGCTGATTTCTAGCTGCTGCCTAACAGAACAATTCTTATAAATTCTTGTAACTTACTCATAGCAATTACTTTAATTTTCCCTTAATGTTAGAAATAATTTAAAAGAAAATACAGGGGAAAATCCCATTGTCTTTAAAACAAGAGGGAATTAGGTATAACAAGCCCTCCATCCTATTTTTTACAGTTAAAATCCTAACAGTCTATAGTAACCGGAAATGATAACCAGCTATGATATTTGAAAATAAACAAAATTATAAAATGGAAAATGTTATACTCTTTGAACCTTGTTTGAGAGAATGTTAGGAAGCTTTGGGAAGTGAAAGCTAAAATTGAAGCAAGGGAAACTGAGCAGTTGGGACAGAGAAGAGAACAGTGCTTGGAATTAGCAACAAGGAGAAATGTTTGCAGGACTGCAGTTCTGGGCTACCGAGGGATTTTGTTATCACAATGCAAATGAACTAATTGTGATGATTATTTCTGAGGAAGATGAGGGGGAAAAACAAAAACCTAGTATACCAGCCTATAGCAGTGCAACTTTAATTGGTCCATTTTTTGTGTAACATGAGATTTTTAAAAATTCTATCTGAGTCCAAGTGCACATATACCCACGTGAAAAAATGCTGGAGAATAAAAATAGCAAACAACAACAACAACAACAAAAAAAAAACATATTTTAATGTCAAACTGTTAAAATGTGAAGCTGATTTTCAACTTTCCAAGGCGTTTTTTGATTCAAAAGTTGTCATATTTTTATCTTTTCCAGGAAATCCTTTTCAAATGAATCTTAGCAGGAGTGAGTGAAAAAAAAAAGAAAAAGAAAAAAGAGTTTGCTACATGTTGGTTTTCTGAAGGATTTTCATCCTGTTCTTGAGTGGAAAGAACAATTTTGAATAATGCATCATTCATAAAAATGGTGAAAAATCTTGGTACTATCAATATGGCTCTACATTCAAATATGCGAAAGAAAAGAAAAGCATATGGCTAGCCATCACTAAGAGACTTCAAGTAGAGCACTTAGGAAAATCAGCATGGAAAATAAAGTGCCCATTACCAAGTGATGATTTACTGTATAATTTATGGTAGGGTGCCCTGTGCTTGAAACTGCACTTATCACCTGGATGCCATGAAGTATAAATTGAAGTAAAATGTTTTCATGAAATTCCATTAATAAGGAGTATGATGTTGGTTTCCTTTTCATTTTTGTTTCTGTTTACCAGAAAGTAATGGAAGCCTAGGTAATTTTCAGTAGCTTCTACTCTATTATTTCTTAGACTCATAAAACCTTGGTTTCCAGAGTTTAGAAATCATTTGGCATAATCTCTTTTTCTCCCTCTCCCTCTCCCCTCTCTTTCTCTACTGTTTCTCTCATTCTTTCTCTTTCCTGCCGTGTTGCCATGCCCCGACTGATGCAAACCTAACACACCAAAGTATACATTCTAGAAAATTGTTACTCATTTATTTAACAAATCTGTATCATCTATTTAACAGACACCAGGAATAATTTTTAGCACTTGAGATTCATCAGTAAATAAAACTGACTCGAAGTCATTCTTCATGGAGCCTACACTCATAATAGCAAATGGTGAGGTGGTTTAGTTTACTGTACTAATCAAAGTTCTCCAAAGAAACAGAACCAATAGAATGTGTATAAATAGAAAGGGGCAATTTATTTTAAGGAAATGCTCCTGTGCTTGTGGAGGCTGACAAGTCCAAAATCAGCAGAGTAGTTTTGCAAAATAAAAGCACTGAGAAGAGTTAAGTGTTACAGTTTAAGTCTGATGGTAGTCTATCGACAGAATCCCTTTTTGCTTGAGGGAAGACCAGTCTTTGTCCTATTAAAGTTTTCAACTGATTGGGTGAGGCCCTTTCACATTATGGAGAGCAATCGACTTTACTCAAGAACCCCAATTTATAGTTGAATCTCATAAAAAAAAAAAAACCCTCACAGGAAAATCAAAAATAATATTTGATCATATATCTGGCCAATATGATATTGATCAAGTTGACAGATACAATTAACCATCATATGCAGGAAGTGGGAAAGCTTTGAGCGAGAATACTATGGAAATAAATGAAGATCAAGGAAATGAGAACATCTTTTATTTATTTAGAGTATGCTTACAGCAAGGAAGTCAGCCAGTGTCAGTTGTGTTTTGACAGTCTCAAAGGCTAGCAGAGGAGTGAGGAAGCTTTACAGGAAAAAAATGAAAAAGGAAAGGCATCATAGATGACCTAATCTGAGGCCGTTGGCATGGGAAGGTGTAGACAGGCTAACTAGAAGCTGAACATCTGACATAATTGGTTAGGGCTAAATATTTGGCTTTCTCTAATTGATCCTAAATTTGAAACAGGGAAAAAATTAGGGAACCTGTCAATTACAAAATAATGCCTGACAATTTGTGGCCAAATGTTACAATTGTTTGGCTTCCTAGAGATAGCAGATTCTAGAGGGAGCAGTCTGGCTTCCTATAGTAAATCTGACTTATACAACAGTTTGGCTTTCTGGCTTGTTTATTATAAAAGGGCTGGTTTTCTGAAAAAGGTTGCTGCAGGTTGTAAGTCAGATTTCTGTTTTTATAAATGGTCTTGTGATCTTCCATTTATGTATTCAGCCTCTCAATATAGAAAATAAACAACATATTAAGGAAGTAAACTATGTATAAGAAGTATAAAGTATAAAATAGTGATAAATGTTGCAGTAAAAATAGAGCCTGTATGAAAATTTTGCAGTACAAAAATGAAAGAAGGTGTGAGAAGCTTTGCAGTATTAAATTAAAGGCTAGATTTAATCAAAAATTTGAAGAAAGCAGTGGAATTAGCCAAGCATTGATCTGAAGGAAGGTAACCCTAATCATATTGAACAGCTGCTAGTAAGCCCCTAATGTTGATACCAAAAACAATTTTTATTTATAAAAAGTTATGTATTTATTCTTGTTTAAACTTTAGTCACCTTCAAAGTACTCTTCATTTAAGGCACTAGACCTATCTCAACATAGGTGAGATTTTTCTCAACATTTTTCCCACTGCTCAAAACAGGTTTGTTTGTTTGTTTTTTCGTTTTTATTTTTAAAGATTTTATTTTATTACTTTTAGAAAGAGGGGAAGGGAGAGAGGCAGAGAGGGAGAAAGACATCAATGTATGGTTGCGTTTCACCTGCCTCCAGCCACAGACCTGACTGGAGACCTGGTTTGCAACCTGGTTATGTGCCCTGGCTGGGGAATCTAACCTTTGGGTTCGCAGGCCAGTGCCAGCCAGGGCCATCAAAACAGGTTTTGAACTCATTCATTTTCTTGCCTTTTAGTGCTTCTGCTGTTTTTCATAAAACACTTTTTTCCTCTCCCACATCAGCAAAATGAAGACTTTTTTCATCTAGGGAAACAGAAAAGGTTACTTAAGAAGAGATTGGGTGACTAGAGAGGGTGGGGCACAGAGTTCATGACATTTTTGGACAAAAACTGCTTAATTCTCAGCCTGGTATGGTCAGGTGCACTCGTAAGTCACCCATCATAAAATGGGCAAATGCATTGAAAGGGTCAACAGAAATTCACTGAAGCTGAACACAACCACACCAGCTGGTACACTGCTGCAAATGCATTCCAAAAAGACTCACCTAGCTAGTGAATATTGTACTTAAAGGGTCCATGCTCCAGGAGATAATTTTGTGGTGGCATCCCCCACAATGCCTCTCTTCCATCTTTTTAAATTCACCCCTATTGACACATATTCCACAATAAGACAGCTACATTTGGAAACATTCATTATTTTAGAAAGGGAGTATAGAGAAAAAAATTAACAAAAAAAAAAAAAAAAGAAAGAAAGAAAGAAAGAAAGAAAGAAAGAAAGGAAAGAAAGAAAAGAAAAAAAGGAAAAATAGCCAGAAAAAAGTAAATTTAGCAACCAGATATGTACTTACCTAGAGATCATCTTTAAAACCTAAATCATTGTAACTTGAAAATTTTACTGGTTATCTTTTGCTATATTTTTAAAAAATTGCTTCCACTTATTTCAGGGTTACTAGTTGGGACCAGTATTGGCTTAATTGATGTGTTTGGATAGAATTTCCACAACGCACAAATTCCAGTTTACATTTGTTTTTTAAATACGGAATATTTCAGGAATTTGCATGTCATCCTTGTGCAGGGGCCATGCTAATCTCTGTAGCATTCCAATTTTAGTGTACATGCTGCCAAAGCGAGCACCCAGTTTAGGTTTTATATCTTCCCAGAACAAAGAACAAGGTTAGAGTCTGCTGGTCAGCTCCCAAGAGAACCCCTGGTATTCTTGGCCCCATTTTATTCACGTTATCGCTCAAGTAAGCCTTCTCCCATCCCGAATAGGGTTCACATTGAATAATACCCAAAGAATGCCTGGGTATGACTTCCAATGTCAGGCTATTCTTTGTGGTCTCTTGTATCAGTTGCTCTGGCAGAAGCCAGCTACCATGTTAAAAGCCCTAAGGAAAGTTCCACATGGTGAGGAACTGAGGTGTTCTGCCAATAGCCAGCTCAACTTGCCAGGAATTCATGCTAGCCACATTGGAATAGATTAATTTCCCCAGTCAAGTCTACAGATGATTGTCCTTTGTACTTTTTATCATGTATAACAGCTTTATATGCCAACTTGACTGGGTAAAGGGATGCCCAGATAATTGGTAAAACATTAATTCTGAGTGTGTTTCTGAGGATATTTCAGGAAGAGATTAGCATTCAAATTAATAAACTGAGAAAGCAGATGGTCCTTTCCAATGCAGGTGAGTATCACCCAATACACTGAAGTCCTGATAGAACAGAGGTGAAGGGAAGGGTGAAGTTCCTTTCTCTCTGCATGAGCTGAGACATGATCTTAACGTGTTGTTGAATATTGGGGTTCCTGCTTCTTGGGTTTTCAGACTCACATCAGGAATTTATTCCATCAGTTCTCCCACTTTCCTCTTTATTCTCAAGATTTTGGACTCAATCTAAATTATACCACTAACTTTCTTGGTGCTCTAGTTCATAGTAGGCAGATGAAGGGACTTCATAACCACATGTGCCAGTTCCTAGAATAAATTATATATCTTATACAAAAATTATATATTATATATGATTATTTTTGTTTTTGTTTTTCTGGAGATCACTAACATACCACAAAAGAAACGCCACACCAGGATTACCCAGTTAAGCTACTTGTAGTTCTTGATCCTCAGAAACTGAGATGCTTATAGTATTTTGTTTTAAGCCACTAAATTATCAGGCTGCTACATAGATATAGAACAAATATGTATAGCTTCTAATCTTATGCATAGCTCTTTACAGGTTATCCAGCCAAAGATGGGTTCTCATTTCTGGATGATGAAGCAATGCATTTCAACTGTTTGCTTTATGCAAATAATCTCTAGCTTCCTGCCTCACATTAAACCTGTGTTATCAACCCCTGCCTTCATCTGGATTATAAAATTCTATTCCCTATAATCTTGATCTTCTATCACCTTGTTTGCTTCACTAGTAACAGGTCCTTTTTTATTTCTGTAACAATAATTTTTCATTTTTTGCACAAAATAAAAAGGTCTGGCATACTAGGAAAGTCGTGTTTTATCAAAGTATTATAAAAAAGTTTAATTTTCTCACCAGGCAAAAATTAAGATTAATACTATTTATGAATCCATCCTCTGTCAATGAAAGTCTTCCAATTTCAAATGTCCATCTTTTTTGTGACAAATTCACTTCACCTAACATCACATATAACATTCCATTAATGCCATCCTTATCACTCTATAAAAGCCACTTTCCAAAATTACTTTTTGATTTTCAACATTAGGATTTGGATTCTGTAAATCTTCCTGAGTCCCATGGAAAATATTAAGAAAGTGTTTGCTAAATGAATAATTTCATTAAAATAAGCAAATGTTCATTTGTAATGCAGGCTTGTGGGGCTTGAGTCCAGATCTACCAACCTGGGTTATTAACTTTTCAGAGTGTCAATATCAATAGTGTTTTAGCTGAAATTTTAATATATCCTTAGAGATATATTATACTCTTAGAGAATCTGATTTAATAGATCTGAATAGGAGGCTGTAAAGCTGCATTTTTACAATCAACACAGAGTTTTGACAAAATTCAAGTTAATAATTACCCTTTGAAAAATATTGTCAATATTGTTTCTTATATTTATTGATATATTTTTCTTTAATTTCTTACTACCGATTCCTTAAAAGTCTTTTTTATCTTGGTATGGGTATTTTTTCTTGTTTGTTTGGTTTACTTTTACATGGCTTTCAAAATTGTGATTAAAGTTGCTATTGTCATGAGTAGGTAGAAAGGAACAGAACAAAAGCAATTATTTATGAGTGAAGCCATTTGTAAATCATGTTTTAATAAGTCAGAAACAGGCCCTGACTGGTGGCTCAATGGAAAAATGCCAGCCTGCAAACCCAAAGGTCGCTGGTTCAATTCCCCGTCACATAACCAGGTTGCAAGCCAGCTCTCCAGCCAGGTCGGTAGCTAGAGGCAGGTGAAAGATAACCATACATTTCCTCTCTCCCTCTCTGCCTCCCTCCCTTCCCCTATCTTTAAAAATAATAAATAAAATCTTTAAAAAATAGTCATAAACAACTATATAATTCCATGAAAATGTAATTAAAATGATAACATATAATGCAATGTGAAGTGCAATTAAAATATAAAATGTCTATTATAATAATGCCAAGCCATTCTAAGAAAATGATAATACAAGCTGTAGTAGGCTTTTTTATACTTGTTTTTAGTTTACTTCCAAATGTTAACTATTTTATAAACATTAACATAAAAACTGATACCAGGATCAGAAGTGTCAGGCAAGATAAAGAGTTTCTATTGAAACATGTTCAATTTATTGAACATGCAGTTGGAAATACATGTTCAATTTATTCAAGTAATTATGCCTCTTAGGATACAGCAGGTACATCACACAACATTCATTGTAAGATATGATGTGAACATCTTAAAGACACATATGTATTTGCTTTTTAAAAAATCTTATTGATATAAATTAGTTCATGGTCCTCATAAAGAGAGAGAAGACTTATATTAAAGGCAAAAGGATACCTACTGCTACTTTCCAGAGAAACATCAGGAAAAAATAATGTATAAAAATTTTTAAATATATTTAAATACATTGATATAAGTAAAACTTAGGAAAATTATTATAATAGAAGACATTAGTGAGTATATAAATGTGCTTTTAATTTGTATATAAAATATAATAAAGTTCTGACCATTAGTTTTGATATTGAAAAATCTACTTATGCACTAATACATTAAGATGTCATGTGATTGATTAATAACATTGGATTTCTATTTGCTTATTATACTGTGAAGAAGATAGAATTTGGAATATAAAATTGTCATTCAAAGTTAGGACTATTTTAGATTCACCTATCTATGGGTAACCTAGAAAGTTTCTGACTTTTCATAGGTTGTGATTTTGCTGAGCTGAGGTAAAATTTTTAATTGCTTGTATTTCTAATCTCATGTACAGGAGAAAACCATATTGAATGTGAATGAACATAATCAGTAGGGTATACCACCATCTTAAACCTCTCTTTTAGTCTCTATTAATTATGAAGTATAGATTACATTTTTAAAATGACTTCAGATAGTACTAAAGATTTTAGGAACATATTTTAGTTGTTTTCTTTATTTTACAAGGATCTGCTTGACACTCAGTTTCCTGTTATTAAATGATCTGAATATTAATAAGATGTAATTTCAGAAGATTTATACTATAACAGGGTGCATGTTAGGTAGCCAAGGTGACTAAGAAAGGACCAGAAGCCAGAAAATTCCAATTAAGAGCTTTCTTCAGAAGGGAGATGCTGAGAGCAAGAGAACTGAGTGTGAACAGACTGCAGCCCTAAGGAAAGTGGTAGAGAGATATTTTAAGGGTGTGGAGTAGACCCCCAGGAGGCTGGAGTCACCCTGCTGATCAATTACAGACATCCAGGGTGTAGGTGTTTTTGAAATAACAATGTCTTCTGATTAAGGATGGCTGCCAGGAGATTGATGATCTTCGTTTCTGGAAAATGCTTTAGGGAGAAGGGAAGGGGCAATTCATACAGAACCCCTTTTGCTTTAGCACAGGTGGTGGCTCAGGTCCTCCAAGTCCCAGTACATCAGGTGGTATGTCATGCAGCAGACAAAATGGTGGTCTCCGGCCCTAACTGTTCAGAATGAGGGCCCTAAAAATAAGAGAACAACCCCCACAATTCTTGACTGAGGGAAGGGAGCAATGGATGATATAGTATTTAAGATTCATTGCATAACTATGGCAAATTAATAGCCATGCCTTTCTGAAGGGAAGGGAACTGCCTCCCAGGGTGAACTGTGTACATGACTGTGACGCTCAGAGACTCATGGCATGGCCAGTGGGGAGATCATACTACTTCTGCACTAGAGGCAGGGTAAAGATGCCCATCCGAGAAGTCACTGGGAACTTTTGCCCTGACTAAGTATGGCAGCCAAAAGAAGGTGAAAGATACTGGGGAACTGATAGACAGTAACACATCATAGGAGGGGCCAGATAAGAGGTCAAGCTGGAAGTTCCAGGCTGAATATTTAAATGAGGGGAAGGGGGGCTGAAAGTAAGAGAAAGAAGCCACATGGTCTGGAGTAAGACAAAGGAGGTCTGAGAGCCAGAAATCTAGTGAGTCACTAAAGCTGGCTTTGAGCGGGGGTCTTGACTAGCTACCTAGGTTTATGAGAGATGCCTGGAGCTGAATAGGGAATGCTGAACTGCAGACTTCTGCTTTTCTGAAAGATGGTACCACTGACTGGTGTATTCTGACACTAGCCTGATTTATCAAAGGGAAGCAGGACTGTATGTTCTTGAGTGCTTTTTAAGGGAGTGGAACTTGACAGCAGAAATCTGTCATTTATTTGAAATCTGTGAAACCTTTAAATAAACATCCCCTTTCCTTTTTCACCAAACTCTGGCATTATGAGTCACATTTCTTGGTGGTGGGCAATTGAACCCCACAGCTGTTCCAGACAACATTGGTGGGGTTCCATAATAATGTGAGGGAGAAAAAGATAATATATATGAACAAATAACTTGTAATTTGTAATTGCTTAAAAAATTGCTATAATAATAGTGATTTTGAAACATCATTATAACGTATCAATATGTATAAGTGCAAAATATAGTTTAAATCATTTATAAACTATTGGTAAATATTAATTCTAAGCAAGAAAAATATAGAATGTATTTAATTAAAATATCTTTACTTAAAACCAATAAAATAACTAAAGTGAGAATTTAAAATTAAATCAAATAAGACAGTATAATAAAATTATTTTATTGAATACTATTTTAAAATAATAATATATAATTTTTATCCACATAAACCATGATTTAAGATGCTGGTAGTATTAATTCCTTAATTACCTTATAAATTAATGTATTTGCAATTTTTTAGGAAGAAAACTTTAAGTCAAAGTTACATATGAGTCCCTCATATATTTTATAAATTGCATTGCAATTTTAATATATACTTTTAGATTTTATTCATTTAGAAATTTACTGTTATTTCAAACAAATAATGTTTGTTTTTAATAGCTTCAGATTAATTTATGAATTTTTCATAATATGAAATTCATAATTTATGAATACTTTTCTGAATAAAAGTCAACATTTTTAAGTACCAACAATGTGTCAAATATTAAACAAATAATGGCATCAAATATTTAAAAAGCAAATAATGGATATATTATGAAAAATTTTACCAAATAAACTTAAATTAAAAGGATAGACATTCATGTAAAAAGAAAAACACAGCCTACCAAAACACACAGAATTTTGAACTACCTATATTAAAACATGGCTTATACATCCTGGAATTTCTAAAGCCATGTGTACCAGAAGAATAATATTAAGACAGAACCCCATCAGAAAAAAAAGAAGGGGAACAATACCCAGGGCAGTACCTGTTTGAGGACTAGCAAATAGACTTTCACCTTACACTGAGGATCCAAGGATGGACACATTTGTTTGTCTTTGTTGACACCTTTTCAAGATGAGTAGAAGCCTATCCTACCAGAACTGAGAAATCCTCAGAGGTAATAAAAGCCTTACTGTAGGAAATAATTCCTTGTTTTGGCCTACTTGACAGAATTCAATGTGATAATAGACCTTAGTTCATTTCAAAAATTACATGGAAGGTCAGTAAAATTTTAGGATCAAGTGGAGACTCCAGGTAACCTGGAGATCTCATGTTTTTGGGACATTAGAGAAGGGAATCACACCTTAAAGAAAAATGTAGCCAAATTGTGTTAAGACACTCATCGAGTTGGTATCAAGTTTTGACTTCTGCTCAGGATAAGGGTGGTTCCTTGAACTGGGATTCAATGGAGTCCTTATGAAATTGTGTATGGATTACCATTTCAGGCTGTTTGGGGTGAGAGACATGTATGAGGATCAAGAAGTGAAGGTAAAAAATCATGTAACATCTAAGTCAGACCTTAGCTGTGATTAATGACCTAGCTTGTATTAGAGACCTCTCCTTCTCAGCTTGAGATAAGATGTTAGGATGGTTTTTAGGGTACATAACCCACTGACTTTTCAGATGTCAAGGAACTAGCATGGAAGAACCATGGACATGGACAACAAGTGGGATTAACTTTGGTGGGGAGTGAGTGGGTAGGGAAGGGGAGGAAGGGGAGGGGAAATGGGATGGATGTAATACAACAACAATAATATTAAATTTTTAAAAATGTCAGCTTGAGATAAGATGTTAAGATGGTTTTTTGGGTACATAACCCACTGTCTTTTCAGATCACTAGCATCTGAGTAAAGCATCCATAAAGATTCTATCCTTGCCTTTACTTGTTTGTCTGGTAGTAACAGGCAGCACAAAACTGAATTTCCTAGTTTCAGCTATACAATTTAATATAGTATTGCAAACTCATGTATTTAAAAATATATAATGGGCATATCTTATTTTATGAAAATTATACCTTAATAAAGTTTTTAATGTGTAAAATTTACAAAAATATACTTAAGAAACCACACTGAAACACTGAAATAAATGGGATTACATGACTATACTTTTAAAAGCATTAGTCACTTTAATGAATTTATGATATGCCCTTAAAATGAATTCTAGACATTCTTCAGAAAGCCCTGAGAGAGCTGACACTGTACATTTCTCATCTCTCTTGAGCCATGTTTCCTCTTTTCATTGCATTCCAGGTACACTAGCTACTTTATTTTTTCAAACTGTCAGGTTGTTTTTCATATCATTGCCAGTCAATACTGTGCTCCCTGTGCTAATAAGTCTTTGCCTTCTGTCACCTTTAACACTTTAGCTTCTCCTTATTATTGAAGCATGCAGGCGAATGTGCCTCATTCATTTATTTAACAATATTTACTGAGTAGTATGTCTGTGCTTCTTCTCAACTCTTGGATAGGACACTAAATTGTAGATAGTCCCTGCCTTTCACATTTTCAGTCTGGTAGGTGACAAAAAATAAATATTCAAGTATACATGCTATAAGTCAGCAATTGATATGTATTATTATTTTAAAAGATCAAAATAAGGTATATCCAACCTTCTCCACAATAAAGGAAGGTTGATAGTTTATAGAATACTGGAAAGACAAGATTGGAACAGAGGCCTGAAGAATTGAGAGAATGGACAATATAATTATCATGGCAAGTGTGTTTCAGACTAGAGAAACAATATTTGGTTGTTTCCCTTGAGTTTTCAACTATATCCATTGCTTTTTTTTTTGTTGTGTTTTGTTGTATAAATGTGCTTACTTACAGTATTTTTTTATTGTAATATGCATAGATTTATCTTTTTCTGTAAACATTATAAACTCTTTATGGGAAGGATGAATTCTTTTTGTTTACCATGGTTTATAGAATGCCTATAGTAGGCATTAGTTAAATATTTGTTGAGTACATATATATATATATATATATGCATTTTAGGATATATTTATGTAATACTATGTGTCACAAATATTTGGTTTTAATAAGAGCAAATAAATTGATACATTGTGAAACCCATGTCATTTAACAGGACATCAAAAACAGAATGAAGAGTCAATTTACAATAAGATTGGAGAAGTAAATAGTTTTCAATATGTTAATTTCAAGATAACTGTGAGGCATTCAGATGGAAGTGCACAAGTAACATCTTTGAAACATTTTTATCTGTGTTCCTCTTAATGACTTACTTTTTTACTTATTAAAGTTTTTTTCCATATATTCATTGCTTCCTAATCACAATTCCTAAAGCTATAAAGTTACAAGTTAGGTTTTCCATTTTCAGTAATGTATTACTTATAACTCATCAAAGTATCTTCTGAGCAATGAGTAAAATAAATTATTTCAACAAATACACAAGTAAATTAGGATCATTACCATAATCAAGATAATTTATATTAATAAGGGTGATGTGATTTAATTTTATATAAAGAACATTGAAAAGCATATTTCAATTGATATTATGACTATCACACTCAAATACAGAAATCTGAATGGCATTTTAGAATAAGCATAGATTTTGACAATCAAAGAAAAATAATATCAAACATTTCTGGGTCATTACTAAACATTAAATATTTGTCTAAGCAATTAATAGAGATAATCTTACATCAACTTTGACACGTGAACATTACTTACATTTTGCAGATGAAGCAACTAAAGCACAAAACACTTAAACTTGTCCAAATTCTCATTGGTAGAAAATGATTGAAACAAATTTTAAAACCAAGTTGCAGGTTTCCAAAGCCCTCACTTTTTTCTTTTTCATTTTTTCCCCTTCCTTTTTACTGAGTTTATTGGAGTGACACTGCTAACACTTTTCATTAGTGTTTTAATCTACTTCATTTCAGATTATCAGATTTCCCCCCACAACTATTTATTTACTAGATGACTAAGGTTTCATTATTTAAACTCTACAAGCCTGTGTGGTGTTTTGGGAAATTAAAGTATGTGAAAACACATAATTCCAGGCTTGTAAGAAGTACTCAGAATTCTTAGTCCTCGCTCCTCTTTCTTACAAACTCAAGGATGAGAGCTCCCGTTATTTCACATTCTGTTTCTGTCTGGATCAAGTTTTCTGTGGGCTGTCAGAGCTGCTAAATCGGATATCTCTTCATACATGGCACTTAGAAGAGGCAGGAACACTGTCTTCCCACAGCTCTTGGGCCCTTTAAATACAGAGTGAGAGCCTTTCACTGGTCTCTGTGCAGCGACTGGCTGTCAGCATTTCACTTCGCTCTGACCCGCACAGGAGCCCGGAGCTCCTTGATAATAAAAAGAGAAAAGTGTCTGCTCCCAACAGACACTGACGGCAGGGGCTGCCACTCCCAGCAGGCCGTGACTTGGGCCGCAGCCAGGCACAGCTTGCCGCAGGCTGAATCCAGTTTGATGAAATCGGATTCTTTTTCTGCACAGGAGAATTTATAGGTCTCGTTTAAATTCGGTTGTAACTCTCGATGAAGCACAAAGATTTTGGTAACTAACAATATTGTTCATTATTTTTTGAAATGTATTGAGTTCTGTAGGAATGTATATAACAAACCACAATTGCAATGTGACTTTTGGTCAGAACTTCATTTTGCATTTTTATTCTGATTTCTAAAACCATTCTTTCACCTAGAGTCTATTTACTAATTTAAAAAATATTTTAAGATCTTAGTCTCTTCATGTCAAAATTGCATATATTTTTTACACTGGGATTCCTTAAAAAATGTTTGGTTTCACCAATATGTCATTTTATTGAATTTTTTTCTTTTCCCAGAACCTCTATGTTGCCTTACAGGTAGCTAGAACACAAAAAACAGAATGCGACAATAATATTTGATGTGGTAGCTCATTTTATAGATGAGAAAATGGAAAGTATGTCCAGATCTCTTTGTTAATTCAGGGTAAAAACAAGGACTTCATAAAGTGTTTCTCTCCAGTCCAGAAAGGCAAAATTTCTGATGCTATACTTGTATTGTAAATCCTACTTGTGTAACATCACACACATTTTCATAAGTATAATGTTCTTTAATATACTGGTCAGGTTTTGTAATATATTAAAACTGAATATCCACTAAACTTTGTGAAACAGGAATTTATTCCTGTGCGGTAAAAGATATATTATGGAGCAAAAGTAATAGGGTTAGAAAAATATTATCAATATCTTTCCTTTTAATTTCACTTTTTAAAATTTTCAACTATGTAATGGAACTTATAAAATGCTGTGTAGTTTTATGTATATCAAAAGATAAACTAATATTATAACTTAAGGGTAGTTTTCTTAAGTTACCTTAAGGTAAGCAAAGCGAAATTTCAAAAGTAAACATATTGATTTCAATGTAATAAAGTAATATTGATCAATCAATACTTTTAGGTAGTGCTATAATAAAACAAGTTCAAAGATCCATGTTTGCCTTTCAAACCTTGTGTCCAGATTTACATCTTTCATATCCCTTTTAATCAGAGATACAAGTTAACATTTCATATCGTTTCTATTCTGAGGATATTGGAAAAGACCTCAAGTCACTATAAACCTCATGATACTGGCTTTTCCACTATCCTATTTAAGAATTATGATTACTAACATAATCTTTACAAAGAATGTAATTATAAGAGAGAGTCAGTATTACCATATTTGGAAGATTAGAGACTTAAGCTATTGAATTCTTTTCATTCTTTAGATTCAAGTGAATCCTCCATATTTTCAATATTTTTCTGTTCCTACCATAAATCTAGAAAAATTTAAAATGACAAATAAAATAATAAAGATATATAAAAATTTGTAAATGTGCTTTACTGGTCCTGGCTGGGCTCAGTGGATAGGTGCTGTCCTGTGAACCCAAAGGTCACTGGTGTGATTCCCAGTCAGGGCACATAACCAGGTTGCAAGCCAGGTTTCCAGCAAGGTCCATAGCTGGAGGCAGGTGAAAGGCAACCATACATGATGTTTCTCTCCCTTTCTTCACCCACTTTTCCTCTCTCTAAAAATAGTAAATAAAATCTTAAAAATAAATAAATAAATGTATTTACATGTGTATTTAAGGATTTCTCTAAGATGTTAGTTGAGGATTATCTAAAAACAGAATTTTAGGCAGTCTGTGAAATAAAGTAATAGAATATAGATTTAGTCATGACATTATTTAAATTTGGATACTCATATTAACTTTAGCAAAACCCACAAATTTTTTATACATAGTAGAAACTCTCCAATAGCACTTAATCATGACATATAGTCATAATTTGGTTGAAGAATGATATTATAAAAATCATACACCTGGCTAGTGGCACAGTAAGACACTGGACTTCAAACCCAGAAGTCACTTGTTCGATTCCCAGCCAGAGCACATAACCAGGTTGCAAGCCAGGTCTCCAGCCAGGTCCGTAGCTGGAGGCAGATGAAAGGCAACCACACATTGATGTCTCTTTCCCTCTGCTTCTCTCTTTCCCTCTCCCTCTAAAAAATGATAAATAAAATCTTTAAAAAAAAAAAAAAGAATTTCCTCTTTTTCTAAAGAAAAAAAAGGAAGAAAGAAAAAGAAAAGAGCAATTCTATTTGGTCATTGTTATGGCATCAAATAGCAGGATGGGATGATGCCAGGCCCCATTATTTTAAGCAGAGGATATATAATTTGTACAGTTCAAGCACTAGTTGAGGTTGCAATTTTTAAATGAGTTCATAATAGACTGAGACTGTCTTCAACAAAACAAGTGCAGATGCATTCTTTTGAATTTCAGGCCTGTACCAACAACAGGTCCAATATCTGAGTGTTACCTAAATCTTCTTTGCACCTCCTAGGCAGGCTTCTCCTTTTGCTAGTTGAATACTTCCAGTGCTTTTTAACAAATTAATATATTAAAATACCATATAGAATGTTATGTTTTTCTGACCAAATATGATACCTACTATCACCACCTGTACTTAATATTATACTGTGTTCATAAGGCATTGCAATAGGCCAAGAAAAAGAAGAGAGAAGGTCATGATTTTTTAATATATAATTATGGTAATTGCCTGAAGTCTATCTGAAGATATGAATAAAAATATTAACTTCAAGTACAACATAGAAGATTTAATAGCAGCAACATTTATCAATCAAAATATAGGGGAAAATCTCATTTACATTAGTAACATAATTAGAACCAATTTAAGAGGAAGTTTAGCAAAAGCAATACTAGAGACATATAGATATTACTAATATTCCTGAAGAAAATATGGTTGAGCTTACTATATTGAGATATTTTCCTTGATTATAGAAAACTTAATAACATAATAGTTTTATTTTTTCTATTCAATCTATAAAATCTAAGCAATAACTAGAGGATGGAATAGGCATAATGAATACCCATGCTCATACATATAAACTAGCTATATTTCAGAAAAAGCACCACAAAATACTGATAATATTTTAATTTGTGAAAATAAATCTAAATTTGCTTGTCATTCTCTTGCAAGTATTGGATTGGCCATAATGGCTACTTCATTTTTTTCCATAAAAGATGCATTTTTCATTTTCACCAACAACTTTACTGATTTGGGTATTTTGAGTATGTCAGCTATCTCCCACTGTTGGCTTTTAGTAAGTAGAGAACAGGGATGCTGCTAAAACTCTTCTAATGGATAAAACAGTCCCAAGGTAAAGGATTACTTGGCCAGAATGTCAACAGTACCAAACATAATAAACCATTTTTCACATCTGATCAGTCATAGTACCTTCTCCATACATTGCACAAATCTTGTTTTGCACTTCATTTGTTTTTACCTTTCTTGAAATAATGAAGCATAATATACCAAAACTGCTGCCTACTTTCTTCCATCTTAAATATTAAAATGGATGCATAAAAATTCACCAATATTGATGTCTTTTTTAATTTTTATATGTTTTAAAGATTTTATTTACTATTTCCAGAAAGAGGGGAAGAAGGAGAGGCAGAGGGAGAGAAACATCAATGTATGGTTGCCTTTCACCTGCCTCCATCTACAGACCTGGCTGGAGACCTGGCTTGGAACCTGGTTATGTGCCCTGGCTGGGAATTGAACCAGAAACCTTTGGGTTCACAGGTCAGTGTCTATCCACTGAGTCACCAGACAGGGTGATAAGTATTTTTTTAATGCATACTGTCACAACACATTCTAACAAAATTACTTTGAATGAAGTTAAAGACAACCAAGCACTATCAGAGCCATCACACGGAAAAAACAAACAAATGTTTTGGCCAGCTGAATACTGATTTCTTTCACATAATCTAGACACAAAGATAGTAATAGAAACAGACTAATAGATACAAAGAACAGACTGATGGATCCCAGCCAGAATGGAGGGAGATTAGGAGCTGGATGTGAAAGGTGCAAGGATTAAGAAGTACTAAAAGCTGGTTACAAAATAGTCATGGGGATGTAAACTACAGCATAGGGAATATAGTGAACAATATTGTAATAACTGTACATGGTGCCAGGTGGGTACTTGAAATATTAGGGGAAATTAGTAAAGTGTATGATTGTCTGTACTATGCTGTATACCTGAAAGTTGTACAAAATAATGTTAAATGCTGTTAGGTCTTGCGATGAGGCAGACTGGAGTTACAGGTTTCCAACTCTGGGAGACTGTGCCAGGGTTGGTGGTGAAGAAAAACCTACGTGGAGCCTTCAGGATATCTGGGAGGCTTTGTTAGAAGCAGCAGCAGGCTAATGACCAGGAGGCTGGGCAGTTCATGGGGGTGTTGGTGGACCTGTGCATGGTTTTTCCACCCCAGATAGCAGTAGCAAACTTAGCTTACAGTAGAGGCTTTTTATACACCTTTGGAAAAAAGAAGCAGCTTTCCCAGAGGTCACATCTGCCTATTCAGAGTTGCTATAGTTTGCCCTAGAGTCCCCATGGGAACGAGGTTAGTTCCCAGGCTACTCCATGGGAACAAGGTTAGTACCAAGGCCAACCAGTCAGCAGACAGACTCCAGCGAAAGGCCAGCCATATACACAGAGGAATGGGGCACCAGCCCCCCAGACCTAACAAATGCAAGCTGTAACTTTTAAAAAGTTGTTAAAGACTGTAATAAAGGATAATAAGTTAATTTTTTATCTTTAACAGCAAAGACATCAGATGTCCATTATGTCCTAGACATTTAAAAATATTTCTAAATTTATTTTTAGAGAGAGGACAAAGGAGTGAGAAAGACAGAGGAAGAAACATCAACTGCCTCTCTCGCATGTCCCCAACTGGGGACCTGGCCTGCAAGCCAGGCCTGTGTCCTGACTAGGAATCAAATCAGTGACCTTTAGGTTTACAAGACAATGCTCAATCTGCTGAGCCACAATAGTCAAGGCTGTCCTAGATTTTGAAAAACTTTTCTAAAATTAATTTTTAAAAGGCCAATATTTTATCAAATTAGAAAACTTTTCTACAGAATTAAATCCATATTACATGTGATATTAAAAATCATGAAAAAAGACAAAAATAGTTGTGATTTCTATAGCTGGAAGTATTTTACTGACACATATGTTTTGTATAATGAGTCTTTTTTTTTTTTAAGATTTTATTTATTATTTTTAGAGACAGGGGAAGGGAGAGAGGCAGAGAGGGAGAAAGACATCATTGTATGGTTGCCCTTCACCTGCCTCCAGCTACGGTCCTGACTGGAGACCAGGCTTGCAAACTGGTTATGTGTCCTGGCTGGGTATCAAACCAGTGACCTTTTGGTTCATAGGCCAGCACCTTATCCACTGTGCCACCAGCCAGGGCTTGTATAAAAGGTCTTGTGCACTGATAAAGAAAGCTCCTCAAAATCAGCAGGGATATCATCATGACTAATATTTTTCAGTGCTTAATTTGTGGTAGATTCTATTTCCTGACACTAGTTCTGTGGTTCTTTACAGAAGTAAGTTTAGGAACAAAAAATTGAAGTCATAGCTTGAGGTCTACAAAATTAATAAACACCTGGGGTTTATACTTTGTAAAGCTTCCACCCTTTTCTGTTTGTTTCTTTGGTTGGTTGGTTGGTTGGTTTGGCTATTGTTTTGTTTTTTAATTCTATTATTGTTGTATTACAATTGTTTAATTTCCCCCCATTGCTCTCCCCTGCCCCACTCTGCCTGTCCCACCTACTGCAGTCAGTCCCCAGCTTGTTTCCCATGTCCATGGGTCCTTCACACTAGCTTCTCAACTGAACCCTTCCCTCACTTTCCCCTTCTCCCTATCCCCTGAAGTCACTGTCATTCGGCTTTCCTGACCCTTTTTTTTCCCCCATGTCTCTTGTTCTGTTCTGCTGGTCTGTTCGTTTTGTTTGTTAGTCTCCTTCTATTAAGTGAGATCTATATAGTATTTGTCTTTTGCTGCCTAGCTTATTTCACTAAAAATGCTGCTCTCCAATTCCATCCATGCTATGGCAAATGGTAGAAGTTCCTTCTTTCTTTCTGCTGCATAGTACTTCATCACTCTTTGTGTTAAATTAATTTATTGTTGTTGTATTACATTTATCCCATTTTTCCCCTACCCTACTATCCCCATGGCCTCTCCCACGGTCAATCCCCAGATGTTGTCCATGCCCATGGGTCATTTATACTAGTTCCTTGACTAAACTCTTCTACTTTCTTTGCCTTGTTCTCCTCTTCCCCCTCCCCTCAGCACACTGAAAGTCTGTTCTTTGTTTCCATGCCCCTGGTTCTATTTTCCTTGTTTGCTTGTTTCCTTTATTAGCCTCCTGTATTAGGAGATATCATATGGTATTTGTGTTTTTTTGCCTGGCTTATTTCACTAAGCATAATACTCTCCAGTTCCATCCATGCTGTCGCAAAAGGTAGGAGTTCCTTCTTTATTTCTGCTGCATAGTATCCCATTGGCGTAAATATACCAGTTTTTTAATCCATTCATTCACTGATGGGCACTAAGGCTGTTTAAAGCACTTGGCTATTATAAACAGAGCTGCTCTGAACATAGGGGTACATAGGTTCTTCTGAATTGGTGTATCAGGATACTTCAGGTATAATCCCAACAGTAGAATTGCTGGATCAAAAGGCAGTTCAATTTTTAGTTTTTTGAGGAAATTCTATGTTTTCCATAGTGACTGCACCAGTCTGCATTCACATGAACAAGCCACCAGAGTTCCTTTTTTCTCTGCATCCTTGCCAGCACTTGTTGTTTGTTGATGATGACCATTCTGACAGGTGTGAAGTGGTATCTCACTGTGGTTTTAATTTGCACCTCTCTGGTAGCTAGTGATGTTGAGCATTCTTTCATATGCCTACAGGCCCTTTGTATATCCTCTTCAGAGAAGTGTCTGTCCAAGTCCTTTGCCCATTTTTTAATTGGGCTGTTTGTCTCCCTGGTGTTGAGTCGTATAAGTTCTTTATATATTTTGGAGATCAAACCTTTATCTGAGGTATCATTGGCAAATATATTTTCCCATATGGTTGGTTCCCTTTTAATTGTGCTGATGTTTTCTTTAGATGAGCAGAAACTTTTCAGTTTGATGTAGTCCCATTTGTTTATTTGTTCCTTTATTTCCCTTGCCCTAGGAGAAATACTGGTGAAAATAATGCTGCATGGGACATCTGAAATTTTACTGCTTATGTTTTCCTCTAGGACTTTTATGGTGGTACAGCTTATGTTTAAATCTTTTATCCATCTTGAATTTATTGTGGTATATGGTGTATTTTGTTCTTCTTTCTCAAGATTGCTGTGATTATTGTGGTTGTATTTGTCTCTATATAAAATTTTTGAAGTATTTTGTCTTGACCTATTTTAATAGGGATTACTTTGAATCTATAAATTGATTTGGGTAGTATGGACATTTAATGATGTTAATTCTTTCCATCCATTAACATGGTATATGCTTCCATTTATTTGTATCTTCCTTAATTTCTTTCTTCAGTGTTCTATAGTTTTCTGAGTACAGCTCTTTTACCTCCTTGGTTAAGTTTATTCCTAAGTACTTTACTTTTCTTGTTAGTATAGTAAATGGGATTTTTTTTCTAACTTCTATCTCCGATATTTTATTGTTGGTATACAAAAATATCAGTTTCTGGATATTGACTTTATATCCAGCTATTTTGCTAAATTTGCCTATTAGGTTGAGTAGTTTTTTGATGGAGCCTATCAGGTTTTTTATGTACATTACCATGTTATCTACAAATAATGACAGTTTTACTTACTCTTCTCCAATCTGGATGCCTTTATTTCCTTTTCCCTGCCTGATCACTATGGCTAGAACTTTCAAAATGATGTTGTATAGAAGTGGAGAGAGTGAATACCCTTGTCTTGTTCTTGATCTTGGAGGGGAGGAAAGCTTTTAGTTTTTACCCACTGAGTGTAATGTTGACTGCAGGTTTCTCATATATGGCCTTTATTATGTTGAGGAATGCTCCTACTATTCCCACTTTGCTGATTATTTTTATCAGAAATGGATGCTGTACTTTAACAAATGCTTTTTCAGTATCTATTAATATGATCATATGGTTTTTGTCTTTCATTTATTTTATGTGGTATATTACATCTGTTGATTTTTGAATATTATACCATCCTTGCATTCCAGGGATGAATCCCACTTGATCATGGTATATGATCTCTTTAATGTATTGCTGGATCTGGTTTGCCAATATTTTGTTGAGGATTTTGGTGTCAACGTTCATCAGAGATATTGGCCTGTAGTTTTCTTTGTTGTATCTTAACCTGGTTTTGGGATTAAAATAATACTGACAGCATATAAAGAGTTTAGGTGTCTTCCCTCTTCTTGGATTTTTTAGAATAGGTTAAGAAAAATAGAAGTTAGTTCTTCCATAAATGTTTCATAAATTTCCCCTGTGTAGCCATCCAGCCTGTGGCTTTTTAAACTGGGAGTTTGTTGATTACTGCTTCAATTTAACTAGTTGTTATTGGTTTATTCAGGCTTTCTTCTTTTTGATTCAGATTATGTTTTTAGAAATTTTTTCCATTTAGCCCATGTTGTCATGTTTCTTGTCATATAAGTGTTTGTCATAATTTTTTATAATCCCTTTTATTTCCAAGGTATTGGTTATGATTTCTCCTCTTTCATTTCTGATTTTATATATTTGGGTCTTTTCTCTTTTTTCTTGATGAGTCTGGTTAAAGGCTGGTTGACTTTATCTTTTCAAGGAACCAGCTCCTGTATTTATTGATCCTTTGAATTGTTCTTTTAAACTCTATGTTATTTAATTGTGCTCTGAAATTTATTATTTCTTTTCTTCTACTTGCTCTGAGCTTTGTTGTTGTTCCTCTAGTTCTTGTAGCTGTAGGGTTAGGTTGTTTATTTGAGATTCTGTTCTTTTTAGGTAGATCTCTATTGTCATGAGCTTCTCTCTTAGGACTGCCTTCACTGTGTCCCATAGGTTTTGGGCTGTTGTGTGTTCATTTTAATTTGTTTCCAGAATCCTTTTGATTTCTTCATTGATCTTATTGTTAACCTGTTCGTTATTGAATAGCATGTTATTCAGTCTCCATGAATTTGAATGTTTTTGGTTTTTTCCTTGAGGTTGGTTTCTAGTTTCAAGCCATTGTAATCTGAGGAGATGCTTGGTATAATTTCAATTTTCTTGAGTTTGTTGAGCCTTGTTTTGTATCCTGCCATGTGGTCTATCTTTGAGAATATTCCATGTGCATTTGAAAAGAATGTGTATTTTGCTTCTTTGGGGTGAAATGTCCTGTATATATCAATTAAATCCATTTGATCTAGAGTGTTGTTCAGTGCCACAATATCCTTGGTGTTTTTTTGCTTGGAAGATCTGTCCATTGTTGATAATGAGGTGTTAAAATCCTCTATTATGAGTGTGTTGCCATCTATGTCCTTCTTGATGTCTTTCAAGATTTTCCTTATATATTTGGGTGCTTCTATGTTGGGTGTACATATGTTTCCAAGAGTTATATCGTCTTGATGGATTATCCCCTTAACTATTATGAAATATCCTTCTTTATCTCTTTTCATGGTGTTTGCTGTAAAATTTATTTTGTCTTAAATAAGATTTACTACCCCAGCTTTTCTTGTGTGTCCATTTTTTAAAAATACTTTTTCCCATCCCTTCTCTCTGTCTGTGTTGATTTTTTGTTCTGAGGTGGGTTTCTTGTAGACAGTATATATGAGGGTCATGTTTTCTTATCCATTCATATACCCTTTGTCTTTTGATTGATGCATTTAATCCATTTACCTTTAGGTTATTATTGACAGATACTTATTCATTGACATTTTCCCCCTTTGTACCTATGCTTCTCTCTATCTCTCTCTCTGTTTCTTTATCTTTTTAAAGCAAGACCCTTTAGCACCTCTTGCGTTGCTGATGTGGTGTAGCTGCATTCTTTTAGCTTTTTTTTTTTTTTTTTCTTTTTCCTGGGAAACTCCTTATTTCACCTTCCATTTTTCAATGAGAGCCTTCCTAGGTAAAGTAGTCTTGGTTGTAGGCCTTTGTTTTTCATTGCTTGAAATAATTTTTTGCCATTCCCTTTTGGTTTGTAGTGTTTCTGCTGAGAAATCAACATTTGATTATCAAACACTATTTGATAACTATTGAAGTCTTCTTACATGTTATTAGCTGTTTCTCTCTTGATGCTTTTGGGATTCTCTCTTTGTCACTGAAATTCACCATTATAATTATGATGTGTCTTGGGGTGGGCCTATTTGCATTCATCTCCATTGGGATCCTCTGTGCCTTCTGAGCTTATGCAACTTTTTCTCTCATCAAATTAAGGAGGCTTTGTGTCATTAGTTTTTCAAACATATTTTCTATCCCTTGCTTCTCTTCTTCACCTTTTGGTATTTCTGCGATACGGATATTATTACGTTTCATGTTGTCCTGCAGCTCTCTTAAACCCTATTCATTCTTGTTCAGTGTTTTTTTTGTTTTGTTGCACTTTCTGGGAATTCTTTTCTTCTCTGTCCTCTAGCTTGCTGATCTGATCCTCTGCTTCAGATAGCCTATTTTTGATTCCTTATATTGTATTCTTCAATTTAGAATTTGTTCTTCATTTCCTCCTGTCTCTTATTGATAGTTTCTATGACTTTTTAAATTCTTGTGTAGTTCTCAGTAAGTTCCTTGTAACTTCCCTGCAGTTCTTTGTAGTTCCTCTGGAGTTGTGTGTAGTTTTCTTTGAGCTTCCTGAGATTATTGAGCTTCTCTATCATTGTTGTTTTAAATTCCATGTCTAATAGTTTGTTTTTTACACTCTTTCTGGGGATTCTTCCTTTCCTTTTGATGATGAACAGTTTCCTTTTCTCCTTATTTTTAGGTTGTCTCTTCCTGTTTGCTTTTGCTTTTTAGATTGGACTTTTTTTTGAGTTCCTGTCTTTGTGGTGTGACCTGCTGTTGTGTAGGGGTGCACTTTCTTTACTTCCTGGACCACCTCTGGAGATGTCAGATCATGTCCCATTTTAGGCCTAGTCAGAGTGTTGGAGTCTACCAGAGATCCACTATCTTTGTCTGTGTCCTTTAGTTTTTAATCCAATTAATCTGTGAAGAGATGTCAAGTGTAGGTTCTGGGTGGGGGAGATGAATTTAGCCATTAAGCCAATCAATCTGTGATTGGTAGTCACCTTAAGCAACCCTAGTCAGGGAAGATTAATTCAGTGTTAATCCAATTAGTCTGTGATCAGCCACTAGGCTTAGGCTCAGCGAGGCAGGGAAGATTGATTTCTTTAGGAGTGGAGCTATAACTTCTCTTCAGGCAGCTTAGAGTAGAGTAGTCTGCCTGCAGTGTAGGGGATGAGTCAGCACTAAGACCTTTATGTCTGCTCTCTCATTTCTTTCCTCCAAGCCACCACCCCAAACCCTCCTTAAGCATCTAAAGTCCACACTGCCCTCCCTCTGCTGGAGTCCAGGGTAAATAGGTGCCAATGTATTTTCGGGTCATTAGTTGCCTTAGGCTATCAAACTCTGTAGCTTTTTGTATTTCACAGCGGGATGCTGTTTTACTCTCAACTTTGTTGCTGTAGGCTAGGAAGCCCAACTAGGGTTTAGAACCCATCATTTTCAGGTGGAATCCATGGCTGCTGAGATGTTTCCCTGTCCTTTCAGCTGCCATCTGTAGGAGCCCAGCCAAATCTCTTCCATTTCCGCACTTCCTACCAGTCATGTTGTGATGAAGAGCCTCTTCTGTTCTGTCTGTGATTATAAGGCTTCTCTCTAGCTGGTGTGCTGTTGCTTATTCTGAATGAATTTCTCCCCCACGAGTTGTAATTCCAGATTGGTTTTGGGAGGAGACTAATGTAGCTTCACTTACTCCTCTGCCATCCTGGATCCTCGGCTTCCACTCTTAAATAATAAAAATACAGTTTTGAAAATATAATATACACAAGGTATGGAAAGTTTATCAACTTTATTTATCTGTAGAAAAAATTTGTGCTGAAACAATGAGATGACATTAAACACTTGGAAGTATCAAGTAATTTGTTTTATGTTAAAAAATGTGTATAAGTACATTAATTAAATACATGATGGTTAAAAAATGAAGTTGGTGTTTTAGCAACAACCTCCTTAGGTAAATATATAATATATACCAAATATTCTCTAAAATAATTTCTTATTCATATATGAAAATGTAGGATACCTAGCATGATTAGGTTGATGATTATTATTAATAATGATAAAAATAATAACTTGATGATAATAAATAAACATGCTATTTAATCATTCAAGTTATTTTAGTAAATATAAAAAATATTAGGAGTATGAAAAATATCATCTACACTTTTATACTTCAAAACAAAGCCAACTACTTTTGTATTTGTATTAAACTGGCATCTTCAATATTGAAACCTTGAAGATATATAGCACTATGCTTAAGTCCTCATAAATTTTGAGCAAGGTAGTTTGCTTTGTAGAATTGATTGCATCTGGTACAGAAAACCTTCCTCTCTTTACTAAAGGTAGAAAGAGCCTATATTTCCTCTTTATCCTGAAAGATCCTCTATCAAATATAATGTTATGGAAGTTTTTGGAAAATATGCTTTAGAGTTTCATTTTGCACTGTAAGATGTCAACATCTTAAAGTTCCAATGTTTTTATTGTCTATTTAACCTCAATAATTTATTTTCTTGAAAATCAGATATTTGTAAAGACTTAATGGTAAAGGATAATATTTCACTTTATATTAATCCTAAATGTTGAAAATTTGTTAAAATATTACTAAAAGTTAGGAAAAATTATATTGATTAATAAAAATATCATAAGATTCTTAAAACTTTGTATCTTTAGAACCACAAAATTACTATAGTTAGTAACATATACACATATTTTAACAAGATTTTCTTGGCATAATAAAATTTGAGACATACATTCCTTTGTTAATAATTAGTAAACTTCAAAACATCTAATCCTTACTGCTTATGTTTAAAAAAATAATTTAAAACTCATCTCACACATTTTATTTAAAATAATGTATTATATTTTTGTTGAATGTAAATAAAGCATACAGTTTGTTTTTTTCTGTGTAAAAACCAGTGAAAACACATGGTATTGATGATGGTCTACCATTAGTAGATTTTTTAAATTGATGACACTATCACATATATATCCCTCATTTTCCCCTCTTTGCCCACCTCTGCCTAGACTCCTCCCTCCTGACTCTTGGCCTTTACCACACTATTGTCTTGTCCATGGACTATGCACATATGTTCTTTGGCTAAGCTCTTCACAATTTTTTCATCCAAACCACCCCTCAGCCTCCTCTCTGACATCTGTCTGTCTGTCCTATGTATCCATGCCTCTATTTCTAGTTTTTAAATCAGTTTATTTTGTTCAATAGATTCCAGATTTAAATGAGACCTTATGGTATTTGTCTTTGTCTAAGTGACTTCTTTCACTTAGCATGATAGTCTTGAGTTCCATTCATACTGTCACAAAAGGTAAGATTTCCTTCTTTTTTATTGTCAAGTATCATTTCATTATGTAAACATATCACAGCTTTTTATCCACTCTTCTAAAGTTGGGCATTTGGACTGTTTCCAGATCTTGGCTATTGTAAATAACACTGCTATGAACACAGGGGTGCATATATTTTTCCTGATCAGTGTTTTAGTATTCTTAAGATATATTCCCAGGAGTTGGGATTACATGGTCAAAAGGAAGTTCCAATTTTAATTTGTTGAGGAAACTTCATACTATTTTCCACAGTAGCCTCACAAGCCTGCCTTCCCATCAACAGTGCATAAGGGTTCCCATTTCACCACATCCTCTTCAGAAAGTGTTGTTTGTTGATTTATTGCATATAGCCATCCTGGCAGGTGTGAGGTAATATTTCATTGTGGTCTTGATTTGAATCTCTGATAACTGGTGATGTTAAGCATCTTTTTACATGTCTATTGTCCATCTGTATGTCTTTTATGGAGAAGCACCTATTCAGGTTCTTTCCTCATTTTTAATTAGATTGTTTGCCTCGCTGGTATTGAGTTATGTAAGTTATTTATATACTTCTTAGAAATGAACCCTTTTCAGATGTCCCATTCATGAATATGTTCTCCTATAGATTTTTTAAAAAATTTTGTTCATGGTTTATTTGGCTGTGCAGGAGCTTTTTAGTTTGATGTAGTCCCCCTTTTTTCCCCTTTGTTTCCTTTACTTAGATTGTCGATATATTTGGAATTTAAATGCATAAGTTATTCACTAGTTCAATGAGATAAATTTTTAAAAATATGTTTACCTGAAGACGTGTTTCCATTAATTTTGGAGGGAGAGAAAAAGAGAGAGGGAGAGCAAGAGAGAGTGTGTGGGAGAGAGAGAGATCTAACAATGGCCTCTTGCACATGCTTCAACCTGAAGCTAGAACTCATAACCCAGGTCACCCAGGCATGTGCCCTGGTTAAGAATCTAATGGGCACAGCAGCAAAGTGGTGAAGACAATGACACTCCAACCCACTGAGCCACATGACCAGGGCTAGATAAATTTGTTTTTAAAATTTGCTGTGAAATGCTGTGCCTCTAATCAACAATATTGTATTATGCACTAAAAGGTCTGTTAAAAGGTAGATAGCATGCCAAGTGTTCTTACCCACATACACATGCATGACATAACAAGGACACAAGAAAGCTTTTGGAAATGATTATGGTGATTGTTCCACAGCTTATGAATATGTTCAAAATGACCAAACTCTATAAATATGTGCTGGTTTTGTATGTTAATTATACCTCAGTAAAGTTGTTTAAAAAATAAAATGAGGAAAAAACACACTGAAATTTTAGACTTTACATTAGGAGGTTTTTAATAACATTAAATATTTAGAATATATTATGAAATTCTTGTAACATTGTATAAATGTGAATATGATCAATAGTTTTCTTTAATATTAAAATAGGAAAATATGTAGTTATAAAAGTAATAGAATAAACTTCCTTCAATTCACAAAAGTATTTTAATTACTCCATATTTAATCATAATAATCTAATGGGTATCCTTTAAAAAGTCATGTTATATGCGTGATATTATGCCAAATTCTCTTAATCTAATTCCACCCACATAATTACATAAATTATTACTATAACTAACCTCACTTTATATTAAAGAAGTTGGAATTTATATTTTGCTCTAGTTCACAAAGCAATAAAAAACCATAGCTATCTTTTCCACTAAGCATCCTCACTGCTCTGCCAGAGCTTCTAACTCCTATTCTGCATCTTTACTGGTAAAAGAACAGGTCATGTAGATCCACTATTTAACATAGTTATTAAGAAATAATGCATGTCATATAACTATAAAATCAAATAATTATTTTAATTTTATCATTATACAAAGTCAGCTAAAA
This sequence comes from Noctilio leporinus, assembly GCA_004026585.1. NCBI lineage: Eukaryota > Metazoa > Chordata > Mammalia > Chiroptera > Noctilionidae > Noctilio > Noctilio leporinus. Next base: position 170,104 of record PVIW01001140.1, read on the forward strand.
ATCAAATGACATGCAATTTAAAATTATGAGGTCTGTCTGGAAAACATCTAGCCATTGTAATGTAGTGCTAATGGTTTGTGTCACATCGATGTAACCTGGCAGCCAAGGACAGTGGACTAGAATGTGCATGTGTGAACAATGACAACTTCACTGTAGTAGTCAGTTGGGGCAGTAAATGCTGTTTAGTGAGCATGTGTACTCTGTGGCCATCAAAATGATTGAGCAAATAGAGCAATGAATCCGAATCAAATTTTGCATTCAGCTTCTGACTTTTCCAAACTTTAATCACCTTTGAAAGGGGATTTTAGACTATGGATGAGATTCAGGAAAATACAATGGACAGCTGATGGTGATTGGGAGAACAGTGTAAGGTCCCAAGGTGGCCACTTTGAAAGGGACTGAGTTGTTGCTGTACTATGTACAATGTTTCTTGTATTTTGTATATTCTTCATAAATGTCTCTATTTTTCACATTACCTTGGCTGAATACCTTCTGGACAGACCTCATATATCATAAAACAATCTGGAAAAAATGTAAAATATTATTTTATTTGCATAAATGATCATAAAACATTTGATATTGGTAAAATTTAGGAAGTTCTTTTAAATAAAGGCAAAAAAAGTAACCATAGCATTTCTTATAACCAGATGGCCAGGCATAGCAAATCAGTAGTATGTAAATAACATCCTTGTAAGTACACATAACAAATGACTAGCTACTTGACATCTACTTTGCACATAGATGATCCCATGTAGACAAGATAAAATATGTACTTTTTATTGTGACTAATGCAGTCCCTGGAGTTGCTAGTATCATTCTGAAGTTCATTTATATAAAGGTCCAAAAACAGATAGGTCAGGAACATCTGGATCTTGTGCTAAAATCAGTTATGAAATATAGTACATATACAATTCAAAATATACATAAAATAAAATGGGAAAATATAGGCAACTGTTACTGAAAAGTCAGCACCAGTATTCTCCATCTTGAGGAAGACAGCAAAGATCTGTTTCCTTAGTATCAGCAAACATTATGTAGAAAGCTATTTACATTCTTCTAGTCAGCCAATGTCATTATAACAACAAACAAATAATTTTGAAAAGAGTCCATGAGCACATTTTGATATGGACATAAGTTTATTAGTGACAGTTTTATCTATCCTAACAAAATTTTATCAAAATATTTGCTTCAAAATAACATTCTTCCTGACGTATTTCAGAGAGGTTTCCAGACAAAACAGGTCATCCACAGCTAATTATATGGCTTTTGTCTTTGTGCATATATTATGATTGGCAAGCTGCCAATGAACCTGTGTAAATAATGAACAAAGTGATGAATTTAAAAATTCTAAATCACTGGACCAAGCTGTTGTCTTAACAGCAGAGTATTAACTTTCACACCTGATCCCCCTTCTGATAATCCTGAAGTGTCTTTATCACATTTATTTATATTGTCTGCTCTCAAATATTAACACTAGTAATATGGAAGAGGATTACATTGCTTTGGAATAAAATAAAGAAGATTAATTTGGTTGAAGAACTATTTGATTTAATAAAGTTATACTTTTTAAAAAATTGCTTCTAATATTGTTCACTTTAACCTATTCCTTTAAGTCATTTTCTCTCAGCTTTCATGTCTAGTTTATTTCCCTTGGTTTATCCTATCTTGAACTCCTCAATTTCTACAGTCAGAAGCCAGGTTGTCTCTTCTATTGTATCATCCCTAAAAGGAGCTGGATTAGTGTTATGTTTGCATTGATTATTCAGATTTTGCCTTTAATGGACCATCTGGTCATGTCATAACTTGAGACAGAAGTAACTATTCATATCTGTTTGTAACAATATTTCATGCATTTTAAACCACTAATTTACAGTTATTTTTTCTAAGACAAATAATTCTGCCCCAATTAGTTCTATTTTTAAAATTCATTTAAAGATAGATGTACTAGTATTTTGCCAACACATTAATTCTAGGAGTTAATTCTTTGCCAAAACAGTTACACTTTTTTATTATTATTAGAAAAAGAATACATAAATATTGAAGGGATTTAATTTTCATAGTTTCTTGTATTATTCAAGAAAATATCTCCCATTATTTAACCTTTACTGTATCTTGATCTTTCCTCTATGTATAATGAAACTTGAGATACATTTGACATTTATAGAATATTTGGTTTAGCTTTTGCTATAAATATTCACAATAGCTTTCAAACTTTTTAAAGATTTACTTTTAAGTAAACTTTAAAAACTTAAAGGACAGATCATTTCAATTAGAGGAGCATATTATAAATATGAATTATATATCTTTCCTTTTCAACTTTTACTTAGGATGACACACATACACTATACTTGCCATCACTATAATTTTTTATGTCACTAGTAGGGGCTACCGATCATGTACAGCATTTTCAAATTAGGGTGGAGCTTGACTTTTAAATCTTTCCTATATTGTGATTAGAACAGACTACTAATGAATTGGATTTTGTGTTTTAAACCAGCTGTTTATAATCAGTTGCCTTAAAAATCATTTAGGAAGCTTTGTCATAATATATACTCTAAATCTACTCCCTATAGATTGTGATTCAATATAGCTGGGAATCTGCATTTTGATAGAAATCCCCAATTAATTCTGTCAGTCCTAGAGATTCTGAACCAGTAGGTTCTGATAGCAGTGAAGCCTCTGGTCTGGCGATATAGAAGGATCTACTCAGAGCCTTGAGGAGATTTGACATGCTTTATTGTAAGCAGCAGACTTAAACTACACTGGTCTGGAAGCTGGTGTCAGCGTCCTCATGCACAGTTGTCCCACTCCAATCACAGCTGCACTTATGTTAATGACTGCAGAGTCTGGGTGTCCCTTCACCCACTCTCCTTTGCATGTAGCTGGGCACTGAGGGTGTCAGCGTTCCATGCATGATTTGTCCACCCTCCCACACAGTATTGCTTGCCTAGTTTATAGCATGGGCATCTTATATACACATTGGAACAAAGGAGGCTCTATACACCTTAGAACAAAGAAGTAGTATACCCAAAGGTAACACCAGTGGCTAAATTGGTTACCCTTGGGGCTCAGTGTTCTGAGGCTCTGGGAACAAGATTAGCTTCAATGCTGTCTCCCTGGCTGACCCAGAGGGAAAGTCCAGCCATGCATGGACCTGGAAATTCCCCGGGCCTGACACATTCTTAGACTGATACACATTTAAGGTCAACATTTAGGAATATATAGTTTGAAATATTCAAATCAGTGATCCTTTAAAAAAATTATATACATTTATTTGGATTGTTATTTGTTTTTATTTGCTTAAATAATGTTATGTACTAAATGTTTACCCACAAAAATTTTTCTGTTGAAGCTTAAATCTCAGTGTGGCTATATTTAGAAATGGGGATTCTAAGTAATTAAGGTAGGGCTCTAATCTAATAGGATTATCATTCTTATAACAAGATAACCAGGAACTCACTCTCTCTTAGCATGCATTCACCTAGGGATGCCATGTGATGTGATAATTAGGAGACCATCTGCAAGCCAGAAAGAGAGCTCTCACTAGAAATCAATTATGCTGGCACCATAATCTTAGACTTCTAGCTACCAGAACTGTGAGAAAATACATTTCAGATATTTTAAAGTCACTACTCTATGGTATTTTATTTTGGCATCTTGAGTAGGCTAATAACACATTAGATAGTAATTTCATTCATTCTTATTTTTTAAATTATTGTATTTATAGTAAAGCTACTTATTTCCAAAAGGAATACTTTTATTTATTTATTTATTTTTTACTTGTTTCATGGCTTAAACGAAAACCAAAGGGAAAAATCATATTCGTCAGATGTCAGTCAAGAAAATAGTTACTATGATAAAGGTGGTCAAAAAGTACAAGGTTATATGCTATATTTCAAGTTACTAAGAGATTAGGTCCTGAAAGTTCTTCTCACATGGAAAAAATAATAGCTATATGAGATGATGGGTATTAACAGAACTTATTTGCTAATCATTTTTGCAATATAATATCATCAGCTATGGACACCTTAAACTTATGTTAATTATATCTCAGTAAAAGTGTGGGGGAAAAGAATTATTATTCACCATGGAAATCAGAGATTTTTTATATGAATTAGACTGAATTTAAATGAGCAGGGTGAGGTTGGGGATAATTTGAGGAAAAAGAGTCTGAGCTGGGGAAGTCAGTAAATCAAAGCAAAAATCTATACTGGTGCACAAATCAAAGCTGCAGGAAAATCCAAGAAATCAGGCACATCTGGCAGCTTAAAAACAATTGGGAAGGATGATCTCCCAGCAAAAGCAGCCAACAGCAATTTCCAGTTCTTGCGAAGTTTTAGAAAAAGTCTTCCAAATTTTATGGAAGTTTTACTCTTGCTCATCAATAATCCAAAGTCCAGAGAAGAGGATCTATGGAAACAACACTCTTAGCCCTACCTAGGTAAACATAACACAAACCCACACAGAAACCAATAAACAAAGAACTCTGTAGTTCAGCATTCTCTTCAGGTAAAGGTTATTTTCCTTTCTGACTCTTTACAGTAAAATAGAGTGTGATAAAAAGGCACTGGAATGGGAGTCAGAAAGTGGGGAATGATGCTATTTATTCCTCAAATAGCTATATACCACAATGCAAGTCTTTCAACATTTTCAGAATAAACATTTCCTTATATGAAATGAGGTTATTAAATTAATTGTGGCTGAAATTCTTTCCTAAAGTTCTATTATTCTCTTTATTATTGTTCATGGTTGACTACTGTAAAGGAAATCTAAAAATGTGGTTAGCTGTTGGAGTCTTTTATATATTAAGGATGGCTGAGTCAATCAAATGTAAAGTGCATTGTTTAGTCTTGCTCTTGTGTATTACATGTCCACCAATGCCTTATGGTCTCCTGTTTTATCCCAGGTAAGGTTTGCTTTATGAACTTACTCAGGTTTCTGCTTCTTTTTCTTCAATATCTGTTATCTTTGATTATGCTATTTCATCAATGTGAACCCAATTTCAGAAGTCATATTTGTGAGAGGCTTTCAAGTAATGCTCAATTTAGAAAGCAGTATTTTAATTATTAACAGTGATCTATTAGAATAAAATGAATAATAGTATACTTTCTTTTAAAGTGTCCCATTATGTCAAATTGAAGAATGTTTTATTATTTTATTTAAAAATAGTATTGTTATGAGGGAGAATAAATCGATTATCTTTTACAAATGAATCCAGGTAATTTATGAAAATATTCCTCCTCAGAAACTGCTTCACCTCCTCTTGAGTATGGATTCTGCTTGTAACTTATTTTGAAAGAGTGAATTATAAAAAGGGGCTGGGAAGAAATCCAGCACACAGTTCTTCAGGCAGATGAACATTGACATCAACAATTATGATCCCAGGTCATAGCACATACTTTACTCGTACTTGAACTCTGTGGAATTCCCTGCAGATCATGTAACTTTCATTTAAACCCCAGGAGAAAATATCAGATAGCCTCCATATGAGTGACATTGTACAGAATGCCTTACCAGTACTCCTTAAAACTGTTAAGGTCATCAAAAATAAGGAAATGCTAAGAAACATCATAAAGAAGCCTAAGGGGACACAACAATTAAATATAATCTGTCTGCATAGGATTCTGGAACAGAACAGTAACACTCGTAAAAACAACAAGGGTTATGGGAACAAATTGTGAGATTTAGTTAACAGTAATATACCAAGTTTGGCTCTTGTTATATTGTGACAAATATACTGTGAATATATTAAGTGTTAAAAATAAAAATGAGGGTATTGTGAACTCTCCCCTGTCTTCTCAACTTTTTAATAGATCTAAAACTAGTCTAGAATAATGTTTATGAAAATCATAGATTATTAGATAAAGCATAATTATTTTATTCATTCAATCACTCAATACGCCTTAAATACCTACATTTAAACATTACCATACACATATATCTAGATTCAATTCTTAAAAGAAAAACCAAAAGACAAAAAAATCTTTCTGCTTGCTCATCTTGGAAACATATTCTTTTATAGTAGTAGCTATTTGGAGACGATTGTGTTTTTCCCTTTAGATAGGGCATGGGCCATGCTGTTCACCAGAGTTTCCATCTAACTCATCTATCTCATTTACTCCGCCTTCTCTGTCCTTGCAGGCATTTACACTCACAATCTGGGTAGTGAGACAGTACATATGTTAAACCAAAATTGGCATGTAATGCAGTAAAAACTATAGAATTTTTTATATAGTATATCATGTGAAGATAGAAGTCACTAATTTTTTTCAAACTCTAATTTTTTAATTATGTTGAATTATGCATAACAGAAATATTCTCAGATATAAATGGGAGAATGGCAGCAAGAAATGTGGTGGCAGGGTAGGACAAACTTAGATGACAGATACGCTATAAAAGCTTGGGAAGCAAGTATACGTTATAAAGAACAGTACTTCTTAATTTTGGCTAATCACCAAAATTACCTTAAAATTGTTAAAAACACAAATTCCCAAGGGCAGTGTTTCTGAAAGTGAGGTCCCATTGCTAGCAATGTTAACATCACTAGAAGTTTTGGGAAGTACAAGTTCTTGAGCCCCTCCCTGGATACGACTGAGACTCAGACTCTGGAGTTGGATCACAGAAAGAAATCTCTGATTTCCAAAGCTTCAGGAAATTCTAAATTTAGGCTAAAATTTGATAATCATTTCCCAAAATATCTGATAGTTATTTTAGGCAGCATTATTTTTATCAGGCATTTATGAGGAGTGTGGGAAATACTGCCCTTATAAAGATAAAAATGTTGTGGAGAAATATGTGGTTCCATCATTCTGCTCACCTCATAGATTACAATAATCTTGCCTTTGGTACAAAATAGTGGAAAATAGTCAAAGAACAAGGGACTCTATCTACGCAATGCTTAGCACCTGATGTTCCTTCTAGATGACTACTTCTGGGTCAACAACTATTTCTATCCCTTTTTAAACTACATTTTGAGCCATTGGTATGAAGGAATATCCACCCATTTCATATGCCATCAGAGCCAACAGAATAAGAATATAGTTGAAGAATTTTAAATAAAACTTTGAAAAACTGTATTTGAAATTATGCTTTGGTGTTAATGTATACTTTTTACATTTACAGATATAATGCTGCTGTATTTATGATAATAACTTAATATACTAAACCAATAAAATGATCATAAAGCCTGACCAATGAGCATTATACAAAATTAATTTCTCCTACTAATGAATATAATTTTAGTAATGAAAATTTTCATGAACAAATTATGATACAGTGAAATTTTAAATTGTTTTCAATTTAAACATTACTGTGGTTTAACTTAAAATACAGACCAATGAGAATGATTTGTGTTTCTGAGAAAATTCATACATACATAAAAACATACATAAATTTAAAATTAATTCTGGTTACATGTTATTCTTTCTGGACCAAGTTAACTTATATTGATGGTTTTGATATATTCATTTTTATATTTGGAATGAAAATAGATCTTGGAAATATTACCACAAACAATTGTAATGGATGCTTCTGATGAGATCTCTTTGATCACTTGAAGTATAACAGTTGCGGTGTGTTTTTCATAGCTGTCTCCTACCTGGCTTTTGAAAGGGGAATTATATCACTTTACATTAAAATGTACACAAGGCACATGTGCTTTCTGCAAGTTAGTGAGAAAACAGGAAAAAGAGACCACTTTCAGCTAATGAAGGGGTCTAGTCTAACTCATTAGTAAAAATTAAAATAAGGATATGACAATATTTTTTTATTTAAAGGGAAATATGTGAGGGAAGTTGTAGCTTACAGCACAAATGTTGCTCGCTAAGCATGAAACTTTGATTGTACCAGGTACTTTTTTCCTAGCATGTTGTTATAACCCTCCCCATCCCTATCTTAATTTAGGATAAAAATAATTAATGTTGCTCTCTGTATTTTTTATTTTGGTGGTTAAACTTTGGTATACCTATTTTTCAATTAGAATATACTTTAAAAAAATAATCTGAAATGTATCCTTTCCATGGGCTTATGTTTGGGCAATAATAATAATTCCTATTTTCAAAATCAGAAAAGCAGTTAAGATCCATAGCTGGATGCAGGTGAAAGGCAACCATACATTGATGTCTCTTTCCCTCTCTCCCTTCCCCTCGTTCTGATAAATAATAAATAAAGTTTTAAAAGAAAAGCAGTTACATTGAGAAATTAACCCTTTATGAGAGACAAACAATATCGGACAATATTAAACAAGGTTACCGATCACTTCATATTCCCTATATTTAGTTTCTTCTTTGATTGACCCTTAGCTTTCAAAGTTTTCTAACCAAGTTTGTCTTTATTTCTCTCAGACCAATACTATAGTTGTTCTCATTCTTTCTCTTTCTATAAAGCTCTTCTTGTTTAGAGGTCTTAATGATTGGCTTTTGACAATGTTTAACAGCAGGGAAGCTCTTTTGCATTCATCTTTGCCTTTGTGTCATTTGAAGGTAAGAACCTGTGGGAACACAGCGCATGTACTTTTAGAAAGGCTGGTTTGTCTTCTCATACTTCACCCTAGACACAGCCATAATTCTTCATGAGTGTCTTCTGTCACAGAGGAATACCAAGATTTAAAAGTACTTGAAAAGAGGGATTAGAATAAAACACCAATAAAATAAAATAAAATAAAAAGAGGGATTAGATAGATGATTTAGTGGATAAAATCTCTGACCCTGTACATCAGAGAACATGGATTAAATTCAAACTTTCAACATAAGTTAAAAGAGATTTATGGAGTTACTGATATTACCTATAGAGGTAATTTTGGAATTGAAGCAAAATATCTGTAACACACACAAAAAAACAACAAACCAAACAAATAAACAAAAAATTCCAAGACTAAATTTACTAAAAACACCACCAATTTCTCCAGGGCATATGACTTTGGAATTTGAAATTAAGATTGTTTTATATCCTGAGTTGTTATCAATTCTGCTTTTCAAAGAGTCTTCTCTCTGAGCCGTTTTAAATTTCTTGAGTATCCATACAAAATATAAGATCTTATATCATATTTTATTTTTATAAGAAAATGACTATTTTGATAAATTTCATATGTGTCACTCTTAGGTATTAAATAAGGATTAATTAATACCTCAATTTCCTTAAAGAGTCATTGAAAAAATTCAGCAAACTCAAATCATGTATTGCAAATATACAGTGATATACCATAAAATCACTATTCTACTATAGCTAACCTGTTTTTTGACATCCCTTTTTAATCTATATAATTGCTTTTTATTGTTTTAATATGTTATAATTTTTGAATTTTTGATTAGGTATAAATCATTACATCTCTCTGGCTATTAGATTATCTCAGTAGAGCTAATTTTTGTTTGCAGTACATCCCTGTAAATCTTAGTGCATTTTACACATAGAATAATAATTTTAATTGATTGTTTCCTCATCTAGAGCCATAGCTCCTGAGAGAATTTCATGTCATAAATTTTCCATTTATGTCTTACATCTTGTGGAGCACTAGAAACTAGAAAGTTCTTAATTAACATTGAGGGAAAAACAAAAAAGACTATTTAAATCTGAAAACTATAATTATTTTAAGATAATTCAGGCATTATAAAATTATTCTGAAAATAATACTGTTGCTTATAAATCATTTAATTTCAATGTATCACTACTGAAATTAAATAATTGGGCCCTCTAATGTGTATAGGAAAAATCAGCTACACTATAGAATCTAGTGTTTTGTTTGTTTTGTTTCTGTTATTATGTACATTCAAAAATTATGTACACTAGAAAAATTGTCACAAATTTCTGCTAAATAGTACCTATTTATATGTTGGAATTAATTATATGTTATAAATTCAAAATATTCTAAAAGATTTCACAGTCCTCAGAGAATACTCTGGCTTCACTGTATTTCTATATGTTTGAGGAGCTCCAGTTTCCTAAACAAAACCACCACCTATTATAGCTTGATCACAACATTATTGCACTGTCTTAAATCATTTGAGATTCTAATTGTTTTATTTAAGAATTTGCTTTGTAATGCTCTTTATGAATGCTATTTACATAATTTCTCCCTCTCCCTCTCCAATCTCTCCATCTGTATCTCTATTTATGTATCTATCATCATCTATCCATCTCCATCTCCATCTTTAAATAAATCGGTATTTTTCATGCCATCTGGCTGAATCCCAAATCTTGATTCTCCCCTGAACATTTTTTTTGCAGATTTCTTGTGGTTATTTGAATAGGTGTCAAGGTGTAAGCAAACACAGTTCCAGCTGCCCTCTGCTTTGAAAACCAATACTCCAGAGACGGGTGCTCATTTAAAGGAAAGTAGTTTATTTTCAGGTGCCAGCAACCTAGTAAGATAGGAGAATCATCTTAAAACCTTATCTTAACATCTCTGGACAAGTCAATGTTTCTTATAGGGAGTTGGTGGGAATTTGGAAAGGGAAAAATTCCTAGCAGGGTGCAGAGTTGCTATTTCTTTTGGAAGTAAGTGGAGGAGGCACTGAAAGAGGAGAAACACTGCTCTTTTCAAGCTTGTTCCTTTCAAGCTCATGCCTTTCATTCCAGTGTTATTGCTTATTTGCACTGACATATCTCCCTTCCCTGGACACCTGTAGTTTATGGCCAGCACCAGCGTATCTCAGAACTGCAATAAGATCACTAGATGGGAGATGCTAAATTATGGATACAACTTAACATCTTAGGGCAAGCAGAGGTTTTACAAGGAGGGAAGAGAGGGAAAGCAGAACAAAGAGATCAGGGTAGGGTTTGTGAAGATATAGTCAAGTGTCCTTGCCAGTCTCTGTATGGGTCTTTATGGTCAGTGTCCTTGAGTCAACAAGAGTTTAAGGTCAGACTATTTCTTAGGTTCACATAAAAACTGAACCTGTTAGTTCCAGTAAAGGATACTTAGAAAAGAAACTTTTAACATGTAAAGTCTAGCTTCAAGAGAAAAATCAGGTTAGGGTAATAAGCTTAATATTTACTAAGATTAATATGGGTAGCTTTATATAAATATAGCTACCATCTTTTAAAGATGCACTGTACAGGCCCTCTTTTCAGGATCAGATCACTTCACTTCCCCTAGCTCCTGAACATGTGTTTGCTGCTAATGACTGTCAGGAACTATAAAAGGCCTGAGATTTTATTTTATTTGTAAGCTACAAGGTAGCTCACTGCAGATTCATGGATGCTAGTAGAAGATACAAGATTCCTGATTCAGTTATAAAGGATAAAGTATTAGCACAATCACTGTAATCAATATATTAGCATCAGTCCTCAAAGTGTGACTTAAGGAATGAAAGAAGATATGCATTCCTTTGTTGTGTTGCATCACATAAGAGAAACTCTCAACTAATAGAATTTGAATTTTTGTAATAGGCAGTAGCGTGCCTGTCCTTGGCTCTAGCTGGAGGCATTGTCTTTATTATACTGAACAATAAGCTTCCCTGCTGTTTTCTCCCCAGGGAGATAGTATCTCTGTCTTCCAATGAGCTTCATTATAAAAACATACTTGAAAAGATAGTCAGGAACAAAGAGGAGTCATGTCTCACAAAAATATGCAGAATTATCAAAAGACCAATAAAATGTTGAATTGCACATGGTTGAAAATAATTGCTTTACCCAATCTTTCTTTCCTACCCAGAACAGTTTGTATATAAAGTATGGTTGATGTTCAAATTCAAAGACAAAGCTCTGACTCTTTTCCCATTTGGAACAACTATGCTGTGATCTCCGTAGGATTTTCTGAAACCTGAGTTGGTCTTGTACCATGTTAAGCTTTTCCCTCTGTCTAATCCTGAGTCTGTCAATCCATTACACCTTTTTCCCAGAGAGCATTCCCCTCATTAGGTTCCAAAATACAAATCTCCATGTCAAAATGTGTTTTTTATTTAAGAAAGTTCCTCACTTTGATGCCCATGAATTGTCTCTACTGTACCAGCCCTGGCTGCTGGAATCTCACTCAGTTGGGAGAGTGGAGAGCATTAAGCTTCCTTAAAACTGATATTCAAACTTGAATTATCTCAGCAAAAACAAACAAACAAAAAACACTGTATTTTTTAAAGAGCAGTTTTAGGTTTGGACAGCATAGAGATATTCAATATAATCCATGCTCATATGTGTATAGTCTCTCATTTTTGACAGTCCCTACCAGATCAGTATTTGTTACAATTGAAGCTCCTTTGATACATCATTATATCCCCAGATCTATAGATTAAATCAGGTTTCATTCTTGGAGTTGTATATTCTATATGTTTGGACAAATGTATAACGGCATTGTATCCATCATTATTGTAGTATACAGAGTATTTTCATTGCCTTAAAGTCCTCAGTGTTTAATCAATTCATTTTCTCCTTTCTCTGCCCTTGGTAACCACTGATCTTTTCAGTGTCTACATATTTTTGCCTTTTCCAGAATGGCATATTTGGAATCATATAATAAGTAAGCTTTTCAGACTGGCTTCTTTCACTTACAAGTATGCATATGGGTCCTCCATGGTTTTTCATAGTTTGATTGAACTAATTTCTTATTAGCCCTGAATAATAGTTCATCTTCTGGATATACTATATTTTATTTATCTATTTACCAAGTGAAGGACATCACATTTTGACAATTATAAATAATGTTGCTATAAACATTCGCATATAAGTTTTTGTGTGGACATCAATTTTAAACTCCTTTGTAGAAATACCAAAGGGCATGATTCCTGGGTTGTATGGAAAGAGTATGTTTAATTTTGTAAGAAACCACCAAACTGACATCCAACATGGCTGTATACTTTTTTGCATTCCCATCAGTAATGAATGCAAGTTCCTGTTGGTTGATGTTTTTTCTCTGCACATTTGGTGTCAGTGTTCTGGATTTTGGCCATTCTAAAGGAGAGTAATGCTGTATCATTGTTGTTTTGATTTGCACTTCCCTAAATGACACATGATATAGAATATCTTTTCATATGTTATTTGCCATTAGTGTATCTTTTCAATAAGATGTTTATTAAAGCCTTAGGCCCATTTTTAATAAAGTTACTTGTTTTCCTATTATTGAGTTTTATGAGTAGTTATTTTTACATATTATGGATCAGTTTTTATCAGATATATCTTTTATATATCTATTCCAATCTGTGGCTTGTACTGGGTTGGCCAAAAAGTTTGTTTAATTTTTTCCATAAACTGGCTCTAGTAGTGCTTAGTTGTCTTTAACTTCATTTGAAACAATTTCAGATTGTGCTGTGGCAGCTGTCATATCAGCATGCATTTAAAAACCTCAAAATTGGTGAATTTTTGTACAGCCATTTTAATATTAAAGATGGAAAAATGTGCAACTTTTGGCCTATATGCTTCATTATTTCAATAAAGGTAAAAATGCAACTGAAATTTGAAATCTAATTTGTGCAGTGTATGGAGAAGGTACTGAGTCTGACTAAATGTGTGCAAAGTGGTTTGAGAAGTTTTTGGTATTATTGACATTTTGGCCAAATAATTCTTTGCTAGGGGGCTGTCTCATGCTTTGGAAAATGTTTAATAGCACACTTGGCCTCTACCAACTGGAAGCCTACAGCAAGAGATAGCTGACATATTCAAAATATCTAAATCAATAAAGTTGTTGCTGAAAATGGAAAATATGTCTTTTATTTTATGGAAAAATCAAAATGGACTTTTTGGCCAACCCAAAATTATTCACTCTTTCGACAGAGTCTTTTACAGAGCATAAATTTGTAATTTAAATGAAGTCCAGTTTATCAAAATTTTCTCTCATGAATCATGTCTTAGATGTCGTATCTTAAAAGAAATCACCAAATTCAAGGTCATCTAGATTATTTTCTATGTTATATTATAGGAGGTTTATAAGTTTTCTTTTGTGTGTGTGTATGTGTTTTCTTAATAACTATCTTATTCAAGTCTATGCTCTTTTATTTAAAAAAATATATATTTTATTTATTATTTTTAGTGAGAGGGGAAGGGAGGGAGGCAGAGAAAGAGAGAAACATCAGTGTATGGTTGCTTTTCACCTGCCTCCAGCTACAGCCATGACTGGAGACCTGACTTGCAACCTAGTTATGTGCCTTGGCTGGTCATCGAACCAGGGATCTTTGGGTTCACAGGCTGGCACCTATTCACTGAGCCACCATCTAGGAATTATAGTTTTGTGCTTCAATTTACATCTATCCATGGCCCATTTTGTGTTATTTCTTGTGCAGAATATAGGATCTATATTTGGATTTATTCTTTCTGAATGCAGGTACATAGTTTTTCCAGCATCATTTATTGAAGTGACTCTCTTTGCTTCCTTGTCTTGCCTTTTTTCCTCTGTCCACAATGAGTTGATTATATCTATGTGTGTCTACTTCTGGGCTTTCAGTTCTATTCCATTATTCTTTTTGTCTATTCTTTCATCATCACCACACTGTTTTGATTACTGTACCTTTATAATATGCCTCAAATTTGGATAATATCAGTCCTCCACTTTTATTTTTCAATATTGTGTTGGTTAACTTGGGTCTTTGTCTTTTCATATAAACATGAAAGTGAGTTTATCAAAATCTATAAATTTACTTTCTGGAATTTTGATTAGAATTTTATTTACTTCAAGTTGGGAAGAACTTGACATCTTGACAATATTAAGCCTTCCTATCCATAGACATAAAATATCTTTCCATGTTTTTAGTTCTTTGATAACTTTAAACAGATCTTATAGTTTTTCTTGTATTTTTATTACACTTATTTCATTCAATTGATACATAAGTATTTTATTTGGAGATGTGCTAATAAAAAATTTGCTCTACTTTTAATTTTAAATTTTACTTCTTAATTACTGATATACAGGAAAATGTGTGCCTTTTATATAGTAACCTTGTATCCTGCAAAATTACTATAATTTCTTGAATAATCCAGGAGTCTGTTGACTCTTTCTGATTTTATACAATCATGTCACTTGAAAACAAAGACTTTTATTTTGTTTTTCCCAGTTGGTACACCTTTTCTCTCTTCTCCCATCCCATGTCCTCCTTGCTCCTCCCCTCTTCTCTCTGCTTGGCTTGTCTTGTTTTATCTTATTTAATAGTGAGGGATTTCAGTATGATGTTGAAGAGGAATGGTGAAAGGGGGCATCCTTGCTGTCTTCTGATCTTACTGGAAAAGCTTATAGTACCTCATCATAAAGAATGATATAAGTTGTCAGATTTTGTAGAAATGCTTAACTAGTTAAGAAAGTTCCCACTATTCTTTGTTTACTGAGAGTCTTCATTATGAATGGTTGGATTTTTGTCGAATGAATTTTTTGGTTTCTATTGATGTAATCATGTAATTTTTCTTTAGCTTGTTGATGTAGTGGATTACATTAACTGATTTTTGAATGTTGACCAGACTTGGTCAGGTGTACAATTATTATACATCATAAAAGTCAGTTTGAAAATATTATGTTGAACATTTTTCCATCTGTGTCAAGGAGAAATATTAGTTGTACCATTTTACTTCTTTTTCTTTTCAAATTATTTTAAAATGTCTTTGTCTGGTGTTGGTATTTGAGTGATGCTAGAATGATAGAATAAGTTTGAGAGTGCTCAAACTTATTATGTTGATATGTTCTGAAAGATATTGTAGTGAATTTATATAATTTTATCATTTAATGTTTGGTAGAATGCTCCAGTGAAACCACCTGAGTTTGGTATATTTTATTTTAGAAGGTTGTTATTTATTGATTTAATTTTTTTAGGAAATGTAAACCGATTTCTTTTTTTTGTGAGGTTTAGGAGGTGATGTTTATTAAGGAATAGGTCCATTATATTTAAGTTATTAACTATGAGGTTATAGAATGGTTCATAGGAATCCCTTACTTTCTTTTAATGGGATCTGTAGTGATGTCCCTTTTTAATTTCTTCTTGTAGTAATTTATGTTTTTTATTTACTCAATATTTATTTTGTGGGCAGCACAGATAGAGGCTTACCAATTTTATGAAAGTTTCCAAAAAATAAACTTTTGGTTTCATTGATTTTTCTCTACTGATTTTCAATATCATTGACTTATGTCGCTATATTACTCCCCTTTTTCCACTTACTTTGGCCTTAACTCAGTGCTATTTTTACTAATTTCCTAAGGTGGAAATTTAGATTATTGATTTCAGATCTTTCTTCTCTTGTAATTCAAAGCAAATTTGCTTTCAATCCTACAGATTTACCCCAAACAAGGCTCTGGCTATACCTTACAAATTTTCTAAGTTGTACCTTTGTTAATTCAAAATGTATTTAAAATTTTCTTAATGTTTCTTCTTTAACTCATATTATTTAGAAGGGAGTTGTTTAAAATCTATGTAATTTAGGGTTTTTCAGTTAGCTTTTTGTTGTAATTTTATTTTGATTTGGGAGCAGGCATTATATAATTTCCATTATTTAAATTTTTTAAAGTGTACATATGGCACAGAATGTGGTTTAACTTGATGAATTTTGCCATGTGATCTTGAAAAGAATGTGTATTCTTTCTACTTTGTATGAAATAGACTATTGATGTTAATTGTATTTAGTTCGTTGACAATGTTGTTGAGTTATTGTCAGGCCTTAGGACCTCACCTTGCTATTGACCACACAATCTGTCTGTCAGCAGCATCTTAGCATCCTGTTTGTGATGCCCATGGGCTCAGGTACTGGACCAGCAAGTTCTGCTGGTGGGGAGGCCTTTCTGATCTGGTGACAAAGGATTTATGTGGAGCCTTCAGAAGGGTTTGCATACTTTATTGCAAGTGACAGCCTAAGGACCACACAGCCAGGCACTGGGGGTGTCAGCATTCCATGCCTGGTTTGTCTGCCCCACCACAACAGTGGTGCATGTGCCTAGTTTACAGCAAGGACAATCTTATATGCACATTGGAACAAAGGAGGCTCTATACACATTAGAACAAAGGGGCTGTATACCCCAAGGTGACATATGTCTGCTCAGATGGTTATCCTTGGGGCTAGTGTTTCAGGCTCTGGGATAAGATTAACCCCAAGGCCATCTTCCTGTGGCTGAGCCAGAGGGCAGGTCCAGCCATACATAGACATAGAAATTCCTCGGGCCTGACGGTTATTTGATTTACACATTTTCTGCCTGCGAGATCTTTCCGTTTATGAAAAAGGAGCATTGAAGCCTCCAACTGTAATAATGGTTTGATCTACTTTCCCTTTCAGCTTGTCTCATGTAGTTTTATGTTCTGTTGTTAGGCATATACTGTTATGTTGTCTTGGATTATTAACACTTCTATCATTACATAATACCCTTCTGTATATATGATATCTTCTGTTAAAATTGGTTTTAAATAACCAATCTTAAATTTTCATAGCTGACACTGATTAGTGTTAACATAGTTAAGTTTATTTATCTTATTACTTTTAATATGTCTTTATATTTAAATTGGGTTTCTTTTTAGCAACATGTATTTTAGTATCATTTCTTGATCCACTTTGACATTCTGTATCTTCTCATTAGTGCATTGAACATTGATAACTCAATGTTCTTATTGATACACTTAGATTAATATTTACTGTATTGATCACTGTTTTACATTTGTCACCCTTGACTTTTTTGGCTATTCTTGTTTCTATTCCTTTGTTTTGTGTATTTCATTGTACATTCCAAATGACTCCAATTTATCTTCTGTCTTAGTACCGATTATATTCCTTTCTTTATTTCATAGTTTCCCTAGATTTTGCAAGTGCATTTGCAAATGGCCCAAGCCCTCTTTAACTTTATTCATCTTTTTAAAAAACATTTTATTTATTTATTTTTAGAGAGAGGGGAGGGAAGGGAGGGAGAGAGGGCAAGAAGTAATCAGTGTGTGGTTGCTTCTTGAATACCCCCAAGTGGGGACCTTGTCAGCAACCCAGGTATGTGTCCTGACTGGAAATCAAACTGGCAACGCATTGATTAGCAGGCCAGCACTCAGTCAACTGAGCCATACAAGCAAGGGCCCAAGTTCACTTTAAAATAATACTATAATGCTTCAGAGGTAGCATGAGTACTTTATAATAATAAAATAATCCAATTTTTTTCTCCATTTTACTTACATATAAGCATAAATATAAGTATATAGAAATAAATATCATATACAAATATAATTGAATACCTCTTTGCCATTATAATTTTAAACAAACTATGAATGAAAAATAAGAGAAATATTTATTTTTCACTTATTCCTTCTTAGATTCTCTTCCATTCTTTATGAATCTGAGTTTCTGCCCTATTATTTTCCTTTAATCTAAATAACTTCTTTTAATATTTCTTTGAAATTAGGTATTCTGGCAAAAATTCCCTTAATTTTTGTTTATCTGAGATAGTCATTATTGCTCCTTCACTTTTGAAGAATATTTTGCAGGGTAGAGAATTCTAGGTTGGTTTCTATCTTATCACTTCAAATATTTCACTTCACTTTTTTTTTTTTTTTGGTTTGTTTGTTTTGTATTTGCATAGTTTCTGAATGAAAGTCTTCTGAAAAATCTCGTCTTTGTTATTCTGTAGGTACTTCCCTCCTAATTATTTTAGAATTTTAATTTGATTTTCTGTGGTTTGAAATCATATGCCTAGGAGTAGGTTTTGGGGGCATTTTTTTGAGTTTCCTGGCTCTGTGGTTTTACTTCTGATATCAATTGGCATAAATTCTGTCATTATTACTTTAAATATTTCTTCTATTGCTTTCCTCTTTTCTTCTGTTGCTGGTATGAGTATTGCAAATGTGTTATATAATTTGTAGTTGTACCACAGCTCAAAAATATTCTTTGCTATTTTTCTTTTTCAGTAAGCTTTTGTGCCTTGTGTTTTAGTGTCAGAGGCTTCTATTGCTACATCCTCAAGCTCAGAAATTGAGGGAGAAAACACTTAAATTTCTCCTCAAGCTTGTAATTAAAGGTGGTGGAAATATTGACAACCTCTCACCGCAACAAGTTCTCCTGATCCTAATCTTTATTCTTCCCATTTAAGAAAATACTGTTCCTTGTGAATGTTAATGATGAGATTCTATAATACAAGTGTATATTAATCATAAAGAAAAGATGTATAATACATGTTGGATTACTCTGAGATATTTTTTAATATTCATTTTTCAAAATATTATTTTATAACCCAAAGCATTTTTCTAAGAAAGCCATACCTAATTATAATTATATGATTACTCTAATGCAAAAATAACTTTTGATAAATTTACCTTTTTATAAATCATGTTATATGATATTCTAAAATAACTTGTAAATTAAAATTTAAAGATGTGTATTTATGTGTGTGTGCTCATTTAATAATTAAGTGCTTTAAAGTGTCCAACTGAAGCCCCATCTAGCTGTTAACTGCTAGTGCATTTTCATTAAGCATACAAAGATAAAACAGATTCATATGAAATTCAGTTGATGCATAGAATACATCTATATTGTGCATATGAAAAGTAAAGGTTTTATCTCAGGAGAGCAGCTACAAGGAAACTAATGATATACAGTCCGTAAGTTTGTCAAGTCTACACAATCAAATTTATAGTATGTCACATTTATCAGGTAAGAAGATATTGGGAGCACCACATTTCAGTGATATCACCCCTTGTGTTTCAGTGTCAGAAGAAAATCTATGGAGTATGAACAAGTGACTAGTAAAACTGTATTGAATGAGTTTTCAGCCTATGAGCCATGCTGAGTTGTCAAAGATTAAGAGATATATATTCTCAAATCATACTTGAGTAATTATTTCTTCACTAAGCTGTAGGAAAAACAAATAAGATTTTCTAACTTAAATTACACATTTCTAACATTTTGTGGCTGACATTACCACTGTCATTGTCACTATGGCAATAGTCCCTTTAAAATGATTTCAAATAAAAGGGGCCAAAAAGGTAAGTCCCAGTATGTGAAATATAAATTGCATAAAATATTTTGCTGATTTATTGAGAAAAAGGTTAGAGATGAAATAGTTTTCTAAAATTAGACTTAACAGAATTTTGAACATTTTAAATTCAGTTTTATCAAATATATGAAAGCTTTAACACTTGATGTTCAGAAACATGTTATTGATTAAACATACGTAATGCTATCTTTAAGTACAGGGGAGCTTTAGAAGATAGATTTGTTTGTCAGAGACAATAGAACAAACCTACAAGTCATGCAGCTGAAACATGAACAGAGGAAAAGGTTGCAAATTTCACCCAGCATCAAAGCTAACCCCACCCTCACCACTGCAACCAAAAACCAGGACATGACTGCAGTCTTCTGAAAGTGACTCCCTTTTAGAAGTGGAAAATGCAGAACTGAAACTTATTAATTTCTACCCAAAACTGTAATCTTGCCTCCTGACTCTTTGTCAATTGACTTCACAACAAAGGCTTTTCTTTTCTTAAAAGAAACCATAGCATCGGTTTCTATGTAACAGAGGCAGTCAGCTTTTGCTTAGTAACAAAATTAGCATTTGTTAATAAGTGATTAAAGAAAACAAGTTATACGAACAAACTTATTTCACCAGGACAACAGTTCTCTATCAGAGAATTGCACAATGGGGTGGATGGCAGGAAGCCTTTACAGGACAAATAATGAAGAACAAGGAAGAGAAAAATAATGAATGTGTGATTGACTGGGGCCACATAGTCAATCTTGGCTGGGATGAGAAGGTACCAAAAAATGAGAATAGAGGCTAGAGTTGGTTTGGCATTTGGGGAATGTAGATTAGATATACATCATTTCTATTATGTTACAGGGATATGTTTCCAGTTGCTGACATGTCATCCAGTGCAGCAGTGGCTCCATCTTGGACTTAAAAATTATTTCAAAATATTTGTAAAAAATTGTTCTGTACCTTATATATTTCTAAAAGTACCTAACTTCTTCAGAGTACACGTGTAGCAATTTTTTAAGTGAAATTAGTACATGTAAATTTAAGCAATGCATTGCTGTGAAAAATAAGGAAACACTTAAGAAGTAATTTAATAATATAATGTAAGATATAAAAATAGAAGAGAAATAGCCCAGTGTTTTTTTCCTAAAAAAAATGCACTCAAAGCATCTACGTATTTAAAAAATGATAGAGAGAAATTATCTAGTAATCATTATTTTGGTGCAGGAAAAATAACAATATTATTATTTAATAAGTAAATGTGGTAAAAACTGACCAAATTAAGTAGGAAAGATTAGTAATTAAACTCTTTTTCAGCCTATGAGCCATGCTGAGTTGTAAAAGATTAAGAGATATATATTCTCAAATCATACTTGAGTGATTATTTAGTTGTTCCTTTACTAAGCTGTAAGAAAAACAAAACGTAAATTAAAAAGAGGATGGAATTTGAAAAATTGTCCTATCCTAAATTTTACAATTTAGAACAAAAATAATTCAACAATTCAGCAATACATGTTACCTATGTTATTTTATTTTCTTTTAATCCATTACACTAGTGCATTAATTCTTTTTTAAAAACCTATATCCTCTTTTTTCATGATGCTATTTACATTAAGGAAATGAGTAGGTGTATAATGAAAAGAAGGCAGATCAGTGTTAAACAGTAATTATCTAGTTAGTAAACACTTGATAGTTGTTTTCTGCAGATAGTGTTGAGTGGAAATAACACTTTAAATGTTAAAAAGAACTGCATGTATAACACTAGAAAAATATAAAGGTAATATGGTATAATAATACTCTAATTTTCCATAACTAAATATGATATAGATAGCTTTTTATAAATATAATCATGATTCATAAAATACAAAAAGACATCATCTAAATTTTCATTTTTTATTAAAAAGGGGTTTGTAAATAAATGATTGTTCAATCCCTATTTTATATCCCAGATTGTTTTAACTCAGTGTTTTAGAAATTGCATATCTGTAACTAAATTAAAGGAAAATCCCTATCAAGAGAAGACTTAGAGTATAATAATAAAAAAGTATTAAACTATGTAAGATGTGAAAAAGGAGCCAGTTTGTCTCTTGAACTTCAAAGTTATTAATAAATTAACTGTTTATAACTTACTGACTGCTTAATAGCCTATGCAGTAAGTATGATTTTTATACATGATTATTAAAACCTGTTACAGAATTATTATGATATTCATACAAGCTTCCAACAACTCTTTTAAACTTTTAACAAAGTGAGTTAAGATAAACAAATATGAGGATAAAATATCATTCACAAATTAGCCTTGAAATGATAGAAGTCATAATAATAATATTAACTTTTAAAAACTTCCACCAGCAAAAAAACAGTGATATGTGTTTGAAGAGGGGATAAAAATAGGACCACATACTAATCCTGACAAGCTCCAGGGAAGCCTACATGGTGACTTTACACTCCCATTCAAGATGTTCTGAAATGAAAACTTCCTAACTGAAAGCTAGTCATAGAAGGTAGTCATGTTCTAGGCCAGAACCTTCCTTGACAAAGGTTAACTTTTACCTTAATGGCACCTATTGTCATTTTACATTTATGATAACATGCTTTTAGAATGTGAGTAATTCTTTTTTTCCAGAACCTTCAGGGCACAATATCCCAACAGAGCACAAGACCACGGAACCTCTCATTGTTGTCATGTTTCCCAACATACTTTTTATGCAGCTGTGTCAATTATTATCTACATTGTACCCACCAATATAAAAGAATTATTTACCTCTTCATTTTGCATTTCATTCAATCATAGAGATTTCCCCACTTTGCCTTCTCCTGCCACCCTAGTTTATCATCAATGGATTTCATGTAACGCCTAATGTCTTCCCCTTTGATTCTGACATATAAAGTAAGTGGTAAACAGTTATTTTCCAAAGCATTCTCTCAATCCTTTGAGATTTTGCTTCCTGGTAATTGTCATCAGTTTGGCTCAATAAAACATAAAAATGCTGTACAGATTTGGACATTTCTTAAGTCAATAAAGAAAACATCCCAGACACAGGTATTACCTAGTAAAGATAGTTATAGAATATTCTAGCAAAATCATCACAAAACCTATTAATTTGGGGTGTTAACAGTTGGACCGTGTTTAAGAAAAGTCCTTTTTGTCTCAATGATCATCCTCATTGTTGGTGGCAGAATGGGAACTGGGAGAGACAAAGGAGAAACAGCAAAGGTAAGTCTGGGGGAAACAGGGTATTTTTTAACTTAAAATCTTATATACATAGCAAATTTTACATTAATGCATTTGCAAAGTGAGTGAAATAGAAAATTGGTACAATAATAGGTCATAAAATTGATCCATCAAAGCAGAATCAATCCTTTGGGAAAACTGCTTAAAAAAGATAAAATCATATATAAATAATCTATGTGTATTGATGTGGAGGGTTTTAAAAATTTCACAAATAGTATATTTATTTTATATGAACTCCTGTTAATAACTTTTAAACATGTAAATAATCAACTTGAAATATATATGAACAGTCCAAATAAATTTAATTTAATTTCTTTTATGAATGTATGTATATCTTATATAAGTTTAACAGAATATTGAAAGAATAAACATATATCAGATAAGGCAAAAAACTAACAGTGCAAATATTTTAAGAAACAAAATTAATTTGGCATATATGATTACTACTAGTGGAAAATTTAACTTTGTAGACTATGGTTGTCAAATCAAAGAAAGAAAGATTTAAGAAAAACTGATTTATTAATATGCCAAATACAATTGGTTAAATTGATTAAGTATTAAAATATATCCCTAATGTATTCAATATATAATTAACAAATATCTCTAGAATAGCAAGTAAAAGTTAGATATGCATAATTTAGGATGGGAGACTCTTTTCTAAGAAAAATATTCAAAGCAAAACACTTAAAACATTGATAGTTAAAACAGTATAACTAGCCCTAGCTGGTGGCACAGTGGATAAGGAGCTGGCCTGTGAACCCAAAGGTCGCTGTTTTGATTCCCAGTTAGGGCACATAACCAGGTTGTAAACCAGGTCTCCAGCCAGGTCCTTAGCTGGAGGCAGGTGAAAGGCAACCATACATTGATGTTTCTCTCCCTCTCTGCCTCTATCCCTTCCCCTCTCTCTAAAATATAATAAATAAAATATTTAAAAAGAAAACAATGTAACTAACACATCCTTTTGTCAATAAATACAATAAAATTTAAATAATAAATTAAGATGTAATAAGCTACAGAAACAAACATAATTTTATTGATTTGATTGAATTAAAACTGGACGAATGTAATGATTGGCATTGCATGTTATAAAAAAACTAATCAATTTGAAAACAATGAATCAGCCAACCTCATTATTTGAAACACATTGTACAATTAATAAGTTATTTTAATTTTAACTTATCAAATGATTTGTGATTGTTATAAAATTTACAGGTATTCTTACATTCTTTGCAGATGAAAAATGAAAACACAAGAACTTCAGTTCTATATATTTAAACAAGTAAATATATAGGAAGTAAAATATAGATTTTGGTAAGATTTTGGTACTGGTTTAGAGAAAAAAACAAACACTTTTACGTGTAAAATAAATCTTAGTTGGATCCCCTTCCAAGTTATTCTAGAACCATTGTTCACAAACTTCTTTTCTTTATTTCTTTGGATTTTTTTTCATTTCTTAATTTTCCAGTTTCCCACTTGCTTATTTCCAAAATACTAAAAGAATAAAATGGTTCTATCTACCTTGAAAGATAAAACATTATTGAAAATTACATTAATGTTTATTACAAAATGCACAGACCTTGGATCTGGTAAGATAATTTTCTAAAAATGCTTTTATAGAAAAGTCAAAATACACCAAAATATGAACATTCTGGAAGTAACTAGTGGAAAAATATGAACCCTAAATAGCAGAAGCGCCTAAACCTCTTCCAACATTGTAATTTTAGGATGGACACATAACTCATCTGAGCCAATAGAAATAAACAGTTGATTGCTAGAATCTCCAAGAGAAAATGAAGTATGAGAATGTAGGTAAATCTTAGCTATGTTGCAAGAGTTAGTATGAGTGTAAAGATAAGAAATGGAGATCAAGAGGCAGAGAAATTCCTAATGGAATGGCCTATGTCTAAGCTTACAGGTATTTTATATAAATTTGTTTTATACAGCCAATTAATGCTGGGATTCTGTCACATCCAACATAAAACCTCTATTATGCAATTGTGTACAAGAGACTCTGACTGGATTACATTTCTGTAAAATATAAATTGAAAATCAAACTGAAAAATCAGATTTTAAATATATTTCATTAGTCATTTTTGTCTTCCTAATTTCAAAAACTAGAATTATTTATTTCTAAAGCAACTAACTGATTTAAAATAATACTAAAATTAATGATTCATTAAAACACAACTTTGTAGTAACAAATGTTTCTGGGTTTCCATTTTTTTTAAATCAAACTCAATATTTTATAAGAAAATATATTTTCATCCTCACTCAAAAATATGTTTGTTGATTTTAGAGAGAGAGGAAAGGAGAAATAAAGGGAAAAAGAAAGAAGCCTCAATGTTAAAGAGTGAAAGAAAGACACTGATCAGTTGCCTCCCAAACACACCAGGAAGGGGAATCCAACCCGAACCCTAGACATGTGCCCTGACTAGTAACTGAGCCCACTACCTTTTGGTGTGTGGGAGCTTCCTAGTGTTATATGGCAATGTTATAGTCTTGACTACAAACATATGCTTTAGATAAACATGAAAAATTGGCTATTTTTGGATAAACCTAATAAATTAGTTTAATGCTTTAAGTCTCTTTCTCCTTACACAACACTATATAGCTTGAACAGATAAAATTTGGTTTCCTAATCAAATTCCTAATCAATGTGTTCACTAAATGTAGAACTATTGTTTAATTAATGTTTGATTGAACACCTGTAATGGACACTACAATTGACCACTAATGCTCTAAGCTATAAGTTACCTTTAAAACTTTTGCTCTGGAGTCTACCATAAATCGGTGGGAGGGGGGTGGCACCAAAATTGTGAATTATAGTACAATGGATTTGAAGATTTTCATTTTAAAATAATGCATATACATTTCTTTTATATGTTTATGCAATGGTGAAATTGAATCATTAGTGAAGAATAATGTCATGCTATCTACTCTTTCATGATTTGTAACTTAGAGATATTAGAAATTTAGACCCTGGCTGGTGGCACAGCGGATAAGGTGCTGGCCTGCAAATCCAAAGATCACTGGTTGGATTCTCAGCCAGGGCACATAACCAGGTTGTAAGCCAGGTCTCCAGCCAGGTCTGTAGCTGGGGGGAGGTGAAAGGCAACCATATATTGATATTTCTCTCCCTCTCTCCCTACCCATCTCTCTAAAAATAATAAATAAAATATTTTTAAAAGAAAAGAAATTTACCATTAAAAAAGTGACAGTAGTGAGGAAAATAAGTTTAAATCAAGGAAAACTAAATATGTTTAATTTCTTTTTAAATTATACTTTATGTTCTTAATTGTATAAAAGGCACAGGAAGATTACTGTTAGGAGAACAGAATGGGAAATAAGACCCCCATCTATTCTTTCTCATAGCAATAATTATGATTCTGCACATGGTTCAGGGATCTTGATGAAAAGTGGAGCATATATTAGGTCTGATAATCATGTTATTTCAATTTTCATATCTCATTTAAATATAAGGATAAACTAGAACATCTAGCTTTCAATTTATTAACAACAAAAGTAGGAAATTGAATATCTTAACCATATCTAAGAATATACAAGAACATAAAAGCTTATTAATGTTAAAATATGGCTCTTTATATTTAATTTATTGACTGTTTCTCACAAGATAAATGAAATAATTTTGACTGTTAAATTCAGTCTTTACAAATAGTTAAATTCTTCATATTGTTTCTTATTTGCATAAGCCTTTCCACTTTGCTTGTTTTGAATTTATCTTTTATTTTTGTCTATTTCATCTAAGCTCTAGATCATCAATTTTCAACTATTATGTTGCAGCAAACTATTGTGCCACAAGAATTTTTAAAACACCCACTATCTAAGACTGTAAGTTCAGGGATCATTTTTATAGTTTGTTACCAGACAAGTTTCTCTAAACATGTAGAGCACCCAGTTTCATCCTAAAGAAACAAAATATACATTATTTTTAAATGTACATGGAACATTTTCTAAGATAGATCACATAGTAAAACACAAAACAAGGCTCAACAAATTTAAGAAAGTTGAAATCATATCATGTGTCTTCTTGGATCACAATGGCTTGAAATTATAAACCAATCTCAAGTAAAAGACTCAAAAACATTTGAATACATGGAGACTGAATAACATTATTGAATGATAAATGGGTTAGTAATGAGATCAAGGAAGAAATTAAAAAGTTTCTGGAAACAAATAAAAATGAACATGCAACAACCCAAAATCTATGGGAAACACCAAAAGCAGTCCTGAGAGGGAAGTTCATGGCAATATAGGCCTAACTAAAGATGGTATAAAAATCTCAAATAAACAACTTAACCCTACACCTACAAGAACTACAGGAATGATGACAAAGTACAGAATGAGGTGAAGGAAGGAAATAATCAAGAGCAGAGAAGAATTAAATGACAGAGGCTTAAAAATAATTTCAAAGGATCAATGAATCCAGGAGTTATTTCTCTGAAAAGAAAAACAAAATTAGCAACCTTGACCAGACTTATCAAGAAAAACAGAGAAGAACTAAATAAATAAAAGCAGAAATGAAACAGTTGCAACCAATACCACAGAAATACAAAGGATTGTAAGAAATTACTACAAACAACTATATGCCAAGGTATTGGACAACCTGGGCAAAATTGATAAATTTCTAGAAACATACATTCTTCCCAAACTGAATCAAGCAGAATCAGAAAGCTTAAATAAATTGATAACAACTAGTGACTCTGAAGCAATGGTCAAAAAAACTCCCAGCACACAAAAGGCATGAACAACATGGCTACACAGCCAACTTTTACCAAACATTTAGGGAAGAGCTAACTCTTCTTTTCTCAAACTATTCCAAAAATAATTCAAGGAGAAGGAAGACTTCCAACTCTTTTTACCAGGCCAGTATTATCCTAAGTCAAAAGCAGGTAAAGACACAACAAAGAAAGAAAACAACAGGTCAGTATCACTGATGAACATAGATGCTAAAATCCTCAACAAAATATTGGCAAACTGGATCCAGCAATACATTTAAAAGAAAATACACTATGGTCAAGTAGGATTCAAACCAGTAATACAAGGAGGGTACATATTCACAAATCAATAAACATAATACACCACAGAAACAAAGTGAAGTGACAAAAATCACATGATCATATCAATAGATGCTGAAAAGCATTTGACAAAATCCAGCATCCACTTATGATAAAAATACTCATCAAAGTGGGAATAGAGGGAGCATACATCAACACAACAAAGGCTATATACATGAAACCTAAAGGTAACATCATACTCAACAGACAAAAACTAAACACGTTTCCATTTAGATCAGGAATAAGACAAGTGTCCATTTTCACCACCTTTATTCAACATAGTTTAGAAGTTCTATCCAGTGATCAAACAAGAAAAATAAATAAAAGATATCCAAATTGGAAAGGTGGAAATAAAACTGGCATTATTTGTCAACATGATAGTGTACATAGAAAACCTTATAGGCTCCACCAAAACAAAAAACAAAAAAAAAAACAAACAAACTCAAACTAGTAAGTTAATTTGGCAAAATATTGGGATACAAAGTCAGTATTTAGAAATTGCTGGCAATTCTGTACACCGACAATGAACTACTAGAAAACAGAAACTAGAGAAAAAGTCCCACTTACTATAACAACAAGACAAATAAACTACCTTGGAATAAATTTAACCAAGGCAGGAAAAGACGTGTAGTTGGAAAACCATAGACCACTGAAGAAATTGAGGAAGGAATAAATAAATGGAAGCATATAACATGCTCATGAATTGGGATAATTAACAATTAAAATGTCCATACTATTAAAAGCAATCTATAGCTTGCATGCAATTTCTATTTAAGTATCAATGGTATATTATTCACAGATCTAGAACAAACATTTCAAAAATTTATATGGAACCAAAAAAGACCCCAGATAGTCTTAGCAATATTGAGAAAGAACAATGTAAGAGGGATCACAATACCTAATATCAAGTTACACTACAAAGCCACTGTCACTGTAATAAAAACAGTCTGGTACTGACATAAGAACAGATGTATAGATTAATGGAACAGAATAGAAAGCCCAGAAATAAACCCAGGTCTCTATAGTCAATATTTGACAAAGGGGGCACAATTATACAATGTAGTAAAAATAGCCTTTTCAATAAAAGGGTTTGGGAGAAAAAATGAAACTAGACCACATAGACCACCAACTTACACCATAAACCAGGATATATATATATATATATATTCCTAGAGGGAAACAAAGGCAGTAAAATTTCAGATATCTCATTTAGCAATGTTTTGCTGATGTATTTCTCTGGACAAGGGAAATAAATAAATTAATAAACAAATGGGATTACATCAGATTTAGAAGCTTCTGCATGGCTAAAGAAAACATCAAAATGAAAATAGAACTGACCATATGGGAGAGCATATTTGCCCATCATACATTGGACAAGGTTTTAACCTCCAAAATATATAAATAACTCATATGACTCAACACCAGGAAGATAAACAATCCAATTTAAAAATGTACAAAGGATCTGAATAGAAATTTCTCCAAGTAGGAGATACAGATGGTTCATAGACATATGAAAAGATACTCAGCATCACTAGCTATCAGAGAAAAACAAATTAAAACCAAAATGAGACACCACCTCACGCAGGTCAGAATGACCATCATTAATACATCAACAAACAAGTGCTGGCAAGGATATGGAAAAAAGGGAACCTTAGTTCACTGTTGGTGGGAATGCAGACTGGTGTAGCTGCTGTGGAAAACAGTATGGAATTTTCTTAAAAAATTAAAAATGGAACTGCCTTTTACCCACTGATTCCACTGCTGGAATATAGCCTAAACATCCTGAAACACCAATTCAGAAGAACCTATGCACCTCTGTTCATAGCAGTCATTCACAATGGTCATTCACAATGACCAAGTTCTGGAAACAACCTTAGTGCCCATCAGTAAATAAGTTGATCAAAAAATGGTGGAACATTTATACAATGGTATATTAAGCAGCAGAAAGAAAGAACCCCTACCATTTTAGATAGTATGGATGGAACTAGAGAATATTATGCTAAGTGAAATAAGCCAGTCAGTAAAAAACAAATATCATATGATCTCATATGATATCATAGGAACCTAACAAACAAAATAAACTAATGAGCAAAATAGAATCAGAGGCATGGAAACATGGAACAAACTGACAGCAGCCAGAGGGGATGGGAGAGGGGGATAATGGTGGAAAGAAGGGGAAGCGACTGGTCAAAGAACATGCATGAATGACTCAGGGACATGGACAACAATGTGAATTGGCTATGGTACCAAGAGCTGGTCTGGGTGGAGGAGGGCAAAGGGGGAAAAATTGGATCAACTGTAATAGAACAACAATAAAAATTTAAATATTGGGTATTTTTAAAATTTAAACAATACTTAGTATAAATTGTAATTAAAAAATAATAAACAATTGCCATATCTGACTATTTAATCAGAGTCACTGACCTCTTTTACCTTAGATAGTAAAATAAAAGTGACAACAGTTAACACAGCAATAGCCATGCAGTGTGAGGTTAATTAAAATTATACTTTTTTGTTAGATCAGTCAGAAATATATTTCTGGTGTGCCACAGAATTTTAGTAATCAGTTATGTAGGCCATGAGATGAAAAATATTGAAAATCACTGTTCAAGATAAATGATATTTGAACATGAAATTTTAATAAGCTTCTAGTTATATCAACTTTGCTCTAATTTACTTCTTAGAAGCACTGAAAACACATGTTATGGCGAAAAGAGGAAAGATAAAATTCATAGGTAATTTTTGTTCATTTTAATATGGGAATCAAAGGGAAATTTCAAAAGAATGAATTTTCTTTATATTTTACCTAAAACTTGTAGATGATTGTTGGATCAGCACTGCAGGTAACTTCATCCTAGATTGTTAGGACTTAACTCTGTACTAGATTATCAACATTGCCATTAGGATTGTTAGCAGTAGAGTCATTATTTCTGATATTATAAATGTACCATAGGAATACAAATTTCCAGATATACCATAATCTGTGGCAGAATTATTCCAACAATTGATTTGAGATGGAAATACACTTTATTAACCTCCCGGTTTTAGCAGCTCCCTCCTGCTTTTCACAAGAAGCATCAACAATATTTCTCAACAGTTTATAAAATGTGTGGCAATGTCAAGAATCACCCTCCCGACATTGCTATCTATTTCCCTTTAATTCCACCTAAGTAACAATTGCCAAATGAAACTTTTGTAGAGTTATGCATTAGAGTCAAGGCAAATTCTAGAGACATTTATACATGCAAAGAGTATTCTGAGAAAAACCACATAAATGTGTTAAAAAGGAGTTTTTACTTACATATATTTTCTTTTCACTGTTCACTGACAAGAAATAAGAGTCATGTTAACTCAGTATGAACAATGCAATTAATATGATATTTTTATTTTCGAAAGATCTAAAGCAGATAGTGTTGTAAATTGATAGACTATTAAAATCATTTTGGATTGTGTATAAATCTAGCCAAAAGAAATCTAACAAGTAGGCAAAATGTTATTCATGAGACTTACTGTGTTTTCATAATTTTTAGAATTCATACCTTATAAAGAATGCCATTGACTTGATAACAGTTTTCATTATTTCTAAATAATATGAGGTATGAAGAAGGTAACTACCACACTAAACTATTAAATAAATACATTGATTACAGTGACTTTCAGTTCTTGAGAAAGTAATAAATAATTTTTTAAAAAGTAAGGGGCAAAATGTTATACCAAACTCAATGTAAGGACTCAGCATAATACTAATTAAAAAATCTATCCATAATTTAAAATAAATTGAAATAGGTATTTTTATACATATAACACTGAAAATGACATACTACTACTAATATATTATTATTATTAATAAATAATAAACTTACTTCTTTTTAGCAGATTAGGAGTTATATTTTTCATTATTTATAATTATTCTTAGTAATAAGCAACTGTAAATTCTACACTAAAAGTGACTTAGCCTTTTTTCACTTAATATTTGTAAAGTTGGCTTACTACTTTAGCTTCAAATGAGTAACTTTTCAAATTTTATCCCAAATATTTTTAAGTTCCAAGCTGCTAGAGGGCATATTTTTTAAATGCTACATTCTAAATTGCAATTAATTTTACTACCCCTCTGAGCACATTTAAGTCTGAATTTGTTACTTTAATTAAACTGAATAATTTAAATATTAAATAATACTGTGTAACCTCAACTAATTGAAAAACGGATGGGCTGATTACTGAATGTGAAGTCAGACTTGAAATTGTAGAATTATATATTAAAGTTTTATTTATTCTTAAATATCTTTAAAGTTTATATTCTTATGAATCTGAACTAAATGAGAAATTCTCACTTTTGGGGTACAGGTGTGTACATCTATGTGTTAAACAAATTAGAATATTCCACCAGATGTTCTGCTTGATGTTTATCCCCAATAAAATGTTCTCCAATATAGTCTACTCTTCTTGATGAAAATGTATAAGTTTCAGTCTTGATAAGGATCATTGATTAAAATATTATTTTAATATTAAAGTTGAATTTAATTTAGGACTTATGCATTTGAGAAATCTTAACTGAATTAATGAATATATGAAGAAAGAAAAATGTCAGGCATACATCTCTGTTGCTTTTGTTTTATGTTTCACTATCAATAGAAGTTTGCTAAAATATGAGTCTAATTAAGATATTATTGTCTTATACAAACACATACATACACACAAGGTCTGTCACTATAGTATTAGGCCAATGTAAATATAATTAAAACAGTTTGTGTGGCCAATACTTTAGGGACAGACCTCATATATACATATAAACTGTCAATAAAAAGCCCAGCCATTGTTCATAAAACGAGAATGGTTTGCACAACCAGATGTAATCTGGCAGCCAAGGTGAGTAGACTGGCATGTGCAGGCATGAACAATGATGACTTCACTGTCCTAGTGAGTTGGGACAGTAGATGCCATTGAGGAGCATGTGTACTGTGTGGCTGTTGTTCAAAATGACTGAGCAAGTAGAGAAATGAATCTGCATCAAATTTTGTGTTAAGCTTGAATGAACATTCCTCTGAGGAAACTATTTGGATGATTCAGAAGGCCACAGCTATGGGCAACTACTAATTAGTAGCTTCATCATGACAACATGCCTGATCTTATCTTGTGCTGTGTATTTTGGCAAAACATCAAATCACCCAGGTGACTCAGCCCTCCTACAGGCCAGATTTGGTGCCTTGCAACTTCTGACTTTTCTCAAAACTCAAATCACCTTTGAAAGGAGATTTCAGAC
Source organism: Noctilio leporinus (assembly GCA_004026585.1). Classification (NCBI taxonomy): domain Eukaryota; kingdom Metazoa; phylum Chordata; class Mammalia; order Chiroptera; family Noctilionidae; genus Noctilio; species Noctilio leporinus. The sequence goes on from PVIW01001140.1 coordinate 203,508, forward strand.
TGTTGATGAGATTCTGGAAACACAATGGGACAGCTGATGGTAATTGGGAAAACTGAGTGAGGTCTCAAGGTGCCTACTTTGAATGGGACTGAGGTTTCATGGTCTTATGTACAATGATTCTTGATCTTGTATGTATCTCTATCTATCTACCTACCTACCTATCATCTATCTAGTATACACTATATATAGTGTGTGTGTGTGTGTATATATATATATATATATATATATATATATATATATATATATCCTTATCCATCTTAATAAAATTATATTTATGCTAAATTGATATGTATTAATATCCAATGAAACGTACATCTTTAAACAAAGAGTGCAGTTTCCACTTTCCACATATCACCTTCCCCATAAATAGTTAAAAGCAATATAACAAATTATATTTAGGAGAATTTTTGATAAGTGAGTTAAGTTAGATGGTACTAATGTTTAGGGGTATACAATTGTGATGGCTTCATATAACCATCTTCAATTACAGAAACTACTAAAGATATTAAAATCTTTCTTTAAGGTACTCTCTTCCTGGCCAGTGCTGATAAAACAGTACTACATCTTCTCCATGTTTTCTCTTAATAATTTTCATTTTTTATTAGTGTTATCTTTAAGAATTGCACAGTAAAATTGCTCAATTTATAATTCTGCTTCAGTTATCTCTTCCTAAAATTTCACCTCAGCTACTTTTACAGAAGTTTGCAATACACACAGTCCAGTTATACATATTGTGTTGGTCTGTTATTACAGTAAACTAATTGATCATTCTAGCCACTTTGTGTTAGATTTTTCTAGGGTACTGCAATAACATTATTTCATCCATAAAGGGTAAATCAGTTACATTACTAATCTTTAAAGTTTCATGAAATGAGTTGTAATAGTGCAGAAATAAAGTAACAAAAGTTCAAATGCCATTGAGACCGCATATGTTTTGAAATAGCAATGATTAAAACATTACATTTTGCCTTTTTTAATGCAATTTATTTTATATCCTAGTTTACTTTAATATCTTTTGAGAGACAACCTGAATGCGTCTTGAAATTCTACTACAGCTTTACATAATAATTATCAATCAGATAGAGATCAAATACAAGGGCTGAGAATCTGAGAATGCTCTAGAGATGAAAGTGTAAGGTCATTGGGTTTTCATATGTTAATTACATGCAAGTTCAATTCTATGACAGAATCAAATAAATATATATTTTGATGAACAGAAATGATTGAGAGTTTGCTATGTGCAAGTACTGCACTAAAACCAGAAAAACATACAACCACAAATTAGAGAGCAAAGTGCTTTTAAGCAGTTTAAAATATGAATCAGTTGATATACAAAGGTTAAATTTAATGTTATTCATAACTATTTTAATTTGAATTGAGTATGAGCTAGTGATGTACAGTTTACTTCACAAATATCTTTCCTTTGAATATTCATAAGAATAATGTTAGGTATGCAAAGTTCCAATATCCCTAAAAGTAAGAAATTTTTAAAAATACTTCTTAACATGAGGAATTTTTAGATGTAACTACAGAATTATATTTGAGGTCACTAGGGAAAATATCTTATGCAATGTCTTTCAATTTATTCACACTTTCTTGTGAAAGGATAAAGTTGAAGGAAGAAAACTCACTTCTGCATTTCAAGACAGGACTATTTCACTTTTATTCGTCTCAATATTTTTTCTTAAACCAACTTTTAAGTTATTGTTCAACTTCTTCATTAATATTATAGCAAAGGTGATTTAAGAAAAGTATTTCATTTCTGAAGAATTAAAGTCTAAAGGAGAATATGTTTGGTCTAGAAGAACAACGAATAGGATTTACTGGCTAAAAATTTTAATCAGAGCTTCTTGCCAGCTATTGTTTTACATTTTGAAGTATATCACTATAAATATAATAATAACTAATGTGAATTAACATGAGTTAACATTATCTGTTAATAATCTGTCCCCCATGAGAGAACAGGATATTTTTTCTTAAGTGAGTAGAATGTTACAATTTAGGACACTAAGAATTCAAGTGGATAAGTAGAAGATAAACATGATCTTAAAGATTACATATATATATTTCTCACTTACAAAAATATGGATTATCTATTTATATTCTCATTTAAAGAGAAACAGGAAAAATATTGGCATACAACATCTATGATGCATCCTGTATCTCTCTCTCTCTCTCTCTCTCACACACACACACACACACACACACAACATAATACTAAGGATGAAAAGAAATATAATACTTTCAATAAAGAAAATCTATAGATGTTAATTTTAGAAAGCAGTAATTTATGAACAATAATATGCAAAATTAACACAACTCACATTTTAAAAAAGAAAAAGATGGGTTTCTTTTTTCTTTTTAAAAGGAAGAGAATAGAGACAACAATTCTCCTGAATAAAAAAAAAAATCTAAATTGACTTATAAATAGGGTCCATCAAGCACCAGGTAAAACTTATAGAGAGATTCGTTTTCATGTTTATTAAGACAAAACTTTTGAATTTTATGTTTAAAGAATAAACTTTGCACACATTTGGGCAATACAAAAAATTAACAATCTATGCACAAATCATATAACTAGCCATACACTGCTTTACAATGTAATAGCTACTAATCTTAGTGAGCAATATGTAATTTTGAGAACAAAAAATTTGTTACACGTTCTTTACCAATTCAAGTTGTTAGGTTTATTTTGAAGGAAAGATAGTCAATTTCAAAAGTTAGAAGATTTAGAAGCCCTGGCTGGTGGCACAGTGAATAAGGCGCCTCCCTGCGAACCCAATGGTCGCTGGTTCGATTTCCGAGCCAGGGCAACATAACCAGGTTGCAAGCCAGGTCTCCAGCCAGGTCCTTAGCTGGAGGCAGGTGAAAAGCAACCATACATTGATGTCTCTCTCCCTCTCTGCCTCTCTCCCTTCCCCTCTCCCTGAAAATAAAATTTAAAAAAATTAAAAATTAAATCTTAAAAAAAAAAAAAAGATTTAGGATATATACATCATATAGGTTCATTTTTTCATTCACTTTATTATTTTTCCTAAATTCATTTTTAACACTCTATTTTTATTTATTTATTTATTCATTCATTTACTTATAAAGATATTATTTATTATTTTTGGAGAGAGGAGAAAGGAGAGAGGCAAAGAAGAAAAGAGACATCAATGTATGGTTGCTTTTCAACCAGCCTCCAGCTACAGACCTGGCTTGCAACCTGGTTATGTGCCCTGGTCAGGCGTTGAATCAGCGACCTTAGGGTTCGCAGGCTGGTATGTTATGCACTGTGCCACCACCCAGGGCTTCATTTTTTAATTGATTTATTGTTGCTGTATTACATTTATATATATTTTCTCCCATTGCTCTCCCCTGCCCTACCGTCCCTATCCCCTTTCCCACAGTCAATCCCTACCTTGTTGTCCATGTCCATGGGTCATTTATACTAGTTCCTGGACTAAACTCTTTCTGCCTTTTCCCCCCTCCCCCTCCTCTCTGGTACTTACCTTTTGCAACAGTATGGATGGAACTGGAGAGTATCATGCTTAGTGAAATAAGCCAGGTGACAAAAGACAAATACCATATAATCTCACCTAATAGAGGCAACTAATAAACAAAGCAAACAAATGAACGAAATAGAACCAAAGGCATGGAAACAAGGAACAGACAATATTTTTTGTATTTTAAGTGAATAAGTAAGTATATAACATACAAATATTTTGAAATAATATTTAATATAATTATTGTTTACCTGAAAAAAAATGCTATGCATTTGCTATGTATGTGGGTAAAAACTATAAAACTAAATTCAAGTTTTATTGTCAGGTCTGCTTTTTCCAGTTAACTTCACTGGCATCCTTAGTTTGTGTTAGTCAGATGAGTTTATTTGTAACAAAAATATGCATTATCTTTTTTCATGCTTTAACATTTTATGTAGCTATTATTAATTTATAGATCTCTTTAGAATTCCTTTTCCTTCACTTTATGAGTTTTATCCATAATGATTTATGTAGAACTATTTCATTAATTCTGCATAGTATAATTGAATAGTATTTCTGTGGAGGAACAACTCAGTTCTTTTCATTTTTTCAAAATAAACCAGTCGCTATAATTAGCAATCTTTTATATTAATTACCCAGTAGGCATAAGCAATAAGGTATTTAATATAAAAAGGTAACATTACATTTTTGGAGTGATTCAGTATGAACATTTGTCTTATAGAATTGTCCCTGTACTGGTTCAGTGCTAGGGTCTGGCCCTGCCTCAGTATGGTCCAGGTCCTCTGGGCCTTTGACTGTGTAGGAAAGTATTCAAGAACAAGATGAACTGAGCCCAAAGCAGATTTTATTAGGTAAGAGAAAAAGAGGATAGGATGTACCTCTCTGAAAGAAGTGAAAGTACTTGTCTCAAGTTAGTTGCACACTAAGTCAGTCAGTTCTTTGAAGTTTGTGTGTTTCTAAGGGTAAGTTGTATCTGAAATTTGTCGTGCCTATTTCTGACTGCCTTCTGGTTGGAAGACAGTTATTCCCAATATGATCCATTCTGGAATTGTCATTGTGTTCACCCCACCCTCACCCCACTTCTTCTTGTGTCATGTTTCATTATGGTATATAATGAGCTTTGGAGTTGGTCTCTGGTCAATTTTATTTAATATTTTCCATCTTGAATCGATCTGATTATAGCCAGCCTTAGTTGTTGACCTCTGTGACCACCCCTGGACGCCTCCTAACATAAGATTTTTTTCCCTTTGATCATGAGTGGAGGTGAGGCTCTGATGAAAAGGCCCACTGTTTTATGACTTGAAATGTCCATTTATACATCCTTATTTCCTTGTCAGGAGTTTTCCCTAACTTCTTTCTATCCTGCCTCAGTATGACTGATTTGTCATTGCAAATTTTTTTTAGATACTTGTTTATGTATATTATAATTTCTTTGAAAATATTCTTGAGTATTTTTAAAATTCAAAAATGTGTTTTCATTACTTACCATTGATTAGTTTGATTGCACTGCAGAGAACTTACATTTTCAAACTTTTAGATTATTAATATGAAGCCATTCCCTGAATTCAGCTTGTTAATGATGTTTTATCTTCTCTATCTATGTTAATTTTTCTACTTGATATAGACTTTACACACAAAAAAAATTACTGTGGTACTTTAAAATTTATCACTGTGATTGTGATTTTTTCTTGTAATTCTGACAACTATTATCCTACCTATGCTTAGGCTATTTTGCTAAGCTCATCCAAGTTCAGTTTTCTTTTCTTTGCCATTATAATGTTATCTTCTTTATTGTGACTAATGCCTTTTGGTCTTATAGTTAATATTTTTTATGTTAAGTAAATAAACAACTTTGTCTTCATCATTAATTTCCTGAAATTTATTTCCATCAATTTACATTAAAGTTGTTTCTTATATTTTACTATAAGAAGATCTTAAATAACTCTAAGTGCAATTTAATTTAATTACAGTATTCCAATAAGCACTGGAAATAGAAATGGATGATAGAAGTAAATGAATAAATAAAATCTATTAAAATATTTTAGTATTCTATTGATTTCAAGATGAAATTAAGAATAAATTGAAAACTTTTCCAATTTTTTATTCACAGGAAGAACTTAACAAATACAAAAAATGTTCACTGTTGTAAAAAATATCTACCACAAATTAGATAACTTCAACAGATGTATTATATTATAGTACTTGAGCTGAAAAGTTCAAATTCAAAATATCAACAGGACCATACTTTCAAAAAGGTTTTGGAGGAAAATCTGTTTCATACTTTTTTCATTGCTGCTGTGCCATCTGTCAATCTTTGGTGTTTCTAAGTTGGTAGTTGTATAAATCTAATTTCTGCCTCTTGCTCCCTATCAACTTCTTTGTGGATACCTTTCTTCCCTTCATTTGTCTAATAAAACTCTACTTTACTCTTATGAGGACACATGTCATTGAATTTAAGGGCTCATCCAGATAATTTGATAATCTCATTGTCTAAAAATCTTTAACTAATCATATATAAAGTACTTTTTTCCTGCATAACATTTACTGATTGCAGATACTAGGACATTGACATACCATTTGAATGCACCATTCAGCTTACTGCAAAGTTTGTACCATGGATTCATAAAATACTTAAAAAAAATATTTTTAAGAAAGTTTATGATATCATTCTTTTATTGGAAATTAAAAACAAATATTTCAGCCCTGGCTGGTGGCTCAGTGGAAAGGTGCTGGCCTGTGAACCCAAAGTTGCTGGTTTGATTTCCAGCCATGGCACATAACCAGGTTGCAAGCCAGGTCTTCAGCCAGGTCTGTAGCTGGAGACAGGTGAAAGGCAACCATACATTGATGTTTCTCTCCCTCTCTGCCTCCCTCCTTTCCCCTCTTTTAAAAAATAATAAGTAAAATCTTTAAAATATATATTTCAAGAAGTCACACAGAAATATAAAGTAGAGTAAATCCTACTGAGAAATATGAAAAACTCTTCTGGGAAAAATTACTTAGCAACTTATTTATGGAACTTTTTTAAATAAACAAGCCTAATACAAATTGGTTGTTTCCCTAAGAAACAATTTGCATTGCTTATTTAAGCAATTTATTGAATTGCATTTTATCTCTTCTTCATATTAATTCAAGATATATTTAAGATTATTACTTTTCAAATATATATATATATATATTTGATAGCTGAGTATTTCATATTTCATCATATTCACCATCTTCTTTAAGCAATATAAATAAATAGTTAGATCAATTACATTCTTTTGCTAAAAATCCATATTTACCTCCCAATGCTGAACTTCTGCAGATAAACTATTCTGGGATTTAACAAATTTCTTGATAGAATGAGTGTTATATGCAAATAACCTTTTTCCTGCCTACTGTTTTCCATATATGCCAAGCCCATTAATGTTTATTTCTTCCATTCATATGCTACATTTTGTTTAAGTTTTCTAATTTATATTCTGTACATTGTGCTACTGGCTTTGGGCAATGCGTATATTTCAAATAAGCTAAATGAATAAATTAATTTTGCTGCTCTAACTGCTTCTTACCTCCATTATTTCTCTAAAAACATATTGCCTAAAGGGTTATCTGAAGGCTTATTTAACTCAGATATCTTAAAAAATTAGAGGCAACTGCAAAAAATTTATGTAAATATTTAAAAGAAAATATTTTTCATAATATATTTTACAGTTACTGACATTTTCAACATACGTAGGTGAAAGAATATATATGAAAAAAAAATACACACAACTCTGGAAGCCAGTATTTTGGGGACAAGAGTTAAGACAGAATGGAATAACATTGTAAAGAAAAACCTCCTCTTTTTATATTTTGTCACTATAAGTATTTGAAGTACAGCTATGGCAAGATAAGGAGTTAAAATGAGATATTTGTGATAATTGCAGCTAAAACCTTTATTTCATAATATTTTGTTATTTTATACTATAATAATGATTAGGTAAATTATTTTATAAGTGAAAATTTACATATTAATAGCAGCAAACCAGTAACATTATTTCTAAAACATTATTTTCTGATATATTACAGTTAGTAGTTTCCTTTTTATTTGGTTATAGTTAAGAGTTTTAAGTCAGTTATCAATTTGTTAACCAAACATCTATTGATGATCTTTAAAATGAAAGGCACTGGCTGCAAGTTGAGTAGGATTGAGCCCTTGCTCTCTTGTTAGTCATGTAATATATTTAAGGATACAGAGGTGTGAATATGACTTTTTGGGGAGCGTTGAGGTAAGGAAATATTTTGTCTTATTTTTAAACATAAAAGTAAAAATGATTAATTTTGAATGATATGACAGGACCTTTCAAAGAAAAGGTATTATCTGACATGAGTCATAAATAACTTGTTTTCTGGGTCTGGTTTTTGACCTATGCAGGCATTTTTGCCCCTAATCTAAGTATGAATCTCCTCTTAACCTCATTCCTTCCCCTCAAGTGTAGTAGGTAAATCTCAGGATCATTTGCTATCAGGTTGAAGCCCTTTCTTCTGAAAAGTATCTTGTTACTTAGGTGAGGTAGTTTAGCTTAGCAATTCTCAACTTTTCATCTTGTGGCACATATAAACTAATTATTAACATTCTGTGACACACTATTATTTTTTGCTGTTCTGACAAAAAATGCAATCTTGACTAACACACACCAGATAGCTACTGTTGCGTTGGCTGTTGTCATTTTTTCATTTGACCATCTCAGGGAAAAGAAGTCAGTACGTCTGACTAGTCAAATATTGCATGTTTTCAAATTTCTTGTGGCAGCCCTGGTTGGTGGCACAGCAGATAAGGTACCAGCTTGTAAAACCAAAGGTCGCTGATTCAATTCCCAGCCAGGGCACATAACCAGGTTGCAAGCCAGGTCTCCAGCCAGGTCTGTAGCTGGAGGCAGGTGAAAGGCAACCACACATTGACTTATCTCTCCCTCTTTGCCTTGTTCCCTTCCCCTCTCTCTAAAAATGATAAATAAAACTTTTTAAATAATAAAAAATTAAAAACGTAAAACAAATAATAAAATTTCTTGTGGCATATCAATGTGCCTACCACAGTGCCCCCATTGAAAATTGCTGGGTTAGAAGAATCAGTAGTGCCCTTCCTCCTCCCAGCTGGGATAGCATTGCAGCCTTGTACTGAGCCACAGCAAATAATACTTTTATTTGGTAAGAGATAGTAGAAAGGGGTTTGGCAGGAGTTAACTATGGTGGCTGGGTTGAACTTGGTTCACTCCTCTGGTCTGAATAAGTGGGTGGGATACCTTCTTCCTTTTCCTTCTAAACCTCCCTTGCAACAGCCTAGTGAGTTCCTAGATAAAAGGATTCTTAAGTGGATGGGAATTGTCCTATGACTTCTACACTCAGGAGCTTTATGCTTTCATGCTATCCCAGCAATCTGTCAACATTACTGCTGTAATATACTGTTAGAATATATTGTGTCCAGTGGCATTTTCCTGCTTAAAAGAATGCTTAAGTTTTATGTCTCTGGATTCCAACTATGACTCTGTCCTGGAACCTGAGTTTTCTAAGTTCATTAATAGTTATACTTTTCTGCATTTTTTCTCACTGTAGAGATGGGAACTATGTCTAGTTCTATTCATTTCCAAGCAGAAACTAGAAGTCAATTTTTTAAAATAATGTTGAGTAAATATTTTCTATATTTACACATTTCTGAAGTGTAGAAAAAGGGTTCACAGATTTGGATGAAAATCAGAACAGGTGCTGTATAGTATGCATTTAGTGAGGTAAACTAAACTAATGCCTGGTTTTAATAGATATAGCCATTTTGTTTTGATGCATAGAAAGACCCACAGTAAGTGGGTCACTGTTAGAGTAAGCGATAATAAGGGAGCATATATGTTAAAATTAGTACAATGAAATGATGAAATATTTTATTTTTAAAGCTTATGTGTACTATGCAAAATGGTGCAAGACAAGAGCTATAGTATCAACATTACTTCTAATTTTTTAGTGTAAGTTCAGGGAAAATTTTACCATTTCAAGGCATTTATTTTTTTCCTGAGTTTTTTCAAATTATAAATACCAAAATATTATAGAATTAGGTTAAGGTTTTTAGATCCTAATCCTTGAAATCTACCTCTTAGAAGTTGAGAGTAGATTTTAAATACCTGGATGAAGAAATGATACAATTACTGGTACAAGTTGGATAAAAATGTGATAATTAAAGAATGTGTTTTGCCCTAGCTGGTGGCACAGTGGATAATGTGCCAGCCTGCGAACCAAAAGGTTGCTGGTTTAATTCCCCGCCAGGACACATAACCAGGTTGCAAGCCAGGTCTCCAGCCAAGTCTATAGCTGGAGGCAGGTGAAAGGCAACCATGCATTGATGTCTGTCTCCCTCTCTGCCTCTCTCCCTTCCCCTCTCTATAAAAATAATAAATAAAATTTAAAAAAACATTTTATCTTTTTTTTCCTAGTAATTTTGATGTGTTGAGCATAATGTTTCAAGTTTGTATATTTTAGAGTAAATAAAATTACTTAGCTCAATTAGTTTTAAAGTAATAAAGTATTTGAGTCTTAGTACCAAGTAAACATTTCCTATTATTTTAAAGCACAGAGTTAGTTTTGAAGAGAATCATCTAGAAACTTGTCATTTTAGGATGATAATATAAATTATGGTGAATACCCTGGTTTATGTAAATGTCTCCCAGTGTTTTTCTGATGTGATCTACAATTGTAAGAATTTTTGAGCTGGAAAGGAGGTAGAAGAAAACATAAGACAATCTGATGTACCTACTCACCCATAAAAACAATTCCCAGCCCTGGCTGGATGGCTCAGTTAGTTGGATTATTGTCTATTCACCAAAATGAGGTAGGATTGATCCATGATAAGGGCAACATAACTAAATTATGGGTTGGGTCCCTGGTCAGGACACTGATGGGTGGAAGCAATTGATGTATTTTTCTCACATCAATGTTTCTCTCCTGCTTGCTCTCTCTCTCTAAAATCAATGAACACATCCTTGGATGAGGGTTTTAAAAATGCATGTTGTTTCTTTATTGATACATTATCAGAAACTGTAACCTATATGTATTTGCGTATTCACTTGTTAAAGTGGTAACCACTATTAGCATGTTCTAACAATCATCAAAAGTTTTTCTTAATATTGTACATAATGCAAACATATTGCAAAGATCTGTTTGAAAATAAATAGCCACTGATTATCAAGAGGAAGTGTTGAATGCTTGGTTTAATTTATTATTGCTGCTGTTAAGGCTAGGTAATGTTTTAAACAAAGACACAATGTTTATTTTTGTATATTTTGTTGGAAATTTTCTTGGGTTTCAAAGATTATTATTTATTTCCTTATACACTTTATTTGGTCATCTTTTGATTATTAAAAAAGGTACAAGAAGCTCCAAATTCCAATCTTAGAACATAAATAACTATTTTTCAAAGTCAACATTCTGCTAGGCAGATTTGAAAACAAAGTATCATCCCCATGGAGCCATTAGACATGGCTTGTTTTATCATGCTTAAAGAGCAAAGAAAATCACTTCCTTGTTAAGCATTACTCAAAGTGATGAATGTCTGGCAGCTTATTTCATTAAAAATATCTTTAATCTATTTTTTAAATTTTTACAGATGTCCAAGAAGCTGCAATGAATTAATCAAAGCCCTTATATGTGTTGATACAAGAAATTAAGGTTCATTTTTAATGTCAAAAAATGCAATTTCTTAAGCCAGTCAGTGAAGGACAAATATCATATGATCTTACCCATTACGGGACAATAATGAATAAAACTAACAACAAGCAAAACAAAACCAAATATATGAATACAGTGAATAGGCCTTCAGTGGTCAGGAGGAAAGGGGTTGGGGGGAGGGTGGAGGCAGAGGCAAGGAAGGGGAGCAGCTTAGACAAGAACCTAGTATAAAGGAACCATGGACATGGACAACAGGTGGGATTGACTTTGGGGGGAATGGGTGGGTGGGGAGGGGGACAGAGGGGGACAAAAAGGGGATGGATGTAATACAACAACCATAAAATTTTAAAAATATTAATTAGTTAAAAAACATATATAAAGTATATTGGATGAAACTTGTATATAGAATATACAAAAACTCATAGAAGTCAATTAATAAGATAATCTAATTTTAAATGGGCAGAAAAATTAAAGGTATTTCTCCAAGACATACAGATGGCCAATTAAGTGCCAAAAAAATATGCACATCATTACTTACTGGGGTTATGCAAACCAAAACCAGATACTACTTCATACCCAGTAACATGGCTAAAATAAAATCATAGACAGTAAGTAACAAGCGCTAAGATGGAGAGAAATCAGAGCTTTTATACATTACTGATGGGACGTAAAAACTAGCAAACACTTTTAAGAAGTTTGACAGTTCCTCAAAACATTAAACACAGCTGCATTATGATCTAGTACTTTCGCTCCTAGCTGCTAGGGATACTCCCAAGAGAACTAGAAGACTCAAAAAAAAAAAAAAAAAGAGAGAGAGAGGGAAAATCTTGTACATGAAGAATGTGTCAAAAAGTGGAAACAACCCAAATGTCCTCCTACTGATGAATGAGTATGCGGATGTGGTATGCCTATACAATGGAATATTATTTCAGCATTAGAAAGTAATGAAGTACGGATACACACTTCATCTAATGAGCCTTGAAAAGAAGCCAGTCACCAAAGACCAAATAATTTGATTCATATATGAAACGTCTAAATAGACAAATCCAGACAGAAAGTAGATGACTGGCTGCCAAGTGCGGAGAGGGGAATGGAGAACGGCTGTTAATGGGTTACATAGCTTTTTTGGGGTGATGTAAATGTTCTGAAATTAATTTGGTAATAGCTACACAACCCTGTGAATATACTAAAATGCTGTACACTTAAATGGACAAATTATATGTTAATCGTACATACAAAAAAAAGGTAGGTTTCAAAGAGAAATCATCGGGTGAAACTACAGCCTAGCCCTCCCTCCTGCTAAGCATTTTTAAAAGGCCACCCGGACTTCCTTTTCCACAGAGACCATCTTCCTCGCTTGCTCGTTCACTTCCTTCCTCCTTCTTGCAGAAGGGGGTGAAGTATTTCCTCAGACTACCTAATTTCACGTTCTTAATTAAACACAGTAAAAGTAGGGAAAAAAAAGGCAATTTCTTAATTTTAATTTTAGGAAATACTGATTTCTTTTTCTCTTTCTTTTATGCCATTTCACTTCATGGTCAAACTTTTGCCACAGTCACTATTCTTGTGAAATGTACAAAAAGGAAAAAGTGCACATGAACATGGACAGCAGTGTGGTATTTTTGGAGGAAGTGGGGAGTACAAGGTACTTAAATGGAACTGGAAAAAAATACAACAAAAATATAATAATAAAAATAAAAATAGTGATTACTTGACACGTACATATATAATATATAAATGCATATTCAATTAATGTATATATGTATATGTGTGTGTATGTACATATATCTTATTTTATTGCACTTTGTAAATTTATTTCTCAGATTCAATGTGGCAGCCCTGTGTCTGTCAAGTTTAGCAGTGTTATTCATCTCACATTTGCTCACTTCATGTCTATGTGTCCATCCTTTTAGATTAGAATTTGTTTAAGATCCCAGAAATGCCAACTATCAAGTAAAGAAATATTGAAGAACATATGTGAAGAATCCATGGACATAGACAAAGATGTGGGGATTGACTATGGAAGCTGGGGATAGAGTGTGGAACAAAGGATGAAGGGGGAAAATTAGGTCAACCATAACAGCATAAACAATAATAAAAAATAAATTCCAGCCCTGGCTGGTAGCACAGTGGATAAGGCACCAGCCTGTGAACCCAAAGGTCACTGGTTCCATTCCCAGCCAGGGCACAGAACCAGGTTGCAAGCCAGGCCTCCAGCCACATCCATGGCTGAAGGCAGGTGAAAGGCAACCATACATTGATGTTTCTCTTTCCCTCTTTGCTTCTCTCCCTTCCCTTCTCTCTAAAAAATAATAAATAAAATCTTTTATAAATAAATGAATAGGATTCCACTGGTAGGACTATTCCCAAGGAACCCTGAAACACCAATACGGAAGAACCTATTCACCTCTATGTTCATAGCAGCACTATTCACAAGAGCCAAGTGCTGGAAACAGCCTAAGTGTCCATTAGTGGATGAATGGATAAAAAAAACCAAACTGTTACATTTACACAATGGAATACTATGCAGAAGAATGAAAGAAGGAACTCCTACCTTTTGCAATAGCAAGTGGAGTGTATTATGCTTAGTGAAATAAGCAGGTGGTGAAAGACAAATATTACATAATCTCACCTAACACAGGAAAGTGATGAACAAAACAAGCAAATGAGCAAAATAGAACTAGAGGCATGGAAACGAGGAACTGACTGAAGGTAAACTGAATGGGTAGGGGGAGAAAAAGAGGGTGGGAAAGAAGGGGAAAGGTTTAGTCAAAGAACTTGTATGAATGACCCATGGACGTGAACAACGAGGGAGGGACTGACTGTGGGAGAGGGGAAAGGGTGGGTGGGGCAGGGGAGAGCAATGGGGGAAAATGGAACAAGTGCAGTACAATAATAATAAATTAGTTTAAATAAGCTTTGAATATTTGTAAGATCTTTAAGAATTCTAGATATAAATAATTGCAAATAACAAATTAAGTATCCAGAAATCAGACCATCACCATTAGCTTTTTAAAAGTTACTTTGTATATTTCTTTTAAGTGTTCTATATTAATCAGTAGATTTTTTTCTTATTGTTTATTTGTCATGTTTAACTAATGTTTTGTTCAGTACCTGTAAGATTATCAAGTTACACAATAGTTTGATAAAAGGTAGGGTATGTTAAGCTTGTCATTTTAGATACACTAATATAATAGTGCAGGACTAAGTTCTTCCTAAAACTCTGTTGATTTTTGTTACTTTATGATTGAATAGTACAATTAATTCATTTGTTTATTTGTACATTTAGGAAATGCTAATAACTTAATTATAAGTTCCCCATCACAATAAGCATACTTTTACAAAGTAACCTTGTAATAACCTTGCGTAGTTTTCCTTATGCAGGGGATATATAAATAAATAAATACTACTGTACTTGATGATGCATAAGGTTTATGGTTACTATAGAAAAACAAGTGTATAAGAGGGTTATTAAATACAAACCAGGGTGAGTTGTAGGGGAGAAATGCTTGAAAGAGAAAAATAATACTTCAGTTTAAAAGGAAGTAGGAGTTACCAAATACAGATAATTACTATTCACTGTTATTTGGTAATTTAATTAGCATTTTCTTTCTCTATACATGGTGATGATATTTTATCGTCTTCTGGCCAATGAATTTTGAGCAGCGAATTATATATTTATTCCAAATACAGGTGTAAAAATACTAGGACTCAACTGTATTCCCCCTTTTTCCTCCCTGCCCCAGCAATCATGAGAGCATGCTATTCTGAAGACAAAGGAGGCATCAAATGGAGGCTGGCTTCCCTGAGATGTTTCCTCAACCAGTCTTACATTTTGCACGAGAAAATTTTAAAAACTTAGTGTTTTAAGCCACTCTAATTTGAGAACTGTCTGTTTCTACATCATAATTTAAAATACTCTGAAAAATATACCATGAAAACACAACGTGAGGGGTTGTATTCAGAAAAGCATGGAGTAAGAGAAAACAATATTCAAATGTCAAGTATAAAAAAAAAAAAACAACACATGGTATTTTGTTGAAAAAGTGAGAAGGTCAATATAACTTAATTTTATAAAAAACAAAGTGGAGTTGAAAATTAAATGAATTTTCTTCACTTAAAGTGTTATGTTTAGAAATTGCATGTTTAGATTTTATCATCTGGACAAATGGCAGCTAATGAAGAGGCAGAAATGTTAGATGAATGTATTTGAATATTAGAAAGTGTCTTGGTTGTAGTGTATAAAATATTGGATTGATCAATTAACTATACAAGAGGATCAGTAAATAATTTGCTTGATTTGATTTTTAAAAAGTGTTTGTGTTTTTCCTTCTCAATATCTAAAAAATATTAGACCATTATTTCTACTCAGCAGCTTAGTCTCTGATGAATTATCAGTTGCTTTTTTTATATTTGGTTTCCTCCACATGTTATATCTTGTCACTGTGACAGCTTTCAATATATTCTCTTGATCTTTGTTTTTATTAGTTATACTAGGATTTAACTAAAGTTGTCTTTGCATTATCCTTGTAGGAGATGACAAACTTTCTTGAATCTATTAGTAATTTTTTCTAATTTTGGAAAAATTCAGCTATTTTATCTTCAATTGTTTTTCCTACTCTCACCTTCATTTCCTTTTAAGATTCCAGTTAAGACATATTAGATATTTGGTATGGTATCGTACATTTCTTGTCTCTGCTAATTTTCTTCTTTATTTTTCTATCCATTCCTCAGATTTGATGGTTTTTATTGATGTCCTTAAGTTCTCTAACTTTGTGTTTAGTCAATATTCATCTAGTGAATTGTTTATCTTCATTACTATATACTCCAATTATGGAATTTCCACTTAGCTCTGCATTTATAATATGCTGAAGCTATCTATCTGTTCATTAAGGTCATAGTTTTTAAAATTTATGAACCTATTTATAAATAACTGCTTCTATATGATCCTCTGGTAGGTTCAATATTTGTGTCATCCCAAAGTTTATTTTGTCAATTGCTCAAATTTTTGCTTATGGCTCATATTTTCATGTTTCTTTGCATGTTCAACAATTTTTAATTGTCTAGTTTAAAAGACATATTAACTATTGTAGGGATTCTAATTTATGCTGTCTTCCTGAGACCTGCATTGTATTTATTTTGGTTCTAGCATATAGTTGAATTACTATGGCTAATCATGTTGATTTTTTTGTTCACTTAAAATTAAAATTTTAAGGGCAGTTATGTACAGAAGTCCAAGGTCTTTTTAAAGCCCTTTTAACTCAATAGTGGCTTAAAATTCCAATCTCTTCATTCTGTGAAAACCTTGTAAAGCCTTATTTTTTGGCTTTGTTGGAGCCAACCTAGAAGATAAATTTTTCTCATTTATGGTCATTGTGATTCTTACATGCACTGCTGGTGTCACTCAGGTGCCTTTTGTGATAAATGAGTTGCTCTACCCTGGATGAACCAACAACCTAAACCCTCCCAACACTACTTGTCCTGTAGTGTTACACGCTTACCTCTCCAACTTGTAGTAGCCTTGATACATGGATACTTTGATAAACCTTGAGTTTTTGCCCTATGCATATGCAGCCTACCTGTCATCAAAGGATTCATGGGAGAATGCTGAAAATGATTTTAGAGAATTCCCCACTTGCATAGATACTTCTTTTGTAAGAAACTGTCCTGAGATTTTAGATGATTCTGTTGATCTGATCATTTTGTTCAGGAAATCACCATGATTTTTTGAACTCTAGTTCAATGTAGTTTGAGCAAAGCTGAACACGTGGTTCACCTAATGAGATTTTTCCTATCATAATATATGTACTTAAACTTCCTATTTTCCAATGTCTAAATCTTCCTAATATTTTTTATATATTTTGGGATTTATTCAGCTTTAGGGCTAATCAAGTTAACAATCTATTATAGATGGAAATGGAGTTCTACATAACTTACTTTTGAAAAACCAACAAATTGAGAAAACAATAAAAAATAGCCTACTGTTTCCATACGCCTCCCTCTCCCCCATTAACCCATCATTATTATATTTCAGAAATACCTCTCTGTTTACAGATGGGATTGAAATAGCTAAGGTCCATTTACAGGTAGAGAAATTCATGAGTTTCGTTACCAGCCTCTAAGCTTTCCCTAGAGTTTCTGCTCTTCTTTTGAACACAGCACTGTCCTCTGTTAGTTTAGCTGGGCTTCTAATCAAGCTGGGCTTTGCCCTCTCTGCGCATCATTTTGTTCTGCTCCAAGGCTTATCCATGCTCAGTTAATTTCATTTACAGTTCTCCAAGCTTAGCTCTGTTCCCTGACCCTTCCAAATCTGTGCATTTATATTAATGCCATGATTTAATGTTACTTATTCAGTAGATTTGTTAAGATATTTAAGCTGACCTGGATAGTGGTTTAGTCCACTGGATTTTAAAGAGACAAATGTATTCATTAAAATAATGACTTGTGGCAAATGTACAAAATTAATGTTTATAATTACCATAGTAATCTCTATGAATGATAATTTAGATTTAGAAATATAATGCTGAGTGGAATAGAAGATTAAATTATTTCAATAGTATTGGAAATAGTTATGATTTAGGTGAAGACTATGAGAATGTGAAGTTCTAAGCAATTACTGTGAGCAACTTTGAATAGGAATTCACTAAATAAATTTTTACACATTTCAACTTTGACTATTATTATACAATGAAGTTCTTTCACCTGGTTAGTTTTACAGATGCAGAAGTAGCCATAAAAATGAGGTATTTGGAGTTAATTACAATCATCTACTAATTCTTGATATCCTGGCAACAGATGATAATCCCCACAACGGGAATTTGACTCTAGAACAAAAAAACATATGGAGAACAGCAGGTCCGAATGAAAACCTCTATACAGGTTGCCTATTCACACTGTTCAGGCTCAATAAAAGGTTCTTGTATGTGAATTCTTCCTTGAGTTTATTGAGATTGAAACTGGTAATTCAGATTTGAGCACAAAACTACAGGAACTCAAGAATGTACATAATTATTCTTATAGGTGGTTCATAACCTCCTTGAATATATTTTATTTATTTGAAGTAAATTAATACTTAATGCACATAATAATGAAATTAAGTTTATCATATTAATGTTAGTATTTTGACTTTTCAAAAATATTTATGAGCAAAATTAAGATGTTTATACATTTTTTGAAACAAATTTTTATGCTATACTAAACAATCCTTCCCCTTTAAACAATAAAGCCTTATACCCCATAAATATCTCAATCTTACATTTACAAAAAATGCCTTTTCCTTTCATTTGATGTGATAAATCAAAGTCAAGGTAAGCAAGGCTCAATTTATTTATAAATAGTTAGAAACTCTTCCTTTATATTTTAAATTTTTATTTATCCTGGATTTTCAGTGCTATCTAGGCCGATGACAAAAGTAGTAATGAGATAAAACTAGAATTTTTATCTTACTGGAGGCACAATGAAGAAGACAAGAACTGGAAATAAAAATACGAACTTTTTGCTGAGTCTGTTACTAACTAGATACTATTTTATCATTTTCTTATTTGCAAAAACTGTATGACTATAAATTAAAATTATTACTAGTAGTTATCTAGTACCACCAAATATTAGCATAATATGACACCCAAATTATGCAGCAATTGAAGAATTAATGCTTCCAGATAAGTGATGAATTCTTTACTACTGAGATAATCCAATCAGGCAAATAGAAGAATAAGGACATAAACTTGCTTTCTAAAGCTGTGTGAGTAGCAGCACTGTAGCATTTCTGCCTTAGAGATACATATTTACTTTTACTATTTAAACAATAGATATTTTCAAACACAAACACATTCTATACAAATGTAGAGCCCCCATGAACTTTTTTCAACATGATAAACTCTAAATTTAATCAAAATACATCTTCCTCTAGAAAGTAGTAATCTTAATTTATGTTTGCATGTGGCAGGAATATAACAGTACAGATTTCTATACCTCACTGAACAATTCATTTTGGGTTACCATTTTGCTGAACTTGTGTGAAACCTTAACTTGAACCTCACTTGTTATTTCATACCACCCTCAGAGTGGTGTTGCACTTTAGTGAAGGGAGTATACTTGTTTCTGCTTCTAGAGTAATTGTTAAAACTTTAAAATACCATATGTCATCATAAAACTTTAGGTTCAGTTGCTCACTGGCTGTAGTTCCATCCACCTATAGGAAATCTTGTATCCATCATGTTCTACCTTCTCCTAGTGTATAGCTCACACGTGCTGTTCTAAGAGGTGGGGTGGTCATTCTATTTGTACAGATAACTCTCTGTTCTTATCAGTTCTCCCTAATGGGGGGACTTGAGACAAATAAATAATAGTTTTCATCTTAAAATACTTCATTTGTAAGATTTAACTAATTTATAGAAAGGAAGTTTTGTGAGATAAATGACTTCAAATAATTCAGGCACATTCCCATTCAACTATACAGCCAACAGCTGAGAGTAATTTAGAAAAAATTCTGAAATGCACTTCTTCCATATACTCTTCCTTCTATTACTAGAGCTGTTAAGTCTAGGAAGTCTGTTACCCAGACTCCCTTGCCTACAGAACCACCTCATTTGTGAACTAATGAGATGAAATCATGTGAGATCTACAAGTTCAAAGAGAGATCAAGGTAATATTCTTACTCCAACATTATCAGTGATAGATGAGCTTGGGAGATAGAATTTCTGCTATTGTTTTGAAGCACCTCTTTCTGAATCACCTGATTGATTATAGCAGAAAACTATATATGCCTGTCATAAAATCTTGCAATTTGTTACCTGAATAAGAGAAGCAATTTTTTGATTCTCTGAAAATTATAGGTAAAGCTGTGACATCTGTGTTTGACTTTGTTCCTATAGCCTATTTAATAATCTTAAAGAAACAATTTCTATGCTAAATATCACACAAATTAAATAGAAAGTCTAGAATGTTTTTTGAGTTTCTAATGAATCCCTACTAAAATAAATAAATTTGTGGATGATATTGTTAAAATCCTTGCTCAAAATTAATTTATAATCTAATTGGGGATACTAATTGCTTACACTAAAAAATTATAGAAAAAACAGCCCTGGCTGGTGTGGCTCCCCAGATTGAGCACCGGCCTGCAAACCAAAGGGTTGCCAGTTCAATTCCCACTCAGGGCATGTGCCTGGGTTGCAGGCCAGGTCCCCAACTGAGGGCATGCAAGAAGCAAGAGACAACCACACATTGAAGTTTAAAAAAAACAAAAAAGAAAAATAAATTATAGAAAAAATATATAATACGAGAAAGCACTGAAATATGATCATATAACTATTTCAATTATGTTGATATCATTAGAGAACATGGCAGTAAGTTACATTCATATTCCAGAGAGTCATTTAATAAGAATGCCCTTCATAGGAAATCATCTTTCAAGAAACATTCTGAGGCAGTCAGACTTAGATAAGTGCAGAATGAGTCTAGACAAGAAAAAGGACACTGTACAGAGCAGAGGTAGTTTCTGTACATGAACGATGCAAAATAAATGAACAAATACTTATTTGTAATACAATCAAAGTTGCATTTTGGAATTTAGTGGGAGGTATAACTAGAAATGTAAAGCGATACCAGATTTTGAAAAAGCATGTTTTTATAATGTAATTTAGATTTACTATATTGCTTTAAGCTTCTGAAGTGTCATTTTTGCACTATGATGGAGCACTATCACCGCAAAAAGCCTCTCTCATAATGACACTAAATTACTGAAATGAGAATATTATATTAAGTTATATACTTTATTATCTTCCTCTGATATTTGTATTTTGCACCATCTGATTGACTATCTTTCCTCCATTCCTTTCTCCTCATGTTATCTATTACTAAAGATAGCTAAAACACCTTTTCTTTTTTTGAAAAGTGTATTTCAACTATCCAAGGTAGTTATGGTGGAATAAAGCATGATGATGAATTCTACTGCATTACCTATATTAATAGCTGCCATAATTCCAACTGAACTATTAAACAAACCAAGATTGTTGCACATGCACCATGAGCATTTCCCTTCTTCAGGCTCAGCTCTTGCCCACAATTCCTCCTTTTAAAACAGTATTGATTTGTGTGTTGGAGGACAGCTTGGTTTCACCCAAGCATTATTTTTACAGTGTTTGTTTATTTCTTAAAGTACAGCAGACTAAAGAATGTAGCAGTGGGGTCTCCAACCTGAATTATCAACTCTAAATTCTCATTGACTTCAATTTCTCTCCTAGCTATCAGTGCTTCCTGGGGAATGACCACTCAGGTCCTTTGTTTATATTTCTTATCACAATTGGAAATCTTTTTCTGTTTTAGTGGACACTCCCCACTGATATGCCACCACTGATTTTTTTTCCCACCATTCGCTAATCTAACACTGTGTACCAGATGGTGTAAAATGGCTAAGCATGTATTTGCTGAATGAACATAAGGAAAGCTGTCACTTAACTTACTTCTCTTTCATTACTAACATTTTGCTATTAATGATGAGGTGAGGAAGTACTTGATGGAAATAACAAGACCTGAACTTTTTGTACTTTCTGAAAGTAGAAAAATTTTAATTCCTGTTGTTGT
Organism: Noctilio leporinus; assembly: GCA_004026585.1. Lineage (NCBI taxonomy): Eukaryota > Metazoa > Chordata > Mammalia > Chiroptera > Noctilionidae > Noctilio > Noctilio leporinus. Next base: position 225,251 of record PVIW01001140.1, read on the forward strand.
GGAAGACTTTTTCATGAAATAAGTCATTTGATGAGAATAGCTTTTTATCATTATATTTTAAAACTTTTTAAATATTAATTTATTGTTGTTATATTACATTTGTCCCATTTTTTCCCTATTGCCTCCCTTGCCCCACTCCACCCCTACCCCCTCTCCCACAGTCAATCCCCACATGTTGTCCACATCTCGGGGTCATTTATATTTCTTGCTTGACCAAATTTTTCCCATTCTTTTTTCCTTTCTCCCCCTCCCTACTCCCCTCTCATCACTGTCAGTTTGTTCCTTGTTTCCATGTCTCTGGTTCTACTTTGCTTGTTTATTTTGTTAATTAGTGTCCTGTATTAGGTGAGATCATGTGATATTTGTCTTTTACTGCCTGGTTTATTTCACTAAGCAGAATACTGTCCAGTTCCATCTATGCTGTTGCAAAAGGCAGGAGTTTTGTTTTGTTTTTTTTTTCCTGCTGCATAGTATTCCATTGTGTAAGTGTGCCAAAGTGTTTTGATCCATTCAAACACTGATGGGTGCTTATGCTGTTTCAAGCCCTTGGCTATTGTAAATAGTGCTGCTATGAACATAGGGGTACATACGTTCTTTTGAATTGGTGTTTCAGGATTCTTTGAGTATAATTCTAGCAATGGAATTGCTGGATCAAAAGGCACTTGTATTTTCAGTTTTTTGAGGAAATTCCATACTGTTTTCCATAGTGACTGAACCAGTCTACATTCCTACCAACAATGCACCAGGGTTCCCTTTTCTCCACATCCTCTCCAGCACTTGTTTGTTGATTTGTTGATGATGGCCATTCTGACAGGTATGAGGTGGTATCTCATTGTGGTTTTAATTTGCATCTCTCTGATAGCTAGTGATGTTGAGCATTCTTTCATGTGCCTATGGATCCTTTGTGCGTCCTCCTTGGATAAGTGTCTATTCAGGTCCTTTTCTCATTTTTTGATTGGATTGTCTGCCTCCCTAGTTTTGAGTTGTATAAGATATATTTTGGAGATCAAACCCTTGTCTGAGGTGTCACTGACAAATATATTTTCCCATATGGTTGGTTCCCTTTTTATTTTGCTGATGTTTCCTTTAGCTGAACAGAAACTTTTTAGTTTGATGGAGTCCCATTTGTTTATTTGTTCCTTTATTTCCCTTGCTCTAGGTGAAATATTGGTGAAAATAATGCTGCATGGGAAATCTGAAATTTTACTGCCCATGTTTTGCTCTAGGACTTCTACGGTGGTATGGCTTATGTTTAAGTCCTTTATCCATCTTGAGTTTATTCTGGTATATGGTGTAAGATGGTTTTTATTAGATTAATAATACTTAAGTTTCTTTGGTCCCCATATTTGACTTCCTTCTTTCCTCCTTTCTTCCTTCCTCCATCCTCTCTTTCTTCCTTTTCCCATTCTGTTTTTTTTGCTTAAGAATCACACAATTTTAGTGATTATTGCCAGCAGTATTTTTGTAATTGCTTAGTTGCATTAGGCATACTTGATGAAGGGAAATTTCTCTTTGTCTTGTTAATTAAGTCTAGGACTTGGTCAGTATGGCTCATTTGGTTGATCATTGTCTTGCAAACTGAAAGGTTGCAGGTTCAATTCCCCATGAGAGCACATAATGCCTGATGCCTGGGTTGTGCATCTGACCCCCAGTCTAGGCTCTTATGAGAGGCAAGTGATCAATGTTTCTCAGTCACATTGACGTATTGATTTTCTTTCCCTTTCTCTCTCTCTCTTTCTCCCTTCCCCTTCCTCTAAAGTCAGAGGTCATATCTTTGGGTGATGATAAAAATAATAATAACAGTATGACAGGGTATATCAGAATTGAAAAATATGAGGGACAAATACAATTTTTAAAAATATCTCCTGGATAAATTGAATTTTGCTTTCTACAGCTAAATCTCCTATCTTTACCTTTTAACCATAATGCCTTCTGAGGCTTTATGTCTCTAGAAAGCCAGAGATAATATGCATAATGAATGCTTCACTAGCAAATTGTAAACTCACATACTCTCTAATTGGTGGAATTAAATTTCTGTTTCTGAGAACTGTTGATATTGGAAAAGTTTAATATGTTTTTTCTTATTTAACTTATTCTCTTTTCAGATTGCTTAATTTAGAGGATTTTTTTTTTCTTTTTTAATGCTTTAACTGAACCTTATATTGGTCAACCAGAAAAAAATATTCTACATTTAACCTGTAAGAAAATAAAGAAAAAAAAAAAGAAAACTAAATGTTATATTATAGAAACATATTAAAAGTAAGCTAAGCCCTGGCCGGTGGCTCAGTGGATATGGCACCACCCTGTGAACCCAAAGGTCACTGGTTCGATTCCCAGCCAGGGCACATAACCAGGTTGCAAGCCAGGTCTCCAGCCAGGTCCGTGGCTGGTGGCAGGTAAAAGGCAACCTTACACTGATGTCTCTCTCTGCCTCTCCCCCTCCCCTCTCTCTGGAAATAATAAATAAAATTAAAAAAAAAAAAAGAAATTATATGCTTATAAAATGTACTAAGCAATAAACATCTATCTTGCATGTATGAGGTCTGTCCTTAAAGTATTGCGCCAAAGTCAATATAATTAGAACAGTTTGCCTGGCCAATACTTTCTGGATAGGCCTCATATTTAAAATGGTAAAGAGGAGTTAATCATATCAGTAATTGTAGAAAAATACTCAAGTTCAGTATTTGATATTGGGCATACTATTATTATGTTTATAACAATTTAAAAAATGTTTATGATTCATTACTTTAAGAATGTTCCTTATAGTCAAAGAACATTAGCTTTGACAAATACTATATTTATTAAGCACTTAATTTGAATGGTGTTAAGTGCTTTATATATGTTTTCCAATTTTTCCTTATATAAACTTTTTACATGTAAAATAAATATATTTTACAGATGTGTAAAGAGAAGTTTAGAGAGTTTACCTAGAAAGGACCTGTACTCTTAACAACTGCAATGTACTGATCTTTTAATCAAAGAGAAAAACTGCAATCCAGGAAAAAAGATCGAAGGCTAGGCAAAGTGCTAGGAATATCATCTGATAATTAAAACCTATATTTAATGGTGATTGTATTCTTATTTAGCAACTATTGGTAATGTTATACACATTTTCCTATAATGGTTAAAGAAAAAATCATAACCTTGGCTACAGTGAAAATAAGTATTGGCACAAGAAAACACTGTAAATTATATCCTATTTATAAGAGGAGGAATAATTTCTTTTTATTTATTTCTGATTGTATAATTGAATCAGTAGGATACACTCCGTCTTATTTCAAATGACAATCCTCATGAAGAAAGAAAACACAAAAATCTTCTCAGTGTAAACTTTGAAAGTTATAGATGCTTCATGGAGGTTGGGATAGCCTAAATTCTTCTGGGGTTTATAAAAACTGGGAACAACTGAAGGAATAGTAAGATGTTGGCAGAGAGGCTGTGGCCTATGAAATTATTCAACCTCTTATACCATTTTGCTTAGGTCTGGCCCTGTTTAATGCCACATGATGAAAGGAGATTAGTAATCCATTTTATTTTATCTTCATCTTTAGAGAATAACTACCATGTAAGCAGTTTCCAACTTACTGGTACTCTTTTTGTCTATAGTTAGCAAAACTTTTTTTTTTTCCTGAATAGTGTCCTCAATATGGCAAAACATATTGGTTCAAAGTGAAGTTTTGATGAAATGTTTTCTCAGGAAATCTGTTTCTGCTGCTAAGAGACTGCCACCTGCACCATCTGTGGTTTCCGTCCCTTGCCAACCTTTTCTGCTGTCTTTATGTAGATGCTGCCTTTGTGTCTTTTGTGCTTTCCATCCATGGCAAGCACTTTCATCAGTTGCATTCTTTTGTCAAAAGTGTTTCAACATCCTACTAAATATTATAGTGCACATTCAATAAATATAGATACATGTTACATACTTCAATATATTAAGCAGTATATCACTCTAGCATAAAACTGTCTTAGAGATCCTTTTTCTCAATATTGGCCACAGTGATTTATATAAGCATAAAATAAATTAAGAAGCATGAAGAAGAAACTGATAAACTATGTAATAGGTTCAAGTGTTGCTCTAATGGATTAAAGCACATTGCATGTCAGTAAAAAATACTAGAAATGATAATTACAAGTTTCCAGAACTGAAAAAAGACATGTGTTATTCAGTAAAATGTCCATGCTGATTACCAAGCAAGAGAAATAAAAATAAGTTATCAGCTTGACACAGTGTAGCGAAACCACAGTAAATCTGGAAAAAGTGACAAAAGCCAATTACCTACAAAGAAGAAAGTAAAGATTACCTAAAAAAGCAAAACAGATTTCTACTTTCACTTATAATAGCTCATATCAAACTAATCACCCCTCTACTCAGCATAGTTAAAAAGCTAAGTTATTATTACTGATTATTATTAGTATTTACAACAACCACAAAAAAACCCTCTAGGAAGGATTTGGCAGGCACCAAATTAGAACTTGAGAGACAAAAATATAAAAGAAGTTGAATGAGATGGACTTTACATTTTTTTCTTCTGAGTTTTCCATTTTGAGTATTTGCTGATTATTGGTATAAACCATGATGGATAAAGAGAAAAAACAACAATCTGAAATATAGGGCAGTACAAGAGCCTGGGGAGACCAAAACTGAAATTGAGGATTAGCAAGATTATCAGAAATCTGAGGACAAAGAACCTAGAGAAACAAGTGCTGCAGAACAACAGATCCATCATTCACAACACAATTTTCCAGAGGTATTGGTGGTTCCCAAAGCTGTGGCTGTTTGTGTGTTTTTAAAGTGGACAGTGTTAAAAGAAATCCATCATTAAAAAAAGCAATTGTAAAATAGAGAGAGAGAGAGAGAGAGAGAGAGAGAGAGAGAGAGAGAAAGAGAGAGAGAGAGAGAATACTATTATTAGAATTCAGAATACTTTTCATGGCAAGAAGAAAATAGCTAGGAATAATGAGCCCTAAGAAAGGTCTCTAGTTTTCAGGTAAGATTCTAAAAAGCTATGCCTTAAAAATGCAGACACCCTGGCTGTGGCTCAGTGGATAGGTGCCAGCCTGCAAACCCAAAGGTCACTGGTCATTTCCCCCAGCCAGGGAACATAACCAGGTTGCAAGCCAGGTCCTTAGCTGGAGACAGGTGAATGGCAACCATACATTGAAGTTTCTTTCCCTTTCTTCCTCCCTCCTTACCCTTCTCTCTAAAAATAATGAACAAAATCTTTTTTAAAAATCATATAGCAGCCAGAAAACTAGTTTAAAAAATTTTAGATAAATCTGAATGGATCAGAAACAAATACTTTCTAAAGAATGATAACTATTCAGATTTACTACTTTTTTCTTTACGGTTGTTGTAACAGTGAATGATTACTACAATAACATAGTATAATAAAGTACACCAAAATACAATGCCTTGAAATAACAATTATTTATTCTTATATTCATAGGCTTTACTGTATCTAGGCTTGGTTCAATTGGACTTGACTTCTGATTGTTGGTTGATTCATGTCCAACCAACATTTTTTGTGTTGCTAGTGGCCTTTTTAGGGTTTATTCATGCAAATGGTGGAAACAACAGACAAACTTACACACAATATGGCTTTTAAAACTTGCACTCATAACATATTCACAAATATTTCTGAGGAAAATTGGTAATATGGTCAATTTCATTTTCAATATGTAAAAGAAATATGTTCTATCTCTATTGGGAAGATTTAGAAGAGAATTACACATGCTGAAAAATAATGCAATTTACCAATTTTCACATTAATTTAATACCTTCAAATGATGCAAGAAAATAGGTTCATATGTTAGAAAACCAAAAATATGGGTTATAAAAAATATCTGAAAGTGACCCCAAAAAAGTTATCAAATATTGACAAAATACAAGTGTGATTACTGCATTAAGAAAATAGCAAGATAAGAAGAACATCATAAAAATTTTAGCACTGATAAAAAAAGGAAATTAATATTCATATAGTATTAACTGTATCTTGGACAACAGGTAAAACAGAATAATATATTCTATTCAAACAGAGCAAATGAAAGAGAAAAAGACCCAAATAGAGAGAAGTATGAAAGAGACATGTGGGACATAGTTTAACATGTATTTAATTAGCACCTAGCAGACAAGAAAATGTGATAATGGGCAGAGTATAATTTGAAAATATAATAACTGTTAACTTTCAAAAAGTAATTTAAGATATTTAAGCTAAAATTATAGGAATGTACACTACCTTTAAGCCAAAAATACAAAGAAAATTAATTATAGGTATATCACAGTGTGGCTTAAATCTTAAAGTCACTCACAGAGTTTATTCTACTTCTGCATAGGGTATACAAATCTTGAAAGGGTAATGCTTTTTCCATTAACAACAAGAAAAATATGTATAAATTAAATCATAATTGTTCTTGAACCAATCAGAGGTTCAGAACAACTTAGTTGAAATCTAAGGAATGGCAGGTCCTGCAGAAGAGATAGAATACAAGCAATTATTCACCTGTGACAGAGCATGGCAGGAAGAGGTGCTCAGTGTAATAAGAGTAGGTCAAAAGAATTCAGTGAAAATGTTTATCAATTGCTAAAACCCTCATGTGGGCTAGTCTAAGTGCATAGAAGCACTTGGAATTATAGATCCATTTTTCTATGTGAGCATCCATTGGTGATCACAGGAAGGATTGGAAAACTGGATATAGACTGGGGAGGGTTTACCGGGCAGTGCAGTCATAAATAAGAGGATCAACCTTTGTTATAGGAAATATATAGTACCTGACATTGACCTTTATCTATTATGAATCAAAAGCCTTAATCCACTGGAGGAGTGAGGGGCAGAAATGCTGTCACTTTACCCAGGCCCAGCTAAAGACTGCTGTAGCTGGGGGGAGGTTAGGATGAAAGAAGTCTCTCCTCCACAGTGTGTATCAGTTACTGTGGGTCCTGTGGGAGAAGCCTCTCTCTTACACATCAGGAGTATTTGTGTGCATGGAGCTGTGTGGGAGTTCAAAGTCTTTGCTGGGTGATTTTAGAGATAATACGTGAATGACATCTACAAAAGAATCTGAGAAAGTATAGTATTTATAGTGGGAAGTATAGAAACTATTAAGCTTAATAAATCCATTTCAAAGGAGTATGTTTAAGGAGTTCTAAAAATATTACTTGATATTTAAAAGAACATGAGGTTTGATGTTGGTTGTCATGGAAATAAATTGTCCTGCTAACTTACAACTAATGATGAGCTCTTGATCATATAAATACAATTTGTTGATGTGTTTTGAATATATCCACACTGAATTTTTAAAAATCAATACAGAAGACCAGATTTTTTCCTGTTGTTGTTCTCTCAGTGTTGATATATTTGTTGAAAGTCCTAATTTGGTGTCTCAAAGAGTATGTTAATCACTATAAGACTACAAGGCCTGTCCCAAACATATCGGCGGCACAAAATTTTAAGTATATTGACACTCGTTTGATATTTTCAGGACAGATCTGGTATAGCTGAACCTGAGGATTTACAAACGGCTCTAAAGATTGTTCATGGAACTTGAAGTTTTATATATATATATATATATGTGTGTGTGTGTGTGTGTGTGTATTTTTTCCTTTCTCATAGCACAAAAACACATATGTAGAAGCATCAAAATAAGCATCAATCAAATGAGAGAATCCTTTTTTATAAAAGATATTTATTTGTTACTCAGTTGCTGCTAAGCCTGGCAAAATAAAGCACTGTAGTCTTAGTGGCAGGAATGTTTTATGCCATTATTGTGATTATAGATATTTACTAAGCTTTTAAAAATCACATTCAATATGTTACACATACAATAAGTGTATGTGTAAAGCATAATAGTAATAGGAGCAAAAATTAAATTAACCTAAGCATCAAAAATATATTTGTATATATGATAGAATAGTAAGAACTATATTGTCTTCATAGCATTTCCATTTAATAAAAAATAAGTATGCTAATATAAAATACTAAAATGATTGAATAAAAATTAAATATATAGATATATATAAAGAGCAAAAATATAATAGTTTTATAAAAAAGGTAAGGTGAAACAAATTCAAAGATAAAAATTACTTAAAAAATTTAAATCAATAAAATCAAGTTGATGAGAGTTAATGGGGGAGGGGAGAGTTGGGGAGATTGAGCAAAAAGGAAAAAGGCTCACGAATATGGACAACAGTGATTGCTGGGAGCAGGGAGATATAAGGGGGGTAAATGGAAATGGAAAAATACAATAAAAATTAAATTTTAAAAATCCTAGTTGATAAAGATACAGCAAATGGGTAGTTCTGCTATTAAAAAAAAGAAGACAATACTTTATGTAGTAAATTATGAAAAATAATACTAACATTTTAAAGCACCAACCCAGTCAATTAGATTCCAGTTGAATCAACTTTCAAGCCTAGACAAAAATCTTACTTAACTATGGGTATGATTATTTAATGTGCTATTAATTTAGTTTTGTTAATATATAAAAATGTTTTGTTGAACATTTTTACATGTCTGTTCATTAAGGATTTTGGCCTATAATTTTCTTTTGTTGTAGTATTCTTGTCTGGCTTTGATATCAGGGTAAAGCTGGTTTCATAAAATGAATTAGGAGTGTTACTTCCTCCTCTACTTAGAAGAGTTTGAGAGTGATTGGTATTAAGCCTTTTTTTAATGTTTGATAGAATTCACCAGTAAAGTCATCTGGTCCTGGACTTTTGTTTGTTGGCTAGATTAATAATTTAATCTCCTTTCTTGTTATTATACTTGTAGTATATTATTTTCATTTTTTTTTTCAAGATTCAGTCTTTGTAGATTGTTATTTCCAGAAATTGATTTCTGGTAGGTTATCATATTTGTTGGTATATAATTATTCATAGTTATTCCATAATGTTTTGTATATCTTTGGTATAATTATAATGTCTATTCTTTTATTTCTGATTTTGAGTTTACTCTTATTTTATTAGACTGGTTAAGAGTTTGTGAATTTTGTTTATCTTTTTAAAAAGTTAATTCTTGGTTTTATGGATGTTTTCTAATATTTTTCATGTCTCTGTTTAATTTATTCTGTTCTGATTTATTTTCTTCCTTGTTCTAACTTTGGGTTTAGATTGTTTAATCTTTCTCCAGTTTCTTGAGATGTAAAGGTAGGTTGCTTATTTGACATTTTTATTTTTTCTTAATATTACTATAAACTTTTCTTTTAGAGCTATTTTTTTATCCATTATGTTTCAGGATGTGTGTTTCCATTTTTGTTTGTTTCAAGATATTTTTTAATCTCCAAAGTGATTTCCTTTTTTCTTTCTTTCCTCATCCTTCCTTCTTTCCTTCCCTTCTTCCTCCTATCCTTCCTTCCTTCTTTTTTTTCTTTTTCTTTTTTCTTTTGCATGAAAGAAATGTCTTATTAAGACATGCTTATTACCTGCTTTAAAATATATATATATGTATATTTATTGTTGTTATATTACATTCATCTCATTTTCCCCTTTCCCCTCTCCCCTTCCCCACCCTCCTTATCCTCCCCACAGTCAATCACATGTGTTGTTTGTGTCCATGGGTCATCAATGCTAGTTCCTTGACTAAACTGTTCCCCTTCCTTGTATTATCTGCTTTTTAAAGTGCTCTATGGACACCCAAAAATAGTTCAATGACTTAGAAAACAACTGGAACATCTTTAGTAAGCAAGTTCCACTTTCATAATTTTCTCTGCCTTCACCTTCAATCTAGCTATAGATTATTCATTTTTGTTTATTCATTTCTTAGTCATTTTTCAAAACCTTTGTTGAAAGCAACACATTTATTAATAATTAAATATACAATGGAAATATATGATTAGATATTTTCAGGGTTGAAATGTTTAAAAATAATATTCAGTAATAAGTTTCCAAGAAAAGTGGTGATACCTTTCCATTTATTTTGGCATTTCAGCTGATTTTTCAAGTATTTTTTCTAAAGCCTGTGCAAGTCTTAGTCTGTAAATTCATCATAATGAAACTGGATACTAATAAAAGAAAATGCTCTGGTATGTACAGTGTCTTAAACATTCAATGGATTCATGGGAAAGGATAATTATAAAAACTGTGAAATAGAATAAATATTGTTAAAGATTCTTACATTATTGGAGAAAAAATGTAAGGAGGAAGAAGACTTAACACCAATTTTGGGTAAAAGATGAAAACCACCAGATTTCCTTGGTAACATGTAAGGAATGACTCATCTCCATCATGCTAAGGATAAGGGTCATGGTTTAATTTTATTGAACAAAATCTCCAAAGAAAGATAAATTATCAACCTCAGTGAATATTTTACCCTATAGAGGATACTGAGATTTACTATGGACATTTCAGTTAACTGTCTCAAAAATCTTGACTCCTCAGATCCCCTGTAGAGTATGTGGCTGCTAAAATGACAGTAATCCATTTATTCCATTCCCTCAGGGTTTAAAGGTAATTAAAATTATTTTTGTCTTGTAAAACAAAGCATGCCTCCTACTACCTGGATTTATAATCTACCCCAATTTTTCCTGGTGGCCAGAAAAATAATTAGAGTAAGTTTAAAAATATAATCTGATCAAACATGGATTGAACCTATCACAGGAGAAAAGGAACTATTTACCAAAGGAGTTAAAAGATCTAACCACTACAAACCAGCAGGAACTGGGAGATAATAGGTCCTTCATCCTGAGGAGGGTGTGTAAAAGGAGCCAGAATGCAAACTTTGTTAACATAGTGTTAACTGATATGTGAAACAGGATTTAAGATTAAGAGGGAAACAGAACAGGGCCCTTACACTTTGTTAGGATGGCTCTTGGAAAAGTGGATTAAACAGTGAGTAATGAAGAAAGGTCAGAATTTTTATTACAGAAAATTGAGGAAGAATCAAAAGACTTAGATAAATGAGCATACCAGATGGGAAATGTTGCACTAAAAATCTACCAAATTAGTTTTCTATGGATGTCATACAAAGAAGCACAGACTGGATGGCTTAAATAAAAGACAATGTCCTTTCAGGGCTGGAGGTTAGAACAATACCTTAGAGGTCAAGGTGTTAGTGAGGATGATTTCTTCTGAAGGCTAGGAAAGAATATTTTTTTTCCATGTCTCTCACATAATCTCTGGCATTTCTTAATTTGTAGAAGTATGACCTCAATTTCTGCCTTTATCTTCACATGACATTCTTCCTATCTTGCAAATTTCTTTTTTTTTTTTTAAAGATTTTATTTATTATTTTTAGAGAGAGGGGAAGAGAAAGAGGCAGAGAGGGAGAGAGACATCAATATATAGTTGCCTTTCACCTGCCTCCAGCTACCGACCTGGCTGACCTGGCTGGAGACCTGGCTTGCAACCTAGTTATGTGCCCTGGCTGGGAATTGAACCAGCAACCTTTGGGTTCTCAGTCCAGTGCCTTATCCACTGTGCCACCAGGAAGGGCAAATGTCTTTTTTTTTTTTTTTTTTTTCCAATATAAAAATACCTGTTATATTGGATGAAAGGCCATGCTTCTCTAGAATGACCACATCTTAACTCATCTAATTACATGAACATTAACACTGGTTTTGAAGGTACATGGGATGACTACCTCAACATATGCATTTTGAGATGACAAAATTCAACTGATAACCCTCTTATCTGACTATTGGAGGACCTGAAGAATACTCCATTTTCCTATGTGATAAGAGAGATGATTATAAAATGTGTTATGATATTACTAAAGAAATAATTACAGCCCTGGCTGGTGGCTCAGTGGATAGGTGCCAGCCTGCGAACCCAAAGGTCACTAGTTTAATTCCCCAGCCAAAGCACACAACCAGGTTGCAAGCCAGGTCTCCAGTCAGGTCCTCAGCTGGGGGCAGGTGAAAGACAATCATACATGGATATTTCTCTCCCTTTATTCCTCCCTCCCTGCCCTTCGCTCTCAAAATAACAAATAAAATCTTAAAAAATAATTAGTGGTGGCCAGCACTGACAGAAAAGATTCTTTTACAAGACTAGGCTCCCTTTCTTATGGAAATGATAAGATCTCAATATAATAAATATCAATCGGGGACATAATCATTAGAAGCATGATAAGCACAATTATTGTACTGAATTTTCAAGGTCAGATTGCAGCCAAGGGGCCCTGATTTGGAGAAATTTACAGGTAATTAACATAACTTTTAGGGCCAATACTGATGGACAGTCAAGTTCATTCCTTTATTTGTTTTAACTAATCAAGAATAGGGTATCAGAAGGCTGAGCAACTCTACTCATGCAGTAGTTCATAATTCCTTGCCTAGTTTTAGGACCTGAGAGAATTTTCACTTGGAATTCTTTGTCTATAGAGAGACTCAATCTCTAAAGAGAAGAACCTTGGTGATAACAGCAAGTTTATATGTTTCCTCAGAGGACACTGTAGTCATTTATTTCAGTAGCCATTCACTAGGTAAAAGGGAACATGCACACATTTTAGAATATTTGGACACATAGTTAAAATTGATATTGATTCTCAGAGACTTAAAGTTCACCACGTCCGTTTGGGGAGCACATGGCTTCTTCATCATGGTTCAGTTTATAAAACACAAATCCACCCAGTGGTCATTTCTCTTTCTCAGAATATACAATGAAAATGGATATGGCTATACTTAGAAGTTGGCAGGACAACATATTTGTCCTTAATCATGTAAGATAAGAAAGCAATCCATAGCAAAGGCCATATAGAAATTTCTAAATTCTTTTTCTAACCCAGTTCCACCCAAGATAGTACATCAAAAACAATGTCATATATCAGGAAGAATAGCAGAAGTAAATTAGTGGCATGGATTATTTTTTATTTTATTTTTTGAGTTTTATTTATTATTTTTCATAAAGAGGGGAAGGGAAAGAGGCAGAGACAGAGAAACATCAAAGTATGGTTGCTTTTCACCTGCCTCCAGCTACAGACCTGGCTGGAGATGTGGCTTACAACCTGGTTATGTTGCCCTGGCTGGGAATCAAACCAGCAGCCTTTGGGTTTCCAGGCCACCTCCTTTTCCACTGTGCCACCAGCCAGGGCTGGCATAGATTACTTAAAAACCTAAAGAATGCTGGAGTGGTAGTCCCCATCATATCTTATATAATTTCCTAGACTGTCTCTTATAAAAAGTTAACGGACAGTGAATTACTGCAAATTCAACCTATTAGCTCCCTTTAAAACAGCACATGTGACAGATGTGATGTCTTGCTAGAGTAGATTAATATGAATCCAAGCTCAGTTTTTGTATTATTTTACTCCTATTTATGGAAAATAATATATATATATATTTAGAGATTTTATTTATTATTTCCAGAGAGAGAGGGAGAGAGGCAGGAAGGGAGAGAAATATCAATATATGATTGACTTTCACCTGCCTCCAGTTACGGACCTGGCTGGAGACCTGGCTTGCAACATGGTTGTGTGTCCTGGCTGGGAATCGAACCAGCAACCTTTGGGTTCATAGGCCAGCGCATTTTCCAATGTACTACCAGACGGGGCCTATTTATTATATTTTTATATGTATTTTTTGTTTATGTGAAATGGACAGCTATACACATCTATAGTTTTGCACCTGGGCTATATTAACTGACATGCACTCTATCATGAAATAGCTCTAAGGAACATAGACCATCTGCAAAAGTCAGGAACATTATGTTGGCCAACTATACTTATGGCATCATGTTAATCATATTGAATAAGTAAGGATTTTCAAATTTTGAAGAATTTATTAAGATAAATAATCTCCAAAACTTTCAGAGGAACATGACATTAAGGCCATTTTTAGGGAACCACTGATCTAGAGCATGCTTGATGATCCAAAGTAAAGAGCAAATTATTGCCTCTTGAAATTCTCATTACTAAAAAGAAAGCACAATACCTGCTAGACAATTTGGGTTCTAGGAGCAGCATATGCACATCATTTTTAAAAAATATTTTATTTATTATTTTTAGAAAGAGGGGAAGGAAGAGAGGCAGAGAGGGAGAGAGACATCAATGTATGGTTGTCTTTCACCTGCCCCCAGCCACAGACCTGGCTGGAGACCTGGCTTGCAACCTAATCATGTTGCCCCGGCTGGGAATCGAACCAGTGACCTTTGGGTTCGCAGGGAGGTAACTTATCCACTGTGCCACCAGCCAGGGCTATGCACACCTTTTAATTGTAAAAAGAAAAAAAAAAGCTAAGCTGCTTCCTCATATTGCTGCCGTGGCATCCATTTTGGCCAAGCAGCCTACAGTAACCATACTTTGAAATTAGCCCCTCTCTTGGAAGTGCAGTGTCCCAAATAGCAGCCTGCAGAGTCACAAGTCAAAGTGAGGTCCTGAAATAATTTCTCCAACAGCTCTTCTGACAAAGAGTCTCCTTGTTCCCCACTCTTCCACTGATGCTCTCCTTAGAAAAGGCCCCTGTGCGGTTTATCTAAACTCTCCCATCTTATTTGAATTGGTCAATCCAGTATTACTCTCAAACACCAAAGCACTGTACCCTTGAATTCTGGAGATTTGCCTGGCTGACCTACCTGTGCAGCTTCTCAAGGCAGGTGGAGTACTTCTTTCAGGACTGTGAGTAATAAATTTCTTGATTTCAGTTCCTCTTGAGGTCTGTTTTGTTTGTTTGTTTTCTTTAAAAAAAATTCTTTTAAAGATTTTATTTATTATTTTTAGAGATAAGGGAAGGGAAAGAGGCAGAAAGGGAGAGAGACATCAATGTGTGGTTGCCTTTCACCTGCCTCCAGTTACGGACCTGGCTGGAGACCTGGCTATGTGCCCTGGCTGGGAATCAAACCAGCGGCCTTTGGGTTTGCAGGCCGTCTCCTTATCCACTGTGCCACCAGCCAGGGCTTGAGGTCTGTTTTTGAAACTTGACTCACCACCAAGCATTCTGTGGTCCAGTTAATAAATGATAATTTGAAAAATTCATAGCAGTAATATTACTCAGCCCTGCTTACTGAATAACATAAAAAGATACCAGAATTAAGTGCAGCCAAAAGTTCAAATGAGCTCTACATCAAGTGTAGCCCTACCAGTGGAACCACGTGACCCAGCAGACAGTATGCTCCGAAAGGTATCTATGAAGAAAAACATGCTGCATAGTGTTTTTGACGAGCCCAACAGAAGAATCACTAGGTACACTCTTAGAAGTCAAGGGATGGCTATGCTGTGTGTGACAGAAAAGTATTCATCTTCCCAAATTTGGGCTCTGGTACACATGATTTCAAAATACGAGATAAGAAAGACACATGGCCAGAGCTGCCTTTATGTGCTAGGTTTTCTCAGTCCTGCTATGCTATAAAGTTGTTTTTTCAACAGCAATCTATATGAAAGTAGTATGCTCAGGTTCAGGAATGAGCAGAATAAGAGATTGTGATAAATTATTCATTTACGTCTCTCCCACCACCAAGGAAAGGTACCAAGGTCTGGCCAGAATTGAGATTTGAGACAGGTTCAGTTAGAGTCATGATGATATAAATTTATCAGTAAAACTGAATGGGATAATTTCCTGATAACTTTAAGCTTTGTGATAGCTGGATTTAACATGTTACCTAATTTAATTACTTCATGTGTAAAATTAAGATTTACATTGTCATTACATATGTTATGAAAATGGGAAAATAGGCAGAAGACTTCTGATCAAGATGGCTGCAGGCAGGCAGGGCTGGCTTCTTCGCACTACCATATCAAAATTACAACTAAAATGTAAAACAACCATCACTTAGAACTGTCAGAAAACAAGTTAAATGGAAGTCTGACAACTACAGAACTAGAGAAAGCATATCCATCCAGAGTGGTAGGAAAGACACAGATGTGTAATTGGCTGGTCCCTCACCTTTGTGCAGTGAATAAAAATTTGGGAGGGATATCTTGGGAGGAAGGACTCCCAGCCCCACACCAGGCCCTGCAGCCCAGGGTCCAGCACCAGGCAGATAAGTCCTCACAACTTCTTGCTGTAAAAACCAGCCCAGATTGAGTCCGTGGAAAAACTACTGGATCCCCAAGCAGTCCCTCTTAAAGAACACACACACACACTCACCTATTCAGACTCACTCCCTCTGAGCTCCAGCAGTAGGACAGCAGCTTGACCAGCACCAGAGGCACACTGGGAAAACCTAAAGTGTTGGGCATCCAGGCGAGCAGAGGCCATTACTCCTGTCAAAGCCCTTCCTGCAAGCTGGTGCCATAGCTGAGACTCCATCAACCTGGCTAACACAATTTGACCCGCCTTAGAGATCCTCAGAGACTCCACCCCACCCAATTTACAGGCCTACCCAAGCTGCTTTTCCATATGAATGGCTGGTCTTGTCTCCTGCTTCACAACCTCCTAAATCCTGTCAAATAAGCAACACCTGGCCTCAGAGAGCCCCAGGCCCTGCACTAGCAACAATTAGCCTAGACTCACAATATGGCTTTGCCTGGGAATCTCCAAGCCCAACACAAGTAGCAGCGTCTCAGATTGCTCTACAGCTCAGGCAGGGTGCCCCCCCCCGGCAAAACACAGGTAAGAGTTGAACTTGCAGCTGTGGATTTAGGTGCACTAAGGAATGAGAGTACAGCATACACCCCTCAAGTGCTAGTGACTTAATACATTTAGCTAACACACCAAAATTTTTTCAAGTTCTTTGTGCTTGTGATTTATGTCAGCTGTTGCCATCATCCTACCAAAAAAAAAAAAAAAAAAAAAAAAAAAATCACTGTTTGGGGACTCAGCAGTTACATCTGTGTGATTAAAACTTCTAAGATTCTACTGCTATGAATGATGCTATGTTCTTTTCTAAAAGTAAGTAAACTTTATTCTGGGTTTACCTATTGTGTCTATGAAGTTTGATGGACAATTAGAACTAGAAAACCACTCTACCAGCCATAAAATGCTTTAACATATTATTGTCATTATTATTATTAATTTTGATTGTTGTTAACTATTAGAAAATGATTTTCATTGTCCTATCAGTATTATGTTACCACAACAAGATTAATCCATTGTCTATGATATATTTACTTATGTTGCTTTAGAATACACTTATGTGATTATGTATAAATAAATGTATATATGCATATGTGTCTATCTTACATGTTAATTACATTCTCACTAATACTGTATGAGGGTTGCCATTCCTTCAAATACTCATTTAAATTTTTAGATATTCTTTTTCTTAAGATGATATTTTTTAAAGGTTTTTCATTTATTATTTCCAGAGAGAGGGAAAGGAAGAGAGGCAGAGACAGAGAGAAACATCAATGTACGGTTGCCTTTCACATGCCTCCAGTTAAGGACCTGGCTGGGGACCTGGCTTGCCACCTGGTTAGGTTATGTGCCTGTGCTGGGAATTGAACCACTGACCTTTGGGAAATTTTAGATATCCTAATAAGTCAGAAGTGTTATCTCATTATGGGTTCATCTGCATTTTTCTAATTACTTATAATATTGAGTGTATTTTCTTATGAATATTTTCATGCATATATCTTCTAGAGTAAAATGTCTATTCAAATCTTGTTTAGTTTTTAATTGGGTGATTTGTTTCTTTTACTAAGTAGTAACAGGTCTTCATATATTTTAAGCAGGTGTTTATCAGATATATAATTTACTGTATTCTACCAGATTGTGGCTTGCTTTTTATTGTCTTAATAACTTTTGAAGAGCAATAGTTTTTATTTATTTTTTATGAAGTCCAATTTATCAATTTGATCTCTTATAAATCTGGGTCACAATCTAAATAAGTTTTCCCTAGCCAAAATCACAAAGGTTTTCTTCTGTTTTGTTCCAGAAGTTTTAAGTTTTACATTTATATCCATTACAAAATTTGAATCATTGTCTGTGTATCATACATGTAGATTAACGCTTCTTTTATTGTGCATATAGATATCCAATTATCTAAACAATTATTTTTAAATTATCTAACCTCCACTTAAATTTGTTTGCAGCTTCTTAAAAATCAGTTTTCTATTTTGTGTTTTTTTTATTTCCTGGCTCCGTTTTCTATTCCATTGTACTATTTATTTGTCTTTCTTGACACCAATACCACAGTATTTTTATTACTTCAGTTATATAATAAACCTTAAAATTAGATAGTATTGGTACTTCAACATTTTTAATCATTCTGTAATAGGAAATGTGTACCTAGAAGACATGTATTTTCTAGTATTGTTTTTAAACTGATGATTCTGATGATTTGACTTGAAGAGCTTAACTCTAATTTTGAACTGGCACAACCTTTGAAAATATATTTAGCTTTTAAGGTGGTATTTCTTAAACATCTAAATATATAAATTTATGCCTTTTATCAAATTTATTAATCTTCACTATTTAGTGATTTTTTTCTTACCCTTTTTCTTTGCTTCTCCTTAAATTTTAATAGCATTTGTTATATTTTAATAATATTTAAAACTTCTGTGATTTTTGTTTATATTTTTCTATGTTATTTTCTGTTTTTCAAAGAGTATTTATTGAGCTATCTTTAGGTTTATTAGCTATAGTTATCACAATTCTATTGTGAAGTTTATGTAATAAATCCTTTCTGCTGCTTTTTTAAATTTCAAGAATTTTTATTTGGTTATTTTTTACAGTTTTGTCTATTGAAAAATCCCATCTTTTCTTTCCTTGAGAATCCATTTTTAAAACATCTTAATTTTACATTATACTACTTATCTGGATCATCATGGGGTTGTCCATATTAACTGTCTTCTCTTTAGAAATGGATCCATTTATCTTATTCTTCAAATGACAAGTTTCTTTGGATTATATCTTATACACTTTAAATATATGTTGTGGTATCTCTATGTTTTCTAAGTTTCTTCTAATTATTAATGTATTGTTGTTCTTAGGCAATTTCACACATGTTGGGTGTGAAATATGAATTTTGTTTCTTGGGAAGCAACATCAACATCACCTTTTTTTTTTTTTTTTTTTTTAATTTAGCTGAAGTTTGTTCAGTCTTTTCCATACATGTGTGCTTGAGGGTAGTTACTGTTTATGTATCCCCTGATGTGTAAGTGAAATTCCTCCCAGAATATAACTGCTCCTTTTTAGTCTCTACTACCTTCAGATTGATGTTTTTTTTCTACTATGCTCAGAAGCTATCCAGGATATTTATGAAAGAGCCATTCTGGTACACACACAAGCACAGTTGAATTTTTTATCCTAACCATTTTTTTTTACCTTCAACAGTTAGACGTTACTAATACAATTTAAAAACAAAAGTAAAAGGCCCTGGCTGGTGGCTCAGTGACCTGGAGTTATCCTTTGAACCCAAAGGTTGCTGGTTCGATTCCCAGCCAGGGCACATAACCAGTTTGCAAGCCAGGTCTCCAGCCAGGTCGGTGGTTGGAGGCAGGTGAAAGGCAACTATACATTGATCTTTCCTTCTCTGCCTCCCTCCCTTAAAAAACAAAACAAAACAAAACAAAACAAAACAACTGGTGATCAAAGCAAACTCATGCTGGTCAACCTGTATATCCAAAATCTGAAGCAGGGATTTCCCAGATGATCTTTTTAATGAACATAATAAACATCCACTGTTGTACTAGAGTCCCATTGCTTTTGTTTACATCATTAGTGATATTCATGATACCTAGAATAGTGTTCTTTCTACATATAGTAGCCTCAATTGTTTTTTCCTACATCAGTGGCCACCAACTCTACAATGAGGACTACAGCCAGTTAAATTGGTCTCTGATATGTGATTTACTTCTCATAGGCACTGAAGTAATCAAAATATTCTCCCCACCCCTATTGTAATCCAACACTTATCTCCATTTAACCTCTCACTTCCTTAAAATATAGAAAATTCCACTTTTTTACCAAATTTATACCACTTTACCACTTCACACAAATTTATAGGCCTTTTTCCCCACTAGAAGTGAATTTGAAGATTATTTGTGTTTCTAGCCTATAGTTATCATTTTTCTCCAAGTTTTCCAGACAGATGACATTCCATTATTTGCCCCTCACTCATTTTAACGCTCTTTACTGCATGTTAGGTGAAAGAGGGGGAGCTAGGAAAAATTAAGTTGAATATCTCCATTGAAGTGGCCTTTCTACATGAGTGTGACTCTATAATACTATTTTATAAGAATTTTGTAGTAACTTGAATAAAGATAGAATATAGCTTAAAAATATCTGACAAAAGAATTTTTTAATGAATATATATGTATATATATACACATATATGTACAGAGATATAATTTTATTTTATTCTTACATACATATATTTTTATAATTATTTACTTAGAGTCTACATAAAATAAAAATTATTTACCTTATTTAACATAAATGTCAGTGTAAAGTCTCTTTAGACTTCAAATCCTCAGAATTTTATGTTTCATAACATCTTTTTACATATACATACAACTTTAGTTCCAAGGTATTATTATTATTATTGTTTTAAAGATTTTATTTCATTATTTTTAGAAAGAGGGGAAGGGAGAGAGGCAGAGAGGGAGAGAGACATCAATGTATGGTTGCATTTCACCTGCTTCCAGCCACAGGCCTGACTGGAGACCTGGTTTGCAACCTGGTTATGTGCCCTGGCTGGGGAATCAAACCTGCAATCTTTGGGTTCGCAGGCTGGCACCTTAACCACTATGATACCAGCCAGGGCCCCAAGGTATTATTTTTATATGAGTATTACAATGTCACAGTGTGCATGTTGGGTAAAGTCTATCCACATCATCTTTAGGAATCATCTTTATTTTTTTATTTATATATAATTTAGTGTAGTTATATCAGGAGCCTAATTTTTTAAAACATTTTCAAATGTGGCAATATTAAGTATCACAGCTAATCATTTAAAATAAATGGAAATTTGTACTTCTTTTTATTTTTTTAAATTTATTTATTATTTCCAGGGAGAGGGGAAGGAAGAGAGGCAGAGACGGAAAGAAACACCAATGTATGGTTGCTTTTCACCTGCTTCCAGCTACGGACCTGGCTGGAGACCAGGCTTGGAACCTGAGTGTGTGCCCTGGCTGGGACTTGAACCAGTGACTTTTGGGTTAGTAGGCCAGCACCTATCCACTGCATCACCAGCCAGGGTGAAATTTGTACTTATTATATGTGATTTGAAGTCAATTCAACAAGATAAAATTATTGAAAAATGAAAATGATAAAATATAAAATTTGTTGAGAATGTATAGTATGTCTTCACCAATATTAAATTTTAATATTTAATTTTAAATGCCCTGAGAGTTGATAGAACTATAATCAAGGAGAATAGATAGTAAAGAGGAAGCTGTGTTGCATTTTACTTAACTACAACAATGGGGCAATCAAATCATAAAGATTTATAAATAGTTAATCTAAATATATAAATTCCCCATTTAAAAATTAGGCATTTATAAATTATAATGTGCTTGAAATGGCATTCAACATACCTAGTTGTATGTATAGCTTCCTAATTACCTAGGAGGAGATTGTCTTCATCAAGAACATAAACATCTAGACTCCACAAATTATAATACTGGTGTTACTTAAATATACACATATCTATAACATGCCTATGGGTTAATTTTTCTTGATGAGTTTATTACTCTGATTTCATTGCATTGCAGTGAATTCCTATAGGCAAGCACCTGGAAGTAATTACCTGAAAAATTTAACTATATGCACAGGTATGGCTTAGGAAAGCAAAAATATGCTCTAGCTCATGCAAAATTCAACAGCCTGCCTACTGGGTTATATTTCTGAGTCAAGTGAAAATCATCACATTGAACTTTTAAAATCTAACTAAAACAAATCTATAAAATTTAGACTAGTTTCTTTGCTCATAAATACTTTTAATCTTCATGGGTCTCTATATAACTAAGATCAGTTTCCAAGTTAAAGCACATTTTTAAGAAGAGGAAAAAAGTACCTCTACTCAGTGTTGGGGAATTAAGTCCATGAAAAACATTCTGATTCTCTGGCCTGTAGTTAAATTCTCTAGATAAGTGTATTCACATATTACAGCACTAAGAAGAGGGAAGACTCCCAAACTTTTTATGAAGCCAGTATTATTCTAATTACAAACCAAGCAAAGATACAACAAAGAAAGAAAATTACATGGCAACATCTCTGATGAATATAGATGATAAAATCTCAACTAAATATGACAAACCAGATCCAGAAATACATTAAAAAGACCATGCACCGTCATCAAGTGTAAATCATCCCAGGGATGTAAGGATGGAATAATATTCACAAATCAATAAACTTGATACACCATATAAACAAAATGAAAGACAAAAACCATATAATTTATCAATATATGCTAAAAACATTTTATAAAATTCAGGACCCATTTATGATAAAATCACCCAGCAAAATGGGAATAGGGGAAACATACCTTAGTATAATAGAGGTCATATATGAAAAACCTACAGCCAATATCATATTCAATGGATAAAACTAAAAGTGTTTCCCTTAAGAACAAGACAAGGGTGTCCACTTTCACTACTCTTATTCAAAACATAGTACTGGAAGTTCTAGCCATTGCAGTCAGACAATATATAGAAATAAAAGGCATCCAAATTGGAAAGGCAAAGTAAAATTGTCCTATTTGCAGATGACATGATTGTATACATAGAAAACCCTACAGGCTCCTCCCAGAAATTACTCAATCTAGTAAGTGAATTTGACAAAGTGTCAGGACACAATATTCAGAAATTGATGATATTTTTGTATAACAAGAATATGTTGCATAATATAGAAAATAAAAAGTAGAGTTATTAAAAATGATGTTACTAGATTTTGTGTTTGTCTATGTAGTTATCTTTACCAGACATTTTAATTTTTTTAGGGCATATCTAACGGTAACAGACTCCTTCAGCTTTTTTTTTCTTCTTACTATGGAAATATCTTAATATCACCCTCATTTTTGAACAACAGTTTTCCCAGATATATAACTCTTGGTTGTCAGTTTTGTTTTTTGTTTTGTTTTGTTTTGTTTTGTTTTTTAGCTTTCAGCCCTCCAAACATATTATCCCATTTGTCTTTGGCTCCTATAACTTCTGATATGAACTTGGGTGTTAACAGTACTTGGAATTCCTTGTGTATAATGAGATGCTTTTTTTATTGCTGGTTTTAAGATTCTCTGTCTTTGCTTATTCTACCTTTTTATTTATTTCTTGGTGTATAGATTTATATATTTTCAGCAAATTAGGGAAGTTTTCTGCTTTTATTTCTTTAAGACTCTTTTTAAAATCTTTTCTCTCTTATATTTCTAGGATTCACATGCTCTAAAAGTTGGTATGTTGATGAGCTTTTACAGTTCCCTGCAGAAGTTTTTCTTCCTCATATTGATACATATCAGATGTCTTCTCTTCAAATTACCTATCTAAAATTGTCTGATTCTAGTTTCTGTTTGGTTACATCTGATGACAAACTCCTCTAATGAATTCTTCACAATTATTATATTCTTCAACTTCAGAATTTGTATTTGTTTCCTTTTTATTGATATTCTCTATTGTTTATACATTTTTTCCTGCTTTCCCTTAGCTGTTTTTTTTTTTTTTCACAAAACTTTCTTACAATATTTAAACTTTTTTTTGATTCAGTATTCACTTGGTTACTATGAAATTTTGACTATTTTCTGAGTTCTTTCAAACTTGATTCCAACAGTTTACGCTAATTTTTCTGTTTTTTACTGGAGAACAGAAATTTTGGGTGCCCTACTTCATTATCTTGGTTCTATCATTTCCAGGTATAGTCATTTTGAAGATCTTTCCTTCTTTGACAATTAAGATTGGTAGGTTTAACTTTTTTGTTATGCTTAATTTCATCTCTTTGCTGTTTTGAAAACTTCATTAATGCTATGGCTCCTAAATATTTGCTTATCTTATTGTTTATCACTATATTAAAAAGCATGCATTTTCTTGAACATTATTAGTCAAATAATATCAAAAATACATTTTTAAAATGATAATGAGTTTTCTAGGTATGCTTTTTCTCTAAATCATGACTAAAGAAATGTAATATTGTATTGACCATAAAATGTTATGTAGGCTTAAATTGGTATGGATTTGAAGTTCTGTTTATAAAATAATATATTTTGTAATTACTTTATGTCTCAGATTTATGATACATATTACTTACTATTAAATGAAATATTTCAACAATAGCACAATAGGTACCATTATTATAATTTTAGAGATTAGGAAATTATAAGAAACTAAATATTTGGACCAAGGTTACACAGCAAAATGTAATCATGCTAGAATTTAATACAAGACTGTCCTTCAAAATTAAATCTGATTAAACAAGGTGCTATACTAGTCTCAAGTTTTTCTATTTTTTTATTGATTTTAATGAATGTTGGTTTATTAAATAATTTTATGTATATAATATATATCATAATATCACCAATAAACATTTAATTTAATTATATATAATTATATATAAGTAATTATATGTATAATAATATATAAATTTAATTATATGTATAAAATCTTATCTCCAAAGTAGGGTTCAAATCCTCTTCCTGGAACCTAAGTTGAATAACTGGTTGATAGAAGTTTGTATTAATAGTTTAGGGATCTGTAAACCCAAAGGGTTTGGAGTTTAATAAATTTAGCTTTGGTGGATTTTTGTGTGTGTGTTTAATGAAGTCAGTGTACTCAAACCAAATTTTCTGTATATATTGTTGTGTTTGACCTTCTTTCCAGTACATCTTAGGTTTGTGTTAGGCCTCCATCCCAAAGATAAAATTTTATTATTTTATCATTGTGCCTTCTCCTAATAGCAGAAGTTCTGTAGATTTGTATTCTTTTTTTATTTTACTAAGGTTTTATGAACATATAATATTATATTAGTTTCAAATATGGAACATAGTGATTCAATATTTGCATACATTGCAAAATGATCAGCACAATATGTCTATTTATTATCTATCATTGTATATAGTTACATTTTTTCTCATAGAGCATCTTTCTTTAAGTAATTCAGAGTAGTAGAAAAAATTAATATGCAAATAAGTATGGATAAAAACATATATGAATTTAAAACACATATATAATGCAAAGAAGATATAATAAAATTATAATGATATCAACAACAACAAAAAAATTAAATTAAATCTTATAGTTAGTGTGCCTGATTACTTGAGGAAAAATGTAAAATGAAAACTTAATTTATTCAAATGTATATCAGCACCCATTGGGAAAATCAGTTACCTTTGTGGTAGACAATTCATTTTAATTAAACTAACCCTATAAACTTTTACTTAATTCACTCATCCGGTATAATTTCCCAATATGGTTATGTTCAAGCCCAGATTGAGACAACGTTGGGGCTTATGAACCTTTCAGTCCCAATTTAAATCAGGCTACTTTAAGGTACATTACATTTCTGTGGCTTAGAAACATATTTATATCATTTTAAGAACAAAATATTTTTAAACAAAATTTCTTAAAGTAAAACATGAAATAGCTAGAAATTCCATAATATAATTTTCATTAATTTATTATGGTAAATTGAATTTGAGCTTAATAATAAGTGTTTAAAATGTCTAATCTGAAAATGATTTATTGTACTTGAAGAAAAAGAAACAAAGCCATGTAATAGTTATTGTAAAATTAGTAATGTTTTATATTTTGTTCTTGAATAATTCAAAACTTTACATTCTTAATCATATATTACATTTTAGCCATTGTACATGGGCATATTAAAGATTTATTATTCAGATAACTGTTATGGTCAAATTTAAGTTAATTTTAATGGATTTATTTTGTACTTCCTCAAATGGAAATTTGACATTTTCTAATTGCAATGTAGGAAGATTAGAAAAAAGAGCTACTAAAACATTTTTTCTATTATGAATTCTACTTATTACTGATATAGCTTTCTTTAGCTAATATGTTACTAATAAAATTATTAATTTAGTATATTAGACTTAAGATATATAATATAAAGGAATATATTTGGACTTACGATCTTATCCAGTAAATTGGGTAAACCATAAAGTTTTATGTTTATAAAAATATATTTAAAATGATGCTATCATTTGTAAATTTATCACACTCCCTGGTACATTGTAGGAATTCATTATATACTTTTGGTTGCATGAATTTTTATATTATAAGTAAATATTTTCATTTATAAAGAGTATATAGGATGATAAATAATTAGAATTACTTCTTTTCATGCTTTACCTTTTACAAACTGGCTATTTAAGGATTAAAATCTATTCTCTATACCCCAAATTATTATCAGACTTATGATATTATCATTTGTTACCTCCTTCTCTGTTTCCAAGACCCTAAATTATCTTTTAAACTCATTGCTAGAAAGCATTTATTATGCTCTGAACTTTTTTATTAGTGTCTGAGCACCAGAATTTTCAGAATTAAGCAATTTTGTGATTTAGGGCATATTGCAAACAAAATATAGCGAAAACACATAACATCAGTTGACAGTTAATTAAAATTTAATAACCACTTAAAAGTTTTCATGTAAACAAATATCCCATAAATACATACCTACTAAAAATATAACACAAAGTTATGATTAAAACTATAGTTACAACACTTTCATGTTATTTATATACATTTCTGTGTTCATGAAGGTAGTTTTCTAATTGATACAAATGTAATTATTCCCTACATATTTTATGCATCATTTTTCACTTAATCTTTCACATTTAGCATTGCATATATACATTATATATGTGTGTATATATCTGATATATATATATATATACCTGATATATATGCACATCTGATATATATGTATACATCTCTCTCTCCCTCCTCTCTCTGTATACACACTCATGTGGGCACACACATGCACACGCATATATATATCAGGTAATACAAATATCTATATCTATATATCCCTGATATATATACACACCTAATAAATATTTATACCTCTCTCTCCCTCCTCTCTCTGTATGCATACACATGTGCTCACACACACACACACACACACACACACACACATCAGATAATACAAGGTCTATCTGTAAAAATTCAGCCATTGTCAAGATGGTTTGAACAACATTGATGTAACTTGGCAGCCAAGGAGAGTGGACTGAGATGGCGTATACATGAACAATGATGACTTCACTGTACTAGCCAGTAGGGGCAGTAGATGCTATTGAGTGAGTATTTGTGCTGAGTGGTCATCACATTAAAAAAGACTGAGAGATCAAAGCAATAAGATCTGCATCAAATTTTGCATGAAGCTTGAACATTCCTCCATGAATGCTATTCAGATGAATCAGAAGGTTACTGCTATGAAGCTGCCATTAGCAGCTTCATCATGACAATGTTATTGCTTACACATCAAATCTTATGCAGTTTTTTGGCAAAACATCAAATTACCCAGGTGACTCAGTCCCCCGACAGTTCAGACTTGGTGCTGGGAAACCTCTGGATTTTCCCCAAACTAAAATCATCTTTGAAAAGGAAGAGATTTCAGGCCATTGATGAGATTCAAAAAATATGATGGGGCAACTGTTCCAACAAAGGATTTTGCAGAGTGTTTTGAACAGTGGAAGAGGTGCTGGGAGAACTGAGGTCCCAAGGTGCCTACTTTGAAGGGGGTTGAGGCGTCATTGTCCTATGTACAATGTTTCTTTATCTTGTATATTTTTCAATAAATTTCTCTGTTTAGTATGAGTATATCATAACATTTAACAAATTCTCAATTTTTAGCATTACAAATATTTCTGTAACTAATATATTTTTATATTATTTTAAGTACTTAAGCACATAGTAGTGTAATTATCAACTAAGAAGATATTTTTATTATATCTGTTGGTATGCTTCTGGCTTGAGAAACCTGAACTTCAACTGGCTTTTCCAACAAAGAAGATTATTGGGTCATATAATATTTATTCCATAGAGATTAGGCAACATGTGTTTGGTTGAGCATCAGGTACCAGTATTTTTCCTGCATTGTCTGTATCCCACATCTTCATATCTTGATGTCTCATGTCTTCAGACAATTTGTCATAAAGTGGCTAGGAGAAGGAGCTGGGACTATGTATTTTCTGATTTATACCAAGAACATAGCACTTAAGTGTGTATGTATTTTTCTTATTAGAAGAGTTATTTGCATTTTATTAGACATTATTTATTTAGCATGACCTGAAGATAATTACTACAAAGCATAAAATCCACACCAAACATAATTTTGTAAGACAGATATTTAGTGAGAAGTTGGTATCTATAAAAAGTTATACTTGAATACTGTATAATTGTTATCTTCTCTTGTGGAATTGAAGAATTATCATGCCATATAGTAATATGCTTAGTGAAATCAGAGACTTCATCAGCAAGTTTCAGTTATCAAATATTTCCAAATTTATGAATCATACCTACTTCATTTACATTTCGATTATTTAAATTATTAATGTTTATCTTTGTCATTATTTCCATGAAATATGAAAGTAGTAGTGTTTATTTAGGAAATGTAAATCAGAGGTAATAATTCAGGTTTTGTTTTTATATTATAGTTTTAGCTTACACAAGTATCTTAGATGGGAGATAATAATGTCTATAGTTTGGTATTAGAAAACATGAATATTTAATTCAAACTTTAAGCAATAACAAAAACTGTTTGCATAAATACTAGACAAAATTGACATTTGGTTATTTGTTAAACAAATGCTATTTTGCATTTTCAAATATCTATATTAATTAATTTTTTGTGTCTGAGTATTAAAATATTATGTTAAAATGTTATAGATAAAAGCAAAATGATATCTAAAGTAGGTATTTCCTCTTTATCTATTATGTAACAAA
This sequence comes from Noctilio leporinus, assembly GCA_004026585.1. Taxonomy (NCBI): domain Eukaryota; kingdom Metazoa; phylum Chordata; class Mammalia; order Chiroptera; family Noctilionidae; genus Noctilio; species Noctilio leporinus. The sequence goes on from PVIW01001140.1 coordinate 253,945, forward strand.
ATATATTTAATCTTCCATTTTGAAGATAAAATGAATCTATGTACGTACTGTAGATTACAAAATTACAAACATGATTCATTTCCTATAATACATTGTTAAATATTAAATATTAGTTTTATACACTCAAAAATTCTAAGCACATCAAAGATAAATTGATAGTGACATTAGTAAGCAAGAGTTCATATTATACTATTGAGCCACAAAAGATGGAAATCATAAGTACAAACCTGTCTTATATAAAATAAAATAAAATTATTTTCCTTTTTTTTCAATATGACAAAATTTATCATTATTAACTTATATAAAATTTGCAATGATAGTTTCAAAAACAATCAATGACATAGTTCAAATAAATAAACACAACAATTCTCTGTAAATAAAAACAATTTACCTGAATTTTCTTTCTTATGATTTGATAATATTTTGGTCTCAATGAGTTTTGCCTAGAATCATATTTGTGGTGACAAATTATAAAAGCCAAGGCATCATTATGAGATGAAATTAGGAAAAAACAACTGGCTATGTGTGAAAAATAATTATTTCACTGCCTAATAGAAAGTTTATATTATGTCTGAAAGCCATGCAAGTCACTGCTTCACAGTGTTGTAAAAGAATAACATTATCCTGTGAACCCAAAGGTCTCTGGTTTGATTCTCAGCCAGGGCACATAACCAGGTTGCAAGCCAGGTCTCCAGCCAGGTGTCCAGCCAGGTCCACCACCATAGCTGGAGGCAGATGAAAGGCAACCATACACTGATGTCTCTCCCTCTCAGCCTCTCTCTCGTTCCCTCTCTCTAAAAAAATAATAAATAAAATCTTTAAAAAAAAAAAAAAAGAATAACATTATTTCCACATCATTTATAGTCTTCTCTGAATCTAAAGACCAGCCTCTTGGGATTTAGTACAAAAAAATTGGAGAAGGTGTATATACACAAACATATTACTTGAAAATATGCACATAATGCAATCTGAAAAACTCAGATTTAGAGATAAAGGTTTAGGTTAGAACAAAGATGAAATCTGTGTTCAGATGTATAATCACTAGTGGGAGAAAAGTAGTTTGTTCTTTTTTTATTATTTATTTTATTTGAAAAAATATTTTATTCATTTTTTTTAGAGAGGGGAAGGGAAGTAAGAAGAAAGGGAGAGAAACATCAAAGTATGGTTACCTTTCACCTGCCTCCAGCTGAGGATCTGGCTGGAGACCTGGCTTAAAACCTGGTTATGTGCCCTGACTGGGAATCAAACTGGTGACCCTTGGGTTTGCAAGCCAGTGCTCGATCCACTAAGCCACACCAGCCAGGGTAGTTTGTTCTTTATTTAATAGGTACCTTTCAAAACAATAAATATTGCCTGTGGAATTTCTTAATTGTTCATCACATCTTTACATCACTTCATAATCACCTTTGGATATGTTATAACTTTTAAAACTAAAGTAGAAAAAAACAACATCATTATACAAGATGGCTTGCATAATTTTTTTAAGACTGGCTAATTATAAAATAACTAATGAGCTCTTAAATATCAGTTGGATATTGAATTATTTCAAAGACACTGAGCAACTGCCTTGTCTTCATTTTCATGCATTAAAGCCAGGCATATTGTAACTAATTAATCATATACTTCTTTATTGTTTTGAAATAAATGTATTTTACACACTTTTCATTTAGAGTTTAATTTCAAATCATTCCTATGTGAATCAGTCATTAATTTACCATGTTTTGAAAAAAGAAAAGGAGAACAGAAAGATGGGGAAAATGGCTTCCTATTAATATAAGAATGACACTTTGGATGTCAATGATTTTTAATGAAGTAAATATGATGTTATTAATTATATCTGAAAGTGAATAGCATTGACAAAGGTATATATACTCTTTTATGCAACAGATAATACAGAACATCCAAATAACCTCATTTCTGTTGCTATTTAAAAATTACTGACAGAAACATTTTAAGAATGAATGTGGTGAAAACCTGTAGTTACATTTCAGTGTTTTTAAATAATTTACATGATTATAATCTGTGTGGGGATATAAGAAAAATTATTTTTAGTTCTTTCAAGTAACTGTTGGCAATACAATATTCAGATGTTGTATTTCACTGATTGCTTATTTCCATTAAGCTTTAAAGTAAAAATTATTCATGGGTTTCTTATTCTTTATTAATCTGGACATTTTTAGACAATTTGTTTTAGGTGTTCTATTAGATATGCTTTCATAAATCTAATTTAGTTATTAAACTGGAAAATATAACTATGTTTACATAATTAATTATAAAATGTTATATATGTAAATAGGTTTATGAATAGTTTATTTTTAAATTTTTATTTTAATATTTTATTTATTATTTTCAGAGAGAGGGGAAAGGAGAAAGGCAGAGAAAGAAACATCAATGTATGGTTGCCTTTTACCTGCCTCCAGCTACGGACCTGGCTGGAGGCCTGGCTTGCAACCTGGTTCTATGCCCTGGTTGAGAATCAAACCAGCAACCTTTGGGTTTGCAGGCAGGTGCATTATCCACTGAGCCACCAGCCAGGGCTGAGTAGCTTATTTTGAAATAGCAAAAGGCTAGTCAGTTAATAGAAACTGATTGTAAGTTTAATTCTATGACTAATGTTTTTCTCAAGTAGGTATTCTCAAAAAAGAATGATAATTAATTTTCACATTATAATAAACCAATAAACTTACAAAGTAGAGCAGTCTTGTTTCTACTTATCATAAGTGCTATAGTAATTGTGAATCTTTTTTTCTTTAATTACAGTAGCAAATGGTACTAAGAGTTGCAATGGTACACTTGTTAGTTTTTATTTAATATTATTTTATTGGGTTTGTGTGGAATATTCATTCAATACAAAATAGAATTTCCTTAGTGTAAACTGCATTTAGTTTTTAATGCTGGGTTTCTTACTGTCCCAGCAACTTTTGAAGATGTTGCCTTACCTGTCCTATTTCTTCATAACTTTTGTGTTTGAAGATTTAATGGAATTCACCTTTTCTGTTAGTAGTGACTTTTCATTAGTTTGGTTGCTTTAGAGTTATAATCATTATTTTAAAAGGGTCTGCAATGGATGAAAAGGGATTTACACATGTCTTGTGTAAACAAAAAAGCAACACAGATGGAGAAGCTAATCTTGTTTCAAGGCTTTGCTAAAACGTAACAGTATTATAAGGTGTTCTTGGCTCTTTAATAATCTATTGTTCTTTTTATAGATATGAATCATATATCTATGTGAATTGTGGTACTTAATTACATAAAATATTATTTCCCAATTAACAACCCTTTTGTCACTGTAGTCATTAAATATTGAATCCCAAAGTGCTGAAATGAGTCAACTTTAGGTATTTCTGTCTATTGTTCACATTCATATTCATCCAAAATCAGTAGTTATTCATTATTTTGTTATATAATTTTTGAAATCTAAACTGTTGAGAAAGTAGAGTATTATTTTGCATTTTCAATTTATTTTTAATTGTCAATGGATGTATGACCTTTAAAATGTCATACTATGCTATATCATCCTTCTTTATGATTAATATGAACTTATATTTATTGAAATATATGCCATACATATAACTTTGATAATGAAATTTAACTATTGTAGCCATAGGAATTGACATTAGTTAGATATTTTTACCAATTTAAATCAATCATTTTGGGTGACTATGGATTAATTGCCACAATTTTATGTGTATTTTCCCCTGCAATAGACTTACATTAATTATTATAAGAGTAAGTAACACAATGATGGAGAAAAAAAGAGAGAAAATGAAATTGTAAAGAATAAGAGATAAACCAATAAACTTCTGAAAGTTCGATTTTTAAAATTCTGTATTTATGGATAATTTGTTCAACTCCAGTGAAGCTTAAACATATACTGAGCACTGAAACTGAAATCTTACTTTTAATGAAAACAATAGAGGCTTCAATATCTGACATCTTTTCTGAAATTGCTTCAGAAAATAAAAATAACAAGTCATAGGTAATAATTATCATATGACTCAATTAAATGTGGTGATAAATTCTAGCTTTTACAGTGCAATTAAAGTTTCTTTTTTGTAGAATACAAAAGAATTTCTTTCCCTTTTATAAGTAAAATAACATAAAATGCTTCAAATTCATGTCATCACAAGCACTACTTAACTCAGCATACTAAGGAAAAAAAAGCTATTATAAAAAATAGCAGTGGTAAAATATCCATTTGGCACTCTACAATTCATAAATGGTGCCCTAGCGGCAGTTTGTTCTTTGAGAATAAACACTGTAATAATTCAAACTACAACAAATAATATTTAATTGACTCAGGATCATATCACTTGATTTTAAATGTGACTTTAAAAGGAAATAATACAATAGTATTACCCATCATATAATATGTTTATTAAACATAAGATTGTACATAGAATTATCCTTCTTAGGAAACTATATTGAATGAAATATTAAATTCCTGTAATGCGTATAGTAGGGCCCAAACATTTTTTCTCTTTTTCTCAATATTCTTATAAAAATATACAGGTTTAAACATCATTTTTAAAAAATTGATCATTGTTTTTGGAGGTAATAATATAACTGAATTTATTTAAGGTACTGTACTTTCTTAGAATGATTAGTTTCCTATTATTTTCTTAATTACTATTTTATTTTATTTTATTTTTTAAAAGAGATTTTATTTCATTATTTTTAGAAAGAGGGGAAGGGAGAGAGGCAGAGAGGGAGAGAGACATCAATGTATGGTTGTGTTACCCCTGCCTCCAGCCACAGACCTGACAGGAGACCTGGTTTGCAACCTGGTTATGTGCCCTGGCTGGGGAATCGCACCTGCAACCCCTGGGTTAGCAGGTTGGCACCTTATCCACTGTGCTACCAGCCAGGCCTAATTACTATTTTAATTTCATAAGTTTTCAACATAAATCATTCTTGAAAATCAATAATATTTTAGGAGTAGCTCAACTTTTCTGAATGACTTTCTACCAACTGGACTTCAATTTTTTCTTAATTTTTTTCTTACAAATTCTATTTCTTGTTACATATTTTCAAAAATTATGTGGTTGAAGGTATGGGATGTAAAATTGTTTAAATCTCTGATTTTTCCAACCATCAGAAGTATAAATTTATTATATATTTAACAGAGTACTTTGTTGGGTTATTTTGCTATATGGACATAAAAGCTAGGTTCAAAAATATTATCAAATTTCTATTTTCTGAAAAGGTGAGAATTATTGATAAAGTTTCTGGTTAAGACAAAAAAGACTAAGGAAAAGTTTGAGATTTATGGAAAACTGAATTATAACATCAATAACTGGGACTGTTTACATTTTAAGCAGAAAAATTTTAGTAAATATGGCTACATAACATGAAACATTGATATACAAATGATAAGATTTCAAACAAAATTAAAAGACAAGACACCAACTGACACAACCTGTGCAACCATGAATAACAGGAAAAGTATCAGTGGTTAGAATGTATAGAAGATTTTACATATTGGTAAGAACTTTGAAAACCATCTGAGTAGAAAAAAAATTTTAAGACATGAATAGGCATATGAGTTTTGAGTAGAAATGTCTTTTGCTATTTCAATCAAAGCACTTAATTGTTTTTATGAAAATCCAGTGTTTTTTCCTCTGATTTGTAGACAAAAGAAGCTGCATGTTCCAGCTCTAAGATTTAGCTGTGAAGGAATATTGAATACTGTGGCCATGTTCTTTCTGTCACCAGGGAGATTCAAATTATAGGACTCCTCTGCCTTGGTCCTTGTCTACTTAGTGAAAGATGAATTCAAGTTAGACACAAAAGCTTAGAGTGGAAATGAGGTACCAAGAGAATTTAGAAAATACTTTTGAGCATGAAAGTGTCAAGCAGGTACCCAGTTAATCTGAGTGCCTGGCCCATTGGGGTTTTAGGGGTTTTAATGTTTGCAGCCAAACTATAGCCCCTCCCCCACCCTACCTCCTTCTCTCTCCAGGCCTAGGCAGGGATTAACCTACAGTTTCAAAGGCATCCTTTCCCAGATAGTGGAAAAATTTCAAATGCTCCCCTTTCCTATGCTTGTCATGGTCTCTCCTGTGATCTTGTGATACCTGGTAATCTTACTTTGACCTTGCTCAAAACTGCTGAATTAATGGGTGACACATCTCCCTTCTGCTCACTCCCTGCCTTGGTTTGCTATCTATCCTGCCTTGCATTTCAGGTGCCTTCTGAATTTTCAGAAACTATACTGAGCTTAACATAAACATGTTGTTTTTCATCAACAATATGGCAGGGTTTTATATTGAAGCACAATACGGACAATCCTAATACTGCTTTTGAGAAATTTGTACATATTTAAAAAAGCACATATAAGAATATCTAATTTCAACCAGGTAAACAAATTTAAATCAAAAAAAAGAAGAAGAAGAAGAAAAAGGAAAAGAAAACTATATAGCAATTAAGTGGACAACCCATTTTTCACATATGAGAAAAGTAATTTACTGAGTAATCTGGAATCCAGGTGTACAAACAAAAAAGCAATTTTTTTTTTTTTTTACTCTTTACAAAATTTATACATGTTCAACTAAGCATACTTTACCCTCTCACTTAATGACAACCTAGCTAAAAAGGTGGTCTAGCTCATGGTTGGTTCAGGCATCGTGGAGATGCCTGTCATTGCATCTTGGAGAGATATTTCTCAGCCTCTGTTCCCTGGGGCATATCCCAAAAAGTTATTTGCTAATGGAGTGCTGAAGTACTGGGAAACAGCTTTTACAGTCATAGCCTCAGGGCTGATATTTACCTGGTAAATATTGGCACAGCTAATGCCATTGTGACACAAAATATTTTTAAGCATATAGAACAATGCTAGGCAGACATGGTTCACTAAACAAATATTTGATGTATTAAAGAAAGAAAAATTGTAACCATATTTGAAAACTTAGATGACAAATGGTAAAATTTCTACAAAAATACCATTACCAAAATTCAGTTAAACAAGATGGAAAACCAATTAATTCTAAGAATATGAAAGATGTTAACTAATATTTTAAAATGCAGCAATTATTTGCCTAAATAACAGATAAGTGTTTCTAAATTTCAGGGTGCAGATAATTCCTAGTGCTTACTCACTGTCTCAGGAATTAGAAAGAGAAGAAAACCTATATAACCCAGTTAAATCTTGAAAATAAATCTTGAAAGTAAAATCACATAAGACATTACCAAAAAATAAATACATAAGCTAATTTTCTTACAAATATGGAAAGAAAATTCCTGATGTAAGTGATAAATATAAATTTATCTACTATATATTGAAGTTTTAAAACCATCACAATAAGCAGGACTTATTCTAAGTAGGCAAAGATAACTGTTTTTGATGATATGATTACTTCAATCTGTTTAGGACAATTCAATAAAATTCAAATTTGGTGCATGGAAATTTAACTTTAAAGTTTAACAAAGGAGGGAAAGTTCCTTGATATTAACAAGCTGCATAATTAATATCCTCTTATCCTCCCTTATTTACAGTCATCACATATGCTTTGACCTGATTTTAGACTTTATATTTATTATCTCATTAACACATATATCAATTTTTGGACCTATTTATATATTGATATTTGATAAATATGGTGAGATAGAAAAATAAGACATTTCCTTAAAACTTACAATAAGGTAAAACAATAAAATTGTATCTTAAAATGTAAGTTGAAGTAAATATCAATATTCTTTTATACAATAAGTTTTAGAATTCATAAAGCAAAACATAAATCATAAAACATAAACTGAAAAGAATATAAATTACATTAAAAGAAAAGGTACAAAATGGGTGGAGATATTTTAACATATATAGTAAGACAATAGACTTTAGAATATATAAAAATATTTATTTGAAATGGTTATCTGAATATGTCATATTTCTCTTTTGTCATGCCACTCCTTTGTTGAGACTAACAAATTAGTATCCCACTTTAAAGAATCTCTAATATTGAACACAATAAAAACTAATACAATTACTTATAAGATCTTGAAACATGTAAATATAATTTAGAGGGTTATATTATTGACTTTAAGTAGAAAACCAAAATTTTAGAAGTAAATATACACTTTTTATATCTAGACTAGGCTTCTGATTATGAATTATATTTCTAAGTAATTTAATTGAAAAACAGTCTCACAAATAATAGAATATCCAGCCAAATGTATAAAATGCCCCAAGGCTTAGAGTAAAAGTGGATTAGTGCTTCCAATAAAATATCATTATTTGTATTTTCATGGATTGTTTGTAACCATGCTTCTAAAAATTATTTTAAATAAAATGATGAAGAAATTATTTCTGGAGCAACAACTTATCTTGCATTAGTGGTGGTTTCCTTTACCATTTATAAAATAACTTTAGTATCATTATCTTGGTATAGGTGGCGATCAACACATGTAAACAATGTTGAGAATAAGTTGCGAGATATTCATGTATTAAAAGTAGTATTTGATACAGTATTATTCCAAAGAAGCCCCCTCTCCCCCTCCCCCTTTCTTTCTCTTGCTCCCTAACCAATCAATATTTTGTAATGTAATAATACCTACCTTGAAATACAGCACAAAAATATTTTCATTATTTTGAACTTAGCTATGACGTTGGCTAAAGGTCAATTTCTTGAGTGGGACTGATTAAATATTATTTTCTTTAAAATTTCTAACATTAAATGGTATTTTAAACCATTACTGGAATTTCATGACTACTACATATAAGCTTTCTAGCATAACAAAGTGATTTCCTACATTGAAGATCACCTTTGATATTCCTCACAGTCATTTTCTATAATGTTGCATAGAATTATGAAAAGGAGCTTAAAATGCCACCTTCTTTTCATCAAATAATTGTACTATAAAAAGATGCATAGTCCAAAATACTTTTAGAAAAGTAATGAAGATTCATTTTATTAAATGTAAGATATAAGATGGTCACTCACAATTTTTTATTAGATTTTATCTACAGATTTTTATAACAACTGACAATTTATTGAACTACTCATACAATGCTTTAACAATTATGCTTTCTATAAAGTGAAATGAAAATGGGAACATGGATATATTTAGTAAATCGAAAATGGTTGTACCAATATGGTAAAAAGCAAATACCCTGAGTCTACACAGTGTGCCCTTAGTCTCATAACTCATATATAGAAACAAAGAGAATTATCTTCAAAATACAGATAAAATTTAAAATTAGGTCTAAAATTCTGATAGAGTACAAACCAACCAACTAAATGCCAAAAAGTTTAAAATATTATGCCTCCTATTTGATTAATAAATACATTTTCAATAGATGACACAAAATCAGAATATGCCTGTGACCTAAATTAATACTGATGCTTCATGTATGAATAAAGAAAACATTTTAATAAGATTTTGGAATGAACTATCACAATGTTTAATAATATTGAATATGATGTGTAAAACTTTGTGCATGAGTGTGGATTTTCTAGAAAGGTTACTTGCCCCATCCCCTAAATAAAACAGACAAAATGTTTTAGCATTTGTGTCTTTGTTTATTTTTTCTGTTATGCATATTCTTTGGAAATGTACTTTCTGTAACAGTATCAACTTTTTAATTAAGATATAATTATGCCATAGGTCATACAATTTTTAAAGTAAAATGGTCTTTGCATATTTTATTATTAAGCTTGATCAAAATATTATTTTGGTCAAAATCATTCAAATCAGTTGATTAATCAAGAAGTGAATACATATTTATGATAGTCAATCTCAGATGAGAACATGATGATCCCCTGCATTCAACTATGCTACCTGGATAAATCATGCCTTCCATACTAATTCTTCCTTCTTTTCTTCCTTCCTCCCCTTCCTGCCTTCCCTTCTCCCTTCCTTATCTCCCTCCCTTCTTCCCTCCTGACCTCCCTTTCTCTTTCTTTTCTTTCTTTCTTTCTTTCTTTCTTTCTTTCTTTCTTTCTTTCTTTCTTTCTTTCTTTCTTTCTTCCTTTCTTTCTCTTTCTTTCTTTCTTTCTTTCTTCCTTTCTTTCTCTTTCTTTCTTTCTTTCTTCTTTTCTTTCTCTCTTTCTTTCTTTCTTCCTTTCTTTCTCTTTCTTTCTTTCTTTCTTCCTTTCTTCCTTTACTTGTTTCTTTCTGACTTTGCATTTCTTTTACTTTTTCACTTTTTATTGTATATTTTCCATTACTATTTATTCTTCCTATACCCTTTTCCACCTCCATAACCTCCCTACCCTGCACAATCACCACACTGTTATCCATAAATCCCTTTAAAAAAAAAAAAAATGTTGCTTGCTTCCTCCACCTCAAACCCTACCCCCCACACACCCAAGCTGTCACCCTGCTCTCCATAAGACTTTCTATGAGACTATCTCTAGTTTGCTTGTTAGTTCAGTTTATTCATTGGATTCCACATGTAAGTGAAATTCACATGGCATTTGTCTTTCTATGACTGGCTTATTTCACCTAGCGTAATATTCTCTAGGTTGATCCATGCTATTTCAAAGGTTAAAACTTTCTAATCTTAGCAAGGATGTGCAGAAAGGGGAACCCTTGTGCACTTTCTGTAGTAATGTATATTGGTAGTTTCCATACTGGTGTGGAAAGCAGTATGGAACTACCTCAAAAATTAAAAATGGAACTCTCTTATGATTCAACAATTTAATTTCTGGGAATTGAGCTGAAGAAGCCCAAAATGTGAATTCAAAAGAATATATGCAATCTTATATTTATTGCAGCAATATTTATAATAGCCAAGATTTGGAAGCAGCCCAAATTGATAAAAGAGCTATGGTATATTACACACTAATTAGATTCATTAAGTTATTGTTTACATATCAAGCTTTTCTACAGCTAGCTATAAATTTACTACTTCAGATTTCAAAAATCATTAATAACAACACAAAAATAATAAGTTACTAGGAAATCCCTAACTCACTTTGAATAATCTTACTTATTTTCCCAATACTCATACGAGATAGAAGCTCTCTATGTAGCCATTTTGCCTTAAGGTAAAACTGAAGAACATAGCAATTCCGAAACTTGTTAATATCACGGAGAACAAGTGAGACTTGAATTCAAGCAAAGCCTACATATTTAATCACTACACTTAACTTTTTCTTATTTCTTATGCAATAGAAACCTTATATTTGATATCCATTTATTTGTTGACACTATAAATTTTTACTTTCCCTCATTTTTCTTGTTGGAAAAGACAAGCATGTTCATCTGCTAAGGCTAATTTTCCCACATAGCAATACAGGCTCACACTCTTCAGCCTTAGCAATGACCTCTTGCATCTGCTGTTCCCATTCTGTCCTGACTAGTGTATCTCTCCTTCATAACTAACTTCACTATAATAATTTAGTCAAGGTTACAGCTCACTAGGCTTAAAACAAAGAACAAAGAAACAGCAAAATCCACAACTCAAGATCTGCCTCCCCAGCTACGCTTTAATTTTGTTCCTTCCATCAAAGCTTAATATTATACAATAATGATTTAAAAAATCACTCTTCTCTTTTCATTTTATGACTTCTATTTACCCTAGAGACCATTGTTCTTTGGTATCCTGAAAATAATTTGTCTTCTACAGACTATGTAAAATTCATAAGACAAGTTCTTTTCACATATCATTTTGCAATGTTATTAATTACTTTCTTCTTGAAATACTCTTTCACATTTGTTCATATTGCCACACTCTTTGATTTTCAGCAACTCTTCCTTAAATGCCTCCTCATCAAGCCCTCTTTTTCACCTCTTCATTTTCTCCTCCATATTGTTTATCCCATACAGATCACACCTTACTTCTCTTCTCTAGCTATATGTTTTTCCTCAACAAATACACCATGTTTAATCATTTTAGTCATTAAAATGCCCTATTTTTTGCACATGGCCTCATGATCTAGGCATTGCTGAAGTCAAGGTACATTTAATTCTCCCAACATCTAACCAATTGCAATATATTATTAAGAAAACACCCATATTGTCCCTCATCTGCCTAATGTTACTCCACTAACTGCTACTTTATTCAAAGGTCACACAAATAAAGGCCCTGTTTATTTTTATTTGAATTATGACTATTTTATAATTTCTATTCTTGATTAAAGCTTAGTCTTCTCCAATTTCTTTTATTACATACATGTAGAGTGTGATCAAAGCATTTCATTGAGTCTCCATTGCATTTAGAATCAAGTCAATACTTAACATAATTTCTAAGTTTCCTATTGGCCTGAATTTTGTGAGCTTTCCAGTCACATCTTACCCTAATTTACAAATGATGAACCCTTCTTAATATAAAGTGTCTCTAATGTTCAAAGATAGTATAGTTTATTTTAGTAACCATTATATATATATATAATATATATGTATGTATAATATATATGTATAATATATGTATACATATATATATTATATATATGTAATTTCTTCTGCAAGGAGCACATTTTTTTTCAATTCACCTCATACTTGAATATATATATATATATATATATATATATATATATATATATAAGCTTTATGTAGAAAGACTTGTTCAAATTAAAGATTGGAAGGTTTCTAAATCACTTAGCAATATGTTTTGCAATTTCCTGTTTACTCATCTCTCTGATTTACTATACTTAAGTTTCATAAAACAAGGATTTATATCTGACTGATGATAGCCTCAATAATTAATATTCAGTAGTTTCTCAATAAACATGTGTTCAATTGATTAATAAATTATTAAAATATATTCACTTTTTAAAAAATAATAAAATCTTTTGAATCTGATTTTATTTCAATGTATCTCACCTTCTACTGTAGATACAATTGACATTATTTTCTTGTACACATGTTTAGTTGTACTCCCAAGGTAATACTATCACCAGGATATAATTCCTTAACATTGAGTGAATGATTCTGATATTTGTAGAAATCTGAAAGCTGTAGGGAATAAGGATTGAGACAACTGTTAAAGATGACTGAAACTATATCACAATTTTAAGTCTGTGAAACTAGAAAAATATTTGGAAAGCAATTTCTGGTAGGTAATCGAATTTGGAAGCCTGGAGCTTAGGAAAGAAGCCAGAGCTGAAGATCTGAAATTAATCTGCATAGAGTTAATATAGAAACCTGTGGTTCTGATGATATGGTTAAGTAAGATGACTGAGGGAAATGAGGACTGTGAACCATAACCTGTTTTCACCATGTTTAAGGTATAAGAATAAGAGCAATGAAAGCAGAGAAGTCATAAGATTCAGGGGAATGCTGGAAATACATAAAACAAGAAAGGAATGTTGCAAAAAAGAATGATGTTTCTTTCTAGTATCTTGCTAAAGAAATAACAGAATAGTAGGGTCTAAAAAAATAACTTTTGGATTTAGTTATTAAGAGGACATTAGTGTCTTTGGGGCCAGAAAATTTGCAAAGAAACAATTTCTATTTAATAAATAAATACTTATTTATTGACAATGATTATGTTAAAAAAAAAAAGCTTATTGAAGCACAATAAGGGATATTTAAAGTAAGATTAAAATCTCTTAGATATTCTTTTCCTGACTTCTAACAGTTTATAATCTATTAGGAAAAAAATAGAAATAATAGTGTTAAGGGTTATTGGAGCATACCATGTTCAATATTAGGTATTTTATTGAGTACTTTCCACAGGATATAACTCCTAAGAAGCTTACTCAGTAAGTACTATATAATTCAGAATATACAGAAATGTTTAATGCCTTTTGTGTGTGTGTATATACATAATATACATATTATATATGTAACATCCCCCAAAGTCACAAATGTAATCAATGATAGAGGCTCTGTTTAAAAATTCATCTGACATTTAAAAAAAAAAATTACTGTTTTTCTTTTACAGTTGTCCCAATTTTTCCCCTGTTGCTCTCCAGTGCCTTGTCCCTCCTCCACCCCCACACAGTTAATACCCACCCTGGTGTCCATGTCCATGGGTCATTTATACATATTCCTTGAATAGACCTACCCCCTTCTTTCTCCCTTTCTGCCCTCTCCCATCCTCTCTGGTCACTGTCAATGTGTTCCTTGTTTCCATGTGTCAGGTCCAGGGAATTCTCAGTCTATGTATGGCTGGACTTCCCTGCTGGGGTTTGCCAACTAGCTGGCCTTGAAGTTAATCTTGTTCCTGGAGCCCTGGAAAACAGAGCCCAAGAATAGCCACCATAGTGACCCTGAGCTGACAGGTGTTACCCTTGAGCATACTGCCTCTTTTTTTCTAGTAGGTATAGAGCCTCCTTTGTTCCAATGTATATATAAGATGCTCTTGCTGTAAGCAAGGTATGCTGCTACTGTATGAGGTGGACAAACCATGCATGGAATGCTGATACCCCCAATAAGTTGCCAAGCCTCATGCAAAGGAGAGTGGGTGCAGAAATGCCTAGACTCTCTTCTGTCATTAACGTAAGTGCAGCTGTGATAGGAGTGGAATAACCTTATGTGGGGACACTGACCCTCTAGCTGCCTGACCTGTGTGGTCATAAATGTGCTGCTTGCAATAAAACATGCCAAATCTCCTGAAAGCTTCATGTGAATCCATGTTTACCACCAGACCAGAGGCCTGCCACCATCAGAATCTGCTGGTCTGAAAACTCCAGGGCCTGACACATGCCTCTGGTTCTATTTTGCTCATTTGTTTATTTTTGTTCATTAGGTTCCTGTTAGAGGTGAGATGGTATGGTATTCATTTTTCACCACCTAGATTTTTTACTTAGCATGATACATTCTAGTTCCATCCATGCTATTACAATGGGTAAGAGTTCCTTCTTCCTTTCTGCTGCATAGTATTACATTGTGTAAATGTACCACAGTTTTTTGGTACACACTTTGGCTGTTTCCAGCAGTAGGGCTATTGTAAATAGTGCTGCTAAAAATATAGGGGTTCATAGGTTTTTCTGAATTGGTGTTTCAGGATTCTTAGGGTATAATCCCAGCAATGGAAGCACAGGATCAAAAGGTAGTTCTATTTTTTAGCTTTTTGAAGAAATTCCATACTGTTTTCCACAGTGGCTGTACCAGTCTGCATTCCCACCAACAGTGCACTAGGGTTTTCTTTTCTCCACATCCTTGCCAGAACTTGTTTGTTGTTTTGTTAATGATGACAGGAGAGGTGGCATCTCATTGTGGTTTAAATTTGCATCTTACTGATGGCTAGTGATGTTGAGAATTCTTTCATATGTCTATGGGCCCTCTGTATGTCCTCCTTGGAGAAGTGTCTGTTCAGGCCCCTTGCACATTTTTAACTGGATTGTCTGTCTTTCTGGTGTCGAGTTGCCTAAGTTCTATATATATTTTTAGGTCAAACCCTTGTCTGAAGTGTCATTGGCAAATATGTTTACCCATATGAGTGGTTCCCTTTTCAGTTTACTGATGTTTTCTTTAGCTGAGCAAAAGCTGTTTTGTTTGATGTAGTCCCATTTGTTTACTCTTTCCTTTATTGTCCTTGCCCTGGGAAATATATGGGAAAAAATGTTGCTGTGTGGGATATCTGAAATTTGATTGCCTATGTTTTTCCTTAGGACTTTTCATGGTATCACAGCTTACATTTAAGTTTTTTACCAACCTTGAGTTTATTCTGGTGTATGATGTAAGTTGGTGATCTAGTTTCATTTCTTGTATGTCCCTGTTTAGTCCTTCCAACACCACTTGTTAAAGAGGTTATTTTCACTCCATTTTATGCTCCTTCCCCCTTTGTCAAATATTAATTGACTATAGAGACCTGGGCTTATTTCTGAGCTATATTCTGTTCCATTTATCTATATGTCTATTCTTATGCCAGAACCAGACTCCTTTGATTACAGTGGCTTTGTAATAGAGTTTGATTTCAAGTATTATGATCCCTCCTACTTTGTTCTTCTTTCTCAAGATTGTTAAGGCTATTAAAGGTCATTTTTGGTTCCATATACATTTTTGAAATATATTTTCTAAATCTGTGAAACATGGCATTAGTGTTTTAATAAGAATTGTATCTGCAGATTGCTTTGGGTAGTATGGACATTTTAATCATCTTTATTTTTCAGATGCTTGTTGATGCCTCACTATTTGGAAGTGGCCACCTCTGAAAAATTCTCTTTCTAGAATGTGGAGACACTTGAGTTATGTTTGTATCTTCAGACAGTTTGGAGGAATGAAAACCTAGACATTTAAAATTATGAATTAAATATAAAATTTCAGAAAAATAGAATACTCAACATTCTTCACTTTGAACTTAGAGATATTCTTTATCAGTTTTGTGAATAAGACAGTGGATTTTACCCTGGCTGGTGGCACAGTGGTTAAGGTACCAGCCTATGAACCCAAAGGTTACTGGTTTGATTCTCAGCCAGGGCACATAACCAGGTTGCAAGCCAGGTCTCCAGTCAGGTCCATAGCTGGAGGCAGGTGAAAGGCAACCACACATTGATGTCTCTCTCCCTCTCTGCTTCTCTCCCTTCCTCTCTTTCTAAAAATAATAAATGAAATCTTTTAAAAAAGTGTGGATTTAGTGATTAAATTTATGCATCAGACTCAGATGAGGTAAATTTTACCTTTAAGAGGTTTATTTGCAAAAAGAAGATGTATTTGCTAAGAAAACTTAATAGTTATGAAAGAATCAAATAATAAATATTAGTACAAGTAATTTACATATTTAACCATTTAGTTTAAGGCTCTATAGTACTTGAAAAAGCCTTAAATTAATATGTTTTTTTTAAAGATTTTATTTAAGTATTTTTAGAAAGAGGGGGAAGGAAGAGAGGCAGAGAGGGAGAGATACATCAATGTATGGTTGCTTTTCACCTGCCTCCAGCCACAGCCTGACTGGAGACCTGGTTTGCAACCTTAATATTGTTTTAATCAATGGTTTAAATGGTTGCTAATAATGTACATAATTTTAATGAGGACTATACAAGCAGGAAAGATGATAGCAAATTTTAGGTTTAAACTGTTTGAAGCATTATAAACATTCAATTCAAAACTAGATTGTACAACGACATTGGTTATGATCAGATTCACTGAATTATTCTTTTGGAAGTAAAATTTATTAAATCGCCATTCCATTAAAAAATTCATCTCACTTTTAATTCTTTTTATTTTTCATCACAATTACAGAGACTATACTTTAATGACAGATTGAAATAAGTATTATAATGGGGATCTCCTCTGAATGAAATGATGTATCTAAGAAATCTTTTAAATCTACATGAAGAATGTGTAAATAATCTCAACATTTAAGAGTGTAAATGTCTTAAGCATCTACTGGTTGTCTTCCTAGTGTAATACATCTTACCCACAACTATGCATATGCCACCACAGATGACTTTTAGTAATCTGCCTGAACAGTATCAGCCTTCTTCCTAGGCCTTCACCTGTAATGAAAATATTATATAATCTAAGGTAATGATACCATTCCTTTCAAATTTAGACATGGAACTGGCCTGTTTCTTTCTTTGAAAGTTGCCATGTAAACTCTGGGTAGCAATTTTTCCACAGGAACAATGAAGCATGGAAACCATATCTGTAGTATGAAAATGAAACAGGTTTTCAGAAAATAGAAAATATATGAAGAAAGAGAGTCTTAACTATATGCTCTTTCAACTTCCCATTCCATTTTTTTATTATGGATGTATTGCAAATATTTTATTACATAAAATATGTTACAACTTTGAAAAAATCCTCCCTACTTGCTTATGTTAATGGCAGAGCATTTGCTTTATATAATTAAGGAAACCTAACTACTATAATTTTAAACATGAAATATATTGCAAGAAAAAACCAACAATACTGGAAATTTTATTGGCATTAGGAACTGTGATAGGTAATATTTTGATTTTAGAGATTTTAATCAGATGAAGTGAAGAAATAATACAAGTAACTGAAATAGGACTATGGAATGGGAGAAAGGGAGAATTCTTTTGGAATCAATGTGTTGTGTTTGATTTTCTGGTAGACAACACAAGTGGAAAATTTGAACCAAAACTTGGATATGGAATCCAGTAGCTAAAGAATGTTATTAAGGCTGAAGATAAATTTATACATGTGATTTAATGAATAAGTGATATTCCATATAAAGAAAATATAAGTTGGGAAGATAAGAAGGCTGAAGATAGGATCTTAAATTAAAATTTAACGGATGTCTTTTTTTTTTTTTTTTTAAGATTTTATTTATTATTTCCAGAAAGAGAGGAAGGGAGAGAGGGAGAGAAACATCAACATATGGTTGCCTTTCACTTGCCTCCAGCTAAGGGCCTGGCTGGAGTTCTGGCTTGCAACCTGGTTATGTGCCCTGGTTGGGGAATTGAACCAGTGACCTTTGGGTCTGTGGGCCAGCTCCTTATCCATGGTGCCACCAGCCAGGGCCTAATGGATGTCATATGATTTCAAAAGAAACAGAGTACTGGGTATCAGATTACACCCCAAATAATGATAAAACTTGATATACTATATTAAGTAATATTTTCCTATATTGGACAACAAATAGTGGAGAGGTACTATTTTTGAAGTAAAGAAAAACATTTTAGGTGAACTTAAATACTTAGCTCATGGCCTGTGGTCATATTCCAAATCACAGTACAGAAAATCAATTTTAAAACACAGCAAAAAAAAAAAAAAAAAAAAAAAAGCAAGATTTATTTTGATGTAGCTGAATTTTGAAGAACAGAGTACCAAGACAAGGGAGCTATTATAAAGAAGAATCTCTAGAGTTTGAATAGGTCCTCTTGACTCTCTTGGATTATTAAGCTGTACATGCTCTCAGCAAGACTCCATGAGACCTGGCAGAGGACAGATACTAAACTGACATAAAACAGCCTACCAAGAGTTGTCAGGTAGATAGAGATTCTGGAGGTTTCACAATGATAAGATACATCACATTTAGAATAAGTCAGAGAAGAATGATCTCACTTATTCCCAGACAAGTGGTATTCCAGAAAGGGCACACATGAGAGAGTTGCAGGACAGCATGAAACATAATAATATCCATATCATAGGGAAATCAGAAAGACAAGAAAAGAAGCAAAAGATAGAAAACCTGTTTGAAAAAGCAATGACAGAAAACTTCCCTAACTTGATGAGAGAAAAAGTCACCCAAGTTCAGGAAGTACAGAGAGTCCCAATGAGAATGAACCCAAATAGGCCCAATCTAAGACACATCACAGTTAAAAATGCAAATTTCAAAAAAAAAGAGAATACTAAAAGCAGCAAGAGAGAAACAGCTAAAAACATACAAGGATGCTCTGTTTGGGCTAACAGTTGATTTCTCAACAGAAACACTACAAGTGAGAAGAGAATGGCAAAAAATATTCCAAGCAATGAAAAGCAAAGGCTTATAACCATGATTATTCTACCCAGCAAGGCTCTCATTCAAAATAGAAGGTGTAATAAAGAATTTACCAGACAAAAGAAGGCTAAAAGGCTATATCTCCACCAAACTGGCATCGCAAGAGATGCTAAAGGTTTTGCTTTAAGAAGATGAAGAAACAACAGAGAGGAACACAGGGCCAAAATGGGAAAATGAAAATGAATAAGAATCTATTGATAATAAGCTTAGCCCTGCTGGTGGCACAGTGGATAAGGCGCAGGCCTGCAAACCCAAAGGTTGCTGGTTCGATTCTACAGCCAGGGCACATAATCAGGTTGCAAGCCAGGTCTCCAGCCAGGTCCTTAGCTGGAGACAGGTGAAAGGCAACCATACATTAATGCCTATCTTCTTCTCTGCCTCTCTCCCTTTCCCTCTCTCTGAAAATAATAAATAAAATCTTTAAAAAGAAATAAATAATGAGCTTAAATGTAAATGGGTTAAATGCACCAATCAAAAGACATAGAGTAGCTTAGTGGATAAGAAAACATGACCCACATATATGCTGTCTATAAGATACTCACCTCAGTACAAAGTTCTACACAGACTGAAAGTGATGAGATAGGAAAAAAATATTTCAAGCAAATAGACAAGAAAAATAACCTGGAATAGCCATAGTTACAGCAGACAAAATAGCTTTCACAATGGATGCCATAAAAAGAGACCAAATAGATGGATTGTTTTAATATTTAAAATAATTTATTAAAAAGATATAACCCTTGTAAACATATATGCACCAAACGTAAGAGCACCTAAACATAAGAAAAATCTTGGAGGACTTCAAGAAAGATATTGACAGTAACAACTCACAGTAGGGGATTTTAACACCCCATTGTTAACAATGAACAGATCTTCGAAACAAAAATTAACAAAGAAATTGTGGCATTGAACAACACTCTAGATAGAATGAACTTTTGCTCCTCACTCCAAAGAACCAAAATATACATACATTCTTTTCAAATGCACATGGAACATTCTCAAAGATAGACCACATGGTAGGACACAAAACAAGCCTCACCCAGTTTATGAAAATTGAATTTACATCAAGCATATGCTCAGATCACATCTGCTTAAAACTAGAAACCAAGGGGAAAAAACCCAAAACATTCAAGTTTATGGAGACTGCTAATAAACAATAAATTGATTAACAATCAGATCAAGAAAGAAATCAAAAAATTTCTGGAAACAAATGAAAATGAACACACCACAGCTCAAAACCTATGGGACACAGCGGAGGCAGTCCTGAGAGGGAAGCTCATAGCAATACAGGCCTACCTGAAATGGATAGAAGAATCTCAGATAAACAACCTTAACCCTACAGCTACAAGAACAAGAGAAGCAACAACAAACAAAGCACAGAGCAAGTAGAAGGAAGGAAATAATCAAGATCAGAGCAGTTAAATGACATAGACAGTAGAAGAACAATTCAAAGGATCAATAAATCCAAGAGCTGATTCTTTGAAAAGATAAACAAAATCAACTGATCTTTAACTAGATTCATCAAGAAAAAAAGAGAAAGGACCCAAAATAAAATAAAATCAGAAAGAATAGAGGAGAAATCACAACCAATACCACAAAAATACTTGTACAAAGGATGGTAAGAAATTATTATGAATAATATATGACCAAAAATTTGACAACCTAGGTAAAATAGACAAATTTTGGGAAACCTATAGTCTTCCAAAAATGAATCAGGAAGAAACAGAAAACCTGAATAAGCATAACAAGTAGTGAAGTTGGAGCAGTAATCAAAAAATCCTGGGTGCACAAAAGCCCTGGACTGAATGGCTTCACAGATGAACTTAAACAAATATTTAGGGAAGAACTGACTCCTATCCTTCTCAAACTATTCTAAAAACTCCAAAAAAAGGGAAGACCCCCAAATTATTTTTACAAGGCCAGTGTTGTCCTAATTCTAAAACCTGGTTAAAACTGAACAAAGGAAGAAAACTACAGGCTAATATTGCTGATGAACATAAATATTAAAATCCTCAACAAAATATTGACAAACCAGTTATGGTAATACATTAAACAGATTATACATCATAATCAAGTGGTATTTATCCCAGGGATGCAAGGATGGTATAATATTCACAGATCAATAAACATAATACATCACATAAACAAAATGAAAGACAAACTATATGATCATATCAAATGCTGAAAAAGCATTTGATAAATGACAGCAGCCATTTATGATAAAAACACTCAGCAAAGTGAGAGTGGAGAGAGCAAATCTCAATATAATAAAGGTCATATACAGGAAACCTGCTGCCAACATCATACTCACTAAGTCAGGAACAAGACAAAATGACCACTCTCAAAATAAAAATAAAAAAGAAAGAAAATTAGAAAATGAAAGTTTAAATACTTTCCCCATGTTCATACAGTGGGGAGCTGATATACATTGTGTATATTAATAATACATCAATGTTAATAGGCGTTAATAGAAGATATCAGAAAATTGCTTGCAAAATGAGAGAAATAGTCTGTGTGCTGACATCATAAAATAAAATGTCAACATAAGTTCAGAAAATAAGCATGTTTCCATTGATAGAATTTATTTTAAAATATCTTTAAGAGAAAAAAAAGTCAGAGAATTAGTGAAGTATAAAATGTTATTTCTAATAAATCCTTGAAATTAAAACAATGTGTTGGAATAAATTTTTTTAAAAACTCTTATTTCAAAGCTTCTGCCAGTTCCTTGTGTTTCTAATATTGGAGACTAAAGGTAGTTAACTCTTTTGTTTAGTATAATAGATTAATCACCCTTGGTTTATAAAGGTATTGTCTCAATGAAAAGTTTAAGATAGAAACAGGCTGAGCTGCTTTACATAAAAATGTAAAACTAAAATGGTATTCTAGGTGGGTGTAAGATTATTAGAACTTTACATCATTGTTGGGCTACTTTAAATAGTTTCAGAAAGTTTTTTGTGTTTGTAATTTTTAAGGTCCTGAGACTCAAAATGAAAGAGGCTGTATGGAAGATATTTGGTAAGAAATCAATCTCGCATCAGAAGAGACAGAAAGAAAGAGGCATTAAAAAAACTATTTAATTTTAATTTTAATGGTTTAATTTTAATAGTTGAATGCTAAATTTAATTTGTTTTCTATTCTAAATCATAATCCCTTTTATTCCCTTTTATCAAATGTGAGTACTTTCTTCCCACTATCACCGCTATATTTTATCTCCCTTTTATACTCCCATATTTAATGAAGCTATAGTAAATCATTCTCTTTACCTGTATTTGCTTTAGCTCTGCCTTAGGAAATAAAAAGATGTCCATCTCCTTCCTGAAAACAAAGGACAGCAGCAAGCAAGAGCATGAGAATATGGACGCATTACTACAATGTGAACCATGAATGTAACTTAGATTTTTGACTAGGTAATATATTAATAAGGTTTAGGTTTTTAAAAGAATTTTAAAAATGCAACGAAAAATGTCCTTGTCAAGTATATCTTGCTATCTTCCCTCAGAAGGGAAACCACTCATATTTTCTGGTATACCTACCCATAGGTTTTCATGCATATTTAAATAAATACAAATGTATATACAACCATGTACTGCATGATGATGTTTTGGTCAACAGTGGATTCAGTATGTGATAGAGGTCCTAAGATTATCATGGAGCTGAATATCCAGTAAGAAGTGCAAGGGCATGTGGCTGAGGAGGAATGTTTGTTTCTCTGATGAGAGCATTATTTTCAGGGTTTGGCAATAGATTCCTTCTCACTTGCAGCACCTCCATTTTTGAGTGTAGTTTACATTCTCATGTCAGCCAATGATGTGTCTCAGAGATGGCATCCCCCCAGTGCTAAATATTCAGAGGATGATATAGATCTCCCACAGGTAAACTGATGGTCTTCAGAGTATGTGGCAATAAGTTCTTTTTTAGTGAATTTTGGGGGTGACATCAGTTTGCAAAACCATACATATTTCAGTGTATAACTCAATGAGACATCATCTGTTCACGGCATTGTTCGTCCATCACCACAAGCAAAGTCTCTTTCTGTACCCATTCCTTCCCCTTGCCCCGTCAACTCTGCCCACTTCCACCTACAGCAAGTCCCCTTTTCCTCTGGCAAGCAGCACACTGTTGTCTTTGTCCACGTGTCACAGAGGCATGTGTCTGTGTGTTCTTTTGCTTAGTCCTTTCATCTTCTGTCATCCAGCTGCCCAAACCTCCTTATTTTCTGACAGCTGTCAGTCTATTTCATGTTTTCATGCCTCTGCTTCTATTTTTGTTTGTCAATTTATTTTGTTCATTAGATTCCAAATATAAGTAAAAGCGTATGCTATTTTTCTTTCTCTGACTGGTTTATTTTGCTTAGCCTAATAATATCCAGGTCCCTCCAGGCTGTCAAAGGTAAGATTTCTTTGTATTTTTACAATCAAGTAGTATTCCACTGTGTAAATATACCACAGGTATTTTTACCCACTCACCTACTTGATTGGCATTTGGGCTGTTTCCAAATCTTGGTTATGGTAATGCAATTCCTATTATAATATTAATGCCAAATTTCACAGATCTAGAGCAAATACTCCAGAAATTTATATGGAACAAAAAGACCCCAAATAGTCTCAGCAATCTGCAGAAAGAAAAACAAAGTTGGAGTAATTACACTAACTGTACTGCAAAGCTATAGTAATCAAAACAGCATGGTACTGATATAATGGCATGCATCTAGCTCAAATAGACTAGATTAGACTAGAGAGCACAAAAATAAATATTGTCCTTGTACTTTGAAAATGTTTACAGGTTGCAATAATATAAAATATATTTTTACATCAATTTTATGCCAAAGATAACCAACTCGTTGTGTCAAATAGGTCAACAACTTTTTAGTATTTTTGCTCTATTTGATCTGTGTTTAGATATACACTTTGCATTTGTTACAATTCCCTATAATTTCATTACAGTAACATGCCTATATTGGTTTGTAGTTTAGGAGCAATGGTCTATACATATAGCTCTGATGTGTAGCAGACTATAATGTCTATGATTGCAGAAATGCACTGTATGATGTTTGCATAATGATAAAATCACCAATGACACATTACTCAAAAGTTGTCCCTGTTAAGCGACACATGACTGTATTTCTAGTTTCTTACAATAAAAAATATTTCTAAGCCCTGGCTGGTAGCACAGTGGATAAGGTGCCGGCCTGCGAACCCAAAGGTCGCAGGTTCAATTCCCCAGCCAGGCCACATAACCAGGTTGCAAACCAGGTTTCCAGTCAGGTCTGTGGCTGGAGGCAGGTGAAACGCAACCATACATTGAAAAAAATATATATATATTTCTACCCAAAATTCTTTAATATGATGCATGTTACAAATAATTCCATAACAGTAAAAAGAGCTTTCTTAGGGATGAATTATATTTGTATATATATGAATACATTAACTTAATATTTAGATTATCTTTAATCATTTGATTTAAATAATTGATGTAATGAATGACAATATAAACATATCATTCTATAAACTTGCAAATATATAATATGAGTTAGATGAATACCCAGAGTGGAATTGCTGAGTCAAAGTTTATGTGAGCTATTGTTACAATGCTTTCCATAGGGTTGGCACTAGTGCTTATTTCTATCAGCAAAGTATGTGTTACTCCTTCCTAATAGCCTTGTCCAGTGTGATCAAACAGATTTACCAAACAGATAGATAAAAAGAATATTTTTATAAAAGAGGTTAAGCCTTTTTCATATGTTCATAATGGTTTCAAGCTTTTCATCATTGTTTATGTCCTTTCCAATTTTGGGGGGTTTTGGTTTCTAGAATTTTTTATATATGAGGAACTCTAGTCCTTAATCTAAGGTATGAGATAATATTTTTTAAAATTTGTCTTTTGCATTGTGAGTTTGTTTTATGAGGTGAATGTGTTTTTGTGTACATGTTTGAAAATACAGAAGAGTATTTTAGAAAACTGATTTCATCAACCTTTTATATTATATTTTATTCAGTTTTGTACTGGAATCAGGGAAAGACTTCTTATACTCATGATTTAAAATAAAACAATCATACATATTTTTGTATTAAATTTATTTTGGTAACATTGCTTAATAAAATTATATAGGTCTTAAGTGTACACTTAAATAATATTTTTAGTTTTGTAAACATCTTTAAACAAATTTGCAATTCATAAGAGCATATGGTATCATAGGTATAATACAGAGAGCCAAGTTTACTTTTTATTTATGGTTAGAAAGACTCTGTTATGTCTGTTCAACAACCCAAATATTATTTTATGTCTATGGAAAGATTTTACTTGTAATATTATATTTTTATTTGTAATAATGATATTTCTTACATGATTATTTATATATATATGAACATAGTTGTCATGTATATAATTATTGTAATTCTCTTGTTTTGAATAGTTCTTTGCCTTTTTTATATGCTTTGGTATATTACTTTTGTGAGTGATATTTTATCTCCTCCATTTATTTTTTTGTAATTCTTGTTTCTGTCTATTATTATATTGGTTAATACACATTTCATTTCTAGTTTTAGTAAAATATCCACTAGTATGACACCTATTTAGAATTGGAGTAGAGCTATATGATCATTTAAAATACATAGCTGTCCAATTGTATAAAAATTTTAATGAATGATTTTTTAATTACTTTGTAAATTCTTTTCATCATCTATAGAGATCATCTGTTTTTTAATCATTTGATCTATAGGCATATCTTGGAAATATTGGAAGGTTCAGTTCCAAGCCACTTTAATAAAGCAAATATAATAAAGCAAGGCATAAACTTTTTGCTGGTGGAGGGTTTTGTTTTTGATTTGTAAAAAAAATCACAATATAAGTGAAGCACAATAAAATAAACTGTGCCTATACTAAAATGATGTGCTCAATTAGCTAATATTTATTAAGTACATATGATTTACATCAGTAGTTTTCCTAATGTTTACCTAAATGTTTATTCCTGGAATAATTACCACATTGTTAAAATATATTTTACTTTGGTGTGCCTATATAAAATTCAGTACTAGCTATAGTAGTCAATAGTGGTGTTCAACAAATATTTCTTGCATTCTTCTGGGCATATTATACATATATACCTTCCTAGACCTTTTGAAGTTAGGTACCTTAACAGAGCTTTAGGAATGGGTTTACATATATATTTTGTTTTGGGAAGTAATTTCAGTTAATAGGAATGAGGAAACTGAGAGAAAGGAGGAGAAGTCAATACAAAGTTAAATTATTGTGCAAATAATCCAGTGGACAATTGGGACTAACTTTTCCAAAAATCCTTCTGAGAAACTATGCACAATCAACATAGAATTGATGTCCTGAAAAAGAAGAGGGGGTTGTTTTCATTCCCTATTGGTCAAAGATTGATAGAGGAGATAGTACCCATTTGCATACCCAGAATGGTTGGGATCTCCACTGCAAATGTATTTCAGTGGCTGGTGGGAAACCTTCATTCAGGATGTAAGACAGGCATGGACCCACTAAGCTGTAAGGTTCTAAGGTGATATGTATATAGATGGCTACACAAAGAAAAAGTCAAAGCCAAAAGGAGGGTTGACAGTTGACAGTTTTGAGATGAGGAATAAAATATGTCTAACACTTAAATGTGGTTGAGTGGTGTTTATTAGATGATAAAACGAGTGGTGAAGTGTGCCACATCTAGGTGGAGACATTAAAAAACACTGTTCATTTTTTTATATCTCCTTTTTTCTCTCACTGACTAACAATATTCCCAATGATGACTTCATTTAACTTTAGTCCATTGGTGAGTCAGGCTTGAAAACAAACTGTACCTTGATGGTCATGCAGATGAAATAACAAATGAACTTCTGTTGTGTTAAACCATTGAGCTGAAGGATTTATTTATCTTTACTTCACTATAGTTTATTTTAGAAGCATGGTCTATT
This sequence comes from Noctilio leporinus, assembly GCA_004026585.1. NCBI lineage: Eukaryota > Metazoa > Chordata > Mammalia > Chiroptera > Noctilionidae > Noctilio > Noctilio leporinus. The sequence goes on from PVIW01001140.1 coordinate 281,158, forward strand.
TTCAGTGTAATTACCTAACTCAACACATTCTATTGATGGACAAGCTTTCTGTTGCTATGGAAGAGAAGTAGAATCTATAAAAATAACAGATAAAAGAGAGAGGGCAATTAACATTATAGAACTACTAAAGGCTTGTAGAAAGAAGAGTTTTGGCTATGTCAAAAACTGGCATGTACCTTTGGGCAAATCACATCATCCTGCTATGCTTCTGTTTCTTCCTTTTTCAAAAAAAAAAAAAAAAAAGATGGTCTAGAAATGCAAATCTCAGATATCACTGGGATCTGGTAGTGAGGCCCAAAGTTTTGAGTTTTAACAAGCTCTTTAGTTTATCCTGATGAAAACTCAAAGTTTGAAAACAGCTGTGAAAAATCTCATCATAAAAGCTAACTGGAATTTAAAATGCTAGAGCTAATGCTACAGAAGAACCAAACAGCTAGATATGACTCTTACCAGAGCTCACTTCCAGATGGTAAGTCTGTGACTCTGATTCTACCTGTTTTGTATATTACTTTACCTCCTGCATTTCTGTATCAATTTAATACTTACAGTCCCTAGATATCAAATATCAGTTTACCTTTCAGAATCCAAGAGTAACCAAGTAAAAATCTCCCAGCAGTAGTACCAACCTAGAGCTCTAGTTTTAGATCCAAAAAAGCAAGTGTTTGCAGCCACGAGTATTCAGTATGTGTTTATCATCATTGAAAAATAATTGTTTATGCTGGTTATTGTTGAAAAAGAATTAAAAACAATTTAGATTATGCAAACAAACTGTGACCACTTTTTGAAGCAAAACATCTTTGGGGGAAAACTGAAAAATGGAGCAAAAGGCAGAAGGCTTTTCTTGGATAAGGATAAAAACCATGGAGGAAAAAAATAGGATATATCTGATTAGCTGGGAGTCATGTAGTCAAACTTATCTGGACTGAGAAGGAGCAAGGACATAAGTGTAGAGACTAGATTTGGATTATCATTCAGAGGAGATTGGCTAGCTGCCTGTACACTGATTGGTCAAGTGGAGCATTTACAAGGACACAAATGTAAACTCTCAGTTCCAAATTGCTGATGTATCACCCTTAACAGGTATAGCTCCATCATGGGCCTAGAAATTTATTTCTATACTATGGACCACTTTCTGTAGTCATGGATTTTTCCTAGTCTCACTGTAACTGAGCTAGATGTGTCAAAGGATAATTGTTTTTAATAAAATATTACTTGTATTTTTCACTATATTGATATAGTGAAATTACATAAGATTTTTCAAACACATTTATGAGTTAATTTGATATGTGTGTGTGAGGGAGAGAGTGAGAGAAAGATGAGCTAGTGAGTTTCTGTATTTAGAGCAATTTTCTTTTGCAGATATCTCAAATTAGTTATCTTTTAACTTTTAGTAGCATTCATGTGTGAAACAATTTAACTGTACTTTATTAATTTAATTTTTAAAATTAAATTAAATGTATTGATTGATTGATAAACTGTATTTCTATAGATACTTTTTGTTTTTTTCTCCTGAAATATAATTAGGTAAATATTTTAGATTTCAACAATTTTTCAGAGTATTAGAAAAATTAATTCATGGTACTCGCAATTTCTTTGTTTTATGTCTATTTTCTTTTTTTCTTGTTTTTGTACTCTTTTTCTACTTAAAAAAAAAATTTATGTGTTATTTTCAGAGAGAAGGGCTAGGAGGGAGGAAGAAAGGGAGAGAAACATCAATGTATGGTTGGCTTTCACCTGCCTCCAGCTTAGGACCTGGTTGGAGACCTGGCTTGCAACTTGGTTATGTGCTCTGGCTGGGAATCGAACCAGTGACCTTTGGGTTCTCAGGCTGACACCAATCCACTGAGCCACACCAGCCAGAGTTCCACTTACATTTTTAAAAATATTTTATCATTTAAAAATTTGAAAGCAAAATTTTTGAAATATATTTTCTTTTGGATTTCTTTCTTTAGATTTCTACTATTTTTAGGTAACTATTTCTAATTTTAGCTGTATTAATTCTATGCTTGATCATCCTATTTACTATACCTTTATTTCATTTAGCACTTTTTTTGGAGATTTCTTCTTTCCTTTCAACAGGGGGAGGGTGTCATTTCTTTATCTCCCCATTTTAGGTGATTCTTCTTGTTTATTTCTGCTTCTTAGATTGGTCTGCTTTGACTTCCTATCTGTAGTGTGACCTTCTCTTGCCTGGATCCACCTCTGGTGATGTCAGATGGTGTCCCAGTCTGGGCCTAGTCAGCCTGTAGAAGATTACCAGAGATCCACTGTCTTGTTCTGTGTCATTCAGTTTTTAATCCAATTCATCTGTTCTCAGTCATTAGGTGTAGGTACTGCTGGGTGGCAGATTAATCCAGTTGTTAATCCAATCAATCTGTGATCGGCCATCAGGTTTAGTCATCACTGGGCAGGGCAGATTGATTCCTGTGGGTGGGGCTATCACTTACCCTTAGGCTGACACCACTTGCAGTACAGTAGTCTGCCTGTGGGGTGGGGGATGAGTCAGCACTGGGACCCTATCAGCTGCTTCCTCATTTCTTTCCTCAAAGCCACCACCCCAAACATTCCTTAAGTGTCTCTAGTCCACTCTTCCCTTCCTCTACTGGAGCCAAGGGTAAGTGAGTGCCAATGTATTTTCATGCATGGCCATTTAAGTAATTCTCTGTCTCTAGCTGTCTCAGGTGAGCAAACCCCTTGGCTTTTCACTTTTCATAGCTGCTGCTGTTTTACTCTCAGCTTCCTTCCTGTAGTCTGGGAAGCCTATCTGGGGGTTTAGCACCCACCTTTCTTAGATGGAACCTCTGGCAGCAGAGATGTGTAAATATTTTTTAAAAGATTCTATTTATTATTTTTAGAGAAAGGGGTAGGGAGAGAGGCAGAGAGGGAGAGAGACATCAATGTATAGTTGTCTTTCACCTGCCTTCATCCATGGACCTGGCTGGAGACCTGGCTTGCAACCTGGTTATATGCCCTGGCTGAGAATTGAACCAGTGACCTTTGGGTTCACAGGCCGGCACCTTATCAACTGAGCCACCAGCCAAGGCTACATGTAAATATATTTATTAACTTGTTGTGTCATGTATAGAAAAGACCAGTTAAGTTTTTGTATTTGTCCCAAAATAGAAAGAAAGAAAAAAAAAAAGGCCTTATAATGAGGAAATGGTAAATAACATATGGTATATATATATACAATGGCATATTTTTAGAATTAAAAAAAAAATAAAGTGCTGATATATGCTACCACATATATAAATCTTGAAAACATTTAAGTAAAAGAGGTCAGTTGCAATAGACTCTATATCCTATGATGCTATTTATGAAAAATGTCAAGAATGAGCAAATATATGGAAACTAAAAGTAGATTAGTAGTTTTGCTAGTCATTTTCCTAGAGAGAAGAAAGTGGAATGACTTCTAATGAGTGCTGTTTCTTTTTGGAATAATGTATTTTAACTTTAGTATATTAACCTCTTATTCAATATATGATCAGCAGAAATTTTCCCCCATTCTATAGATTGTTTCCTCATTTTTCTGAGTTTCTTTTGCCCTGAAAGAGCTTTTAAGTTTGATGTAGTTTCACTTGTTACTTTTTGCTATTGCTTGTGTTTTTGGTCATATCAAAAAAAAAAAAAAAAAAATGCATGCCAAGATCAATTATCAAGGAGCTTGCTTTAATTTTTTCTAGGAGTTTTATGATATGTCATGTGTTACCTTTGATCCATTTTGTGGTAGATTCTATAACTGTTATAAGACGAGAGGGGGTGGTTAATTTTATTATTCTGCTTGTGTTTACCCAGTTTCTCACTACCATTTGGTGAGAAGACTATTCACTCCCAATTGGGTATTGTTGGCTCCCTTGTCCAATTTTAGTTGATTATATCTGTGGTGGTTTAATTATGTGTCATTTGTCTACATATATGTTTTTACGGCAGTAACATAGTGTTTTAGTATTATAGTTTTGTAGCAGAATTTTAAATCAGGAAGTGTGATACTTCCATCTTTCTTTTTTCTCAAGATGATTTTTGGCTCTTTAGAGTTGTTAGAGTTCATGTGAATGTTAGAACTTTTTTTCTTCTTCTTCTTCTTCTTCTTCTTCTTCTTCTTCTTCTTCTTCTTCTTCTTCTTCTTCTTCTATTTCTGTGAAGAATGCCATTGAAATTTTGATAGGATTACATTAACTCTATATATGTAAGTAGGTAGTTTGGCCATTTTAGCAATATCAATTCTCCTAATCCTGTAGCACAAATTTTTTTCTGTTTGTTGCTTTGGTTTCTTTCATGAAAGTATTATAGTTTTTTTTTTTTTTTTTTAAGATTTTATTTCATTAGTTTTAGAAAGAGGGGAAGGGAGAGAGGCAGAGAGGGAGAGAGACATCAATGTATGGTTGCGTTTCACCTTCCTCCAGCCACAGACCTGACTGGAGACCTGGTTTGCAACCTGGTTATGTGCCCTGGCTGGGGATGAAAGTATTATAGTTTTTATTGTATAAATCATCCCCTTTCTTGGTTAAATTTCTTCCTTGGTATTTAATTTTTCTGATATTGTGAATAGAATAGTTTATTTCCTTCTTAGGTGTTTTATTATTAGAGTGTAGAAATGAACCTGCCTTCCGTGTGCTGATTTTATAGCTTAGTTCTTAATTAGTTCCAAAAGTTTTTAATTTAGTCTTTGGGATTTCTGCATATAAAATTATATAGTTTGCAAATAATAAAAACCTTAACCTCTTTTGGATGATTTTAATTTCTATTACTTTCCATGATACTTAAATGTCCAGTTATATTAAATAAGATTGGTGAAAGTCAGCATCCTTCTCTAGTTCTTGATATTAAAGGAAAAGTTTTTCATTTTTCACTATTAAGCATAATGTTACCAATGGTTCTGTTGTGTATAGTCTTTATTATGATGATATCTTTTACTTCTATATCCAACCTTTTAGGATTTTTATCATAAAAAGTTATTGAATTTTATTAAGTACTTTTCCTGCATCTATTTAGATTATAATGTGATTTTTAATTTTTACCTATTAATTTGATTACACATATTGATTTGCATATCTTGAGCAATCCTTGTATCCCAGGATTAACCCCACATGATCATGATGTATAGTCCTTTTTCTGTGTTCCTGTATTCAACTGCTAATATTTTGTAGATAATTGAGAATTTTTGCAACATATTTAGTAAGGATTTTGGTCTACAATTTTTTCTTGCTGCTTTTAATCTGGCTTTGGTAACAGAGTAGTGTCGAGTTTGTATAGTAAGTTTGGCAATATTCCCCTTTTCAGTTTTTGGAAGAATATGATTAGAGTGACATTATTATTTAAATGTTTGGTGAAATTTTCCCAAAAAAGCTCGCTGATACTAGGTTTTCTGTATTGGGAAGTTTTTGATTACCAATTCAAACTCTTTATTCTTTAGCCTGTTTTAGTTTTCTATTTCTTGATTTAGGCTTGATGGGTTGTTTCTAGAACTTTATACATTTTTTATGGGCTATCTCATTTGTTAGCATATAATTGTTCATAACAGACTCATAATATTATGCATTTCTGTGGAATCATTTGTCATGTCTTCTCCTTAATTTCTAATTTTTGAGGTTTTTTTTTTTTTTTCATTCATCTAGCTAAGGGTTTGTCAATTTTGTTTAAACCTTTTGACAACCAAAACTTAGTTCTGTTGATTCTTTCTATTGTTTTCTGGTCTCCATTTCATCAGTTTTTCCTTTATATCTTTATTATTTCTTTCCTCCTGCTAACTTTGTGTGTAATCATTTTATACTAGTTTCTTAAGATATAAATTTAGGTTTTTTGAGTTCTTTCTAATTTTTTAATAGAAATATTTATTACTATAAACTTTCCTTTCAGAGCTTCTTTTGCCTATTCTCATAGGATTTGGTATGCTGTTTCCATTTTCATATGCTTTAAAATTATAAATAAATAAATACACAAGGTCTGTCCTGAAAGTATCGAGCCAATATCAATATAATTAGAACAGTTTGCACAGCCAAGACTTTTGGAAAAGAACTAGTATAATTTATATTTATACTTGTATATTTAAATTTCCTTTCAATTTCAATTTTTTCTTTAACTTTTTGGTTTTTAGAAATATGTTCTTCAGTTTTCACATACCTGTAAGTTTCCAACATTTTTCTTGTAGATTTTCAGTTTCATATCACTATGGTCAAAAATGTTTGGTATGATTTTAGTCCTCTTACATTTGCTAAGATCTGGTTTGTGTTTTATCATAAAATTCATCTTAGAGAATACCATGTGTGTACTTGGGAAAATGTGTATTCTGCTGCTGTTGAATGGGGCATTCTATATATATATTTTATTCCTGATTTCATATATATATATGGTTATATATGTTGGTTAAGTCAGTTTGCTCTAAAGTATCATTCAGTTTCAATGCTTCCCTATGATATTTGCTACATGGATGATCTATCCATCCATTGCTAAAATTGGGTTATTTCAGGCCTTTACTACTTTTGTATTTTCTACTTCTTTCAGATCTGTATTTGCTTGATATACTTAGATTGTACAATGTTGGGTGTATATATATTTACAATTGTTATTTCTTCTGACATATTAATCCTTTTACAATTATAAACTGACTTTCTATGTCTCCTATAACTATTTTTTTGCTTAAAGTCTATTTATATGATATTAGTATGGTTACCTTTTTAAATTTTTGTTTCCTATTACAGGGACTATCTTCTTCCATACCTAAAATTTGAGCCTAGTTGTATCTTTAGAGCTGAACTGAATCTCTTAGGCAGTATATAGTTAGGTCATATATTTTTTTCATCCAGCTTTTCTTTGCTTTTTGAATAATAAATTCAATTTATTTGGAGCGAGTATTGATTTGTAAGGACTTAGTAGTGTCATCTTAATGTTTGCCATCAGTATTTCTTGTTCTGTTTCTGCCTACCTTTGTAAATTGGTGGTTTTTCATAATTGTATGCAATTTCTCATTTTCTATGATTTGTTTTGTATTAAACATGAAGCTTACATAAACCACCACATAGAAAAAAAAAATCAATTTTATCTTTATCTAAAAAGGCTCCATTCTCTTACTCCTTCCCTTTTATGTTCTTAATGTCACAATTTCCCCCTTTTATGCCATGTGTTAGTTAACACATTATACTAGCTATGGTTATTAATATTTTTCTCTTCAACATGTATGCTACAGGTAAGTGGTTAACAACCACTCTAATATAGAGTTACAATTTTCTGATACTGGCTGTCTACTCCTTAGCTTTACCACCAGTTTTTCATGTACTTTGTTAGGTTTTCATTTTACTGATTAGTGACTTTTCATTTCAGTTTGAAGAACTTCTTTCAGCATTTCTTGTGGTGGTGAATTCCCTCAAATTTTGTTTGTCAGGGAACGATTTTATTTCCCATTCATATTGAGAGGGTAACTTTGATGGATAATATGTCCTTGCCTGAAAACATTTATCTTTTTATAATTTGAATATGTCGTTCCAGTCTCTCCTGACCTATAGGGTTACTGCTGAGAAATTTGCTGATATTCTAATAAGGATTCCTTTTGTAAGTTACTTATTTTCCCTCCCTGGTTGCCTTTAAGTTTCTTTATTATTTATTTCTGAAAAGCTCATTATAATGTGTCTTGCAGAAGGTGTTTGACACTAAGGTAATAGGGTGTTCTATTACCTTTGGGTGGTTGTATGTCCAAGTCCTTCCTCAGGTTTTGGAAGGTCTCAGCTATTATTTAAATTAACATTCCCCTTCTTACTCTCCTTCTGGAATCTCTGTAACTCTTACCACTTTCCTTTCTGATTGAATTGAATATCTCTTAGGCCTTCATATATTTTAATAGCCTATTTCTCAATCTTCCTCTGTGTTTTTACATTTCTATTCTCTAATTCACCTGTTTTCTTCCATCTGTTCTGCCCTGTTACTCATGCTCTGTATTGCATTATTTATTTCATTCATTGGATTCTTCATTTTCAGAATTTCTATTTGTCTCTTGTTTATAATTTCAAACACACTGCTATAGAACATAATTTTTTCATTAATTTTATTCCTGATTTCATTGAGTTGCCTTTATGAATTGCCTTGTGGTTTGTTGATTTTGTTGATAGAAGCTATTTTGGATTCTTTATCATTTAGGCTGCAATATTTCATGCCTTGAGTCCAGTTGCTCAGGAATAAAATCATATTTCTTTATTTTTCCTATTATTTGTGGGTATGAGCTTCTGTTTTCACATTTAAATTAGTAGACACCTCTTTAAGCTTTTACAGTTACTTTTGTTTTTACAGTTCAATAGGTTGGTTAGTAGAAACTTTTGTTCTGTGTTTCTGAAGGTGGCAATATTACTCAAGTTTTTGGTTTTTCCTTGCTCATTGACCTTGACCTATTTTCAGATCACACTCTCTTTGTCTACCAAAACTTACTCTCCCAAATGGACTAGGAAGCACACACACAAAGAGTAAGCATTAAAGTGAGGGACTGGCTGGTGGCACAGTGGATAGGCATAGCCTGCAAACCCAAAGGTCACTAGTTCGATTCCCAGCCAGGGCACATAACTAGGTGGCAAGCCAGGTCTCCAGCCAGGTCCATGGCTGGAGGCAGGTGAAAGGCAACCATACATTGGTGTCTCTCTCCCTCTCTGCCTCTGTCCCTTCCCTTCTCTCTAAAAATAATAAATAAAATCTTTAAAAAAAATAAAGTGAGGGAGGTGTGGGTTTGGCACTTGGGGATTTAGCAATATCCATGAGCCTAGTGGAACCATCCCTGACTGGAGGAACCCCTGAAACTTGTGAGCAGACTTCTTGCTAAAGTCCTGAAGTGGACAATAGGATACACATTCCTTTTATGATACTTGATATTTTTATCTGCTTTCTTCTCTTCTCTTCTCCCCTGTCATGGATGTCCCATCTCAGAAATCTGGATGCTATTGAAGAGAAATGAGTTTTTCCAGCTGCAACCCAATGAATTGGGGTAGCTGGGCAGTAAATCACATCTTTCTTTACCACCTCCCCTCTGGGTGAGATCACTACATTCCACCTCCTCTATGGGAGAGGTCAAAACTCCAATAGTATTACATTTGGATAATACAATTTCCTTCATAAAAAATAGATGAGGGAGAAAAATCAATACACTTAATGTGTTTCTTCTTCCCACACACAAATTCTGTCTTCACATAACAATGGCCAAAACTATTAACTTTTCAGATTGTATATTTGTATAATCAAAATTTTCATTCTAAATGATAGTTTTGCTGGATAGAGTATTCTTGGTTGCAGGTCCTTATTTTTCATTACTTTGAATACTTCTGGCCAGTTCCTTCTTGCCTGCAAAACTTCTTTTGAGAAATCAGCTCATAGTCTTATAAGCACCCCTTTATAGGTAACTCTCTTCTCTTGCTGCTTTTAAGATTCTTTAGCTTTAACCTTTGGACTTTTAATTATGATGTGTCTTGGTGTGGTCCTCTTTGGGTCTATTTGTTTGGATCTACTGTGCTTTCTGGACTTGTATGTCCATCTCCTTCACTAAATGTGGGAATTTTCCTTTATTATTTTTTCACACTAGTTTTCAATTGCTTGCTCTTCCTTTTCTCCTTCCGGCATCCCTATGATTCAGATGTTGGCATGTTTAAAATTGTCCCAGAGGTTCCTAAATCTCTCCTAATTTCTTTTTTCAGTTCTTGTTTCCTCATTCGATACTGGTTGACTGATTAATTCTTCCTTATGTTCTAAATCATTGATTTTAACCCTAGTTTTCTTCCCTTCACCATTAGTTTTGTGTGGATTTTCTTTCATTTCTATTAGCATAGTGTTTACTTCTTTCCTTCTGCATTAGCCATACCTGTCAAGTCTGTGAGCATCTTTATCACTGGTGTTTGAATTCTGTATTTGTTAGGTTGGCTATCTCTACATCACTTAGTTTTCCCATTGGAACATTGATCTGTTCCCTCTTTGGGGCCATACTTCTCTATCTCCTCAACTTGACAAGCTCCTGTGTTTGCCTCTGTGTCTTCAGTAGAGTTGTCTCACTTGTTACATTGTAAGGAGTGGAAACTTAGGTATTAATCAGTGGAAAACACTTTATCTGCCCTTCCATTCTAAATGCTAGCTTTGCTGGATAGCTATCCAGGTTCCATTTAGAATGGAAGGTCAGATAAAATGTTTCCTAAACAAAGTAAAACTAAAGGAGTTCATCATCACCAAACCATTTATTATATGGAGTGTTAAAGAGACTACTTAAGAAAAAGGAGATCAAGACTATGAACATTAAAATTACAACAATCTGGCCCTGGCTGGTAACACATTGGATAAGGTGCCAGCCTGCAAACCCAAAGATCACTGGTTCAATTCCCCAGCCAGGGCACATAACCAGGTTGCAAACCAAGTCTCCAGCCAGGTCTGTGGCTGGAGGCAGGTGAAAGGCAACCATACATTGATGTTTCTCTCCCTCTCTACCTCTCTCCCTTCCTCTCTTTCTGGAAATAATAAATAAAATATTTTAAAACAATTACAATAAACTCATAACTTTCAACAACAGAATCTAAAAAATAAAAACAAAACAAATTAAGCAAACAATCAGAAGAGGAACAGAATCATAGGTATGGAGATCATTTAGAAGGTTATCAGCTGGGAGGGTGAAAAGAGAGAAAAGGGAAAATGGCACAGGGATTAAGCATAATTTATGGGCTCAAAATAGACAGGAAGATGTTAAGAATCATATAGGAAAGGGTGAAGCCAAAGAACTATGTGCATGACCTGTGGACATAAACTAAGAAGGGTGGGATTGCTGGAGGAGGGTAACTGGTCAGAGGGAAGCAAAGGGAAAAGAAATTGGGATAGCTAACAGCATAATCAATAAAATATACAAAAAAATTAAAAAGTTAATTTGTAAGTCTAAAAAAATTTTTCACTACACTTTTTCAGCCATATTTTCCTTGAACTTCAGCTGTTATATATAAGCAAATATTCCACAAATTTACTTTATTCCCAAATATATTTGATAAGCTACAGCTTTTTTCTTACAAATACTATATCTACATTATAGGGGATAAAATATTTAAGTGCTTTCTTCTCATTTAATATGTCATATTTGTTTCTATTTTGGTTCTATGATTAAATATATTCAGTATATACTAATAATTATAATTCCCCCAGCATATTTTAACTATTAATCATTTATTAGTTTCTGTTGAAACAGACTTATAAAATATTTTTATGTTAGAATGTTAGAAACCCATTTTTATAACTTCTGCTTTTAAAGATTTCATTAATTATTTTTTAGAGAGAAGGGCAGGGAGGGAGGAAGAAAGGGAGAGAAACTCAATGTATAGTTGTTTTTCACCTGCCTCCAGCTAGGAACCTGGCTGGAGACTTGGCTTGCAACCTGATCATGTGCCCTGACTGGGAATTGAACCAATGACCCTTGGGTTCTCAGGCCAGTGCCAGTCCACTGGGCCACACCAGCCAGGGCTCATTTTTATAACTTTTATAATTAAAATTTAATTTGCTGTTTATTGGTACATTTTATTTCTTGAGAATTTTACAGAAGTGTTCTTAGTATACTGAAGTTTGTTTTCACAATCTCTTTCTTTGACTTTACCATTTTTTCATTATATTTATAGCTTATTATTTATAATAATATATCAAAATTTATTTAAATCTGGAATCAAAATGACCAAGCATATGGTGTTTTCTTGCCATATCTTCTTTTTTCCCTCTTTTTAAATAAAATATTTTATTTATTATTTTAGAGAGAGGGGAAGGAAGAAGTTGAGAGAAATCAATGCCTTTCACCTGTCTCCAGCTATGAACCTAGCTAGAGACCTTACTTGCAATTATGTGCCCTGGCTGGGAATCAAACCAGCAACATTTGGGTTTGCAGGCCAGCCACTTACCCACTGTGCCACCAGCCAGGGCAACCACATTTTCTTTAATTTACACAATTGTAAGTCAGATATTTATTATCATGAACATTCCTATGCTTTTCATAAGTGCTACACACTTCTTTTACTTACATCTTTAAATACTTTTGTTTTTCTTTTGCATCTCAAGCCCCATGAACTAATTTTTTTTTTCCATTTCACTTTTCTTAGGTTCGTGTGTGTGTGTGTTGCTATACTTGTATTGCTATTTTGTTGAATATCTTCATCAATTATACAATGTGTGTTTGTTTTTAGTATTATTTGTTTTATTATTAATTCTTGACCCACTTTCACTTTATATTATTTTTCTTGAATGGAATTAAATTTCTCTGTCAACTCTGTAGAAAATCTTTGGAATAAGGATATGCATTTGAACCTAAAACATTCTATTCTCCACTTTTACTGAAATGGACTCTTCAAAATATAATTTCTCTGTGAGTTTCTTTGTGTAGCACTAGCTGTTCTGCTTCTCTGATCCAAAATAGATCCAAAAGGGTTTCGGTCATTAAACCTTCTCAGTCCTTATTCTAATAAGTGTTATTGCAAATAAAGGATAGTTTTATTCTTCAGGGTAGTCACTCTCCTTGTCAAGAATGTTATAGCTGTTGTTATGTGGGGACTCTAATAGATAATCTTTCTTGACACTAGCAAATGTTTTTTCCTTATTTCTCTCAAAACTTTAGTCCAATTTTAATTCAAAAAGTAATCCTGCCTAATTTTCTTTTGTAAGTACTGCCTAAAGTACTAAATTTGATAATATCTGTCAGTTTGTTAGGCTAAACATGTAATCTGTGATTTTTCTCCATTCATATGTGATATCTATATTTCCAAGAGAAAAAGAAAGATGATGACTTAATGTAGTTATGCTAGTATATTTGGATCAAGACTTAGATGTATGTTTATTTCTCTTCACTGTGTAATGCAAACAAAATATTATAGAGATTGTTAGACTCTGTACCATTGACTGAGATGTTATCTATAATAATTATTTATGATATTAAAGATGAGTTAAAGCTGCAAGATTTAGGTATGTTTAGTCTATAGAAAATTGGCTCAAGTATGGCAGATAATATAAGTTATACAAAGGTTGACAAGGCAGATTCTAAAACTTCCTGATTATTATGTGTTTACTGCTGACAAAATTTCAGAATAGCTAATATATTAGGTGATGAGGTAGCAATTTGAAAGAAAATAATGGCATCTAAAAGGTAAATAACCTGTTTAAATTCACACATTGCCAAGATGATTGTATTTTATTTATATGTTTATTATATTTTCATTCTAGGAGGATAGATCATAGTTTACTTATGTGTAGTAGTTGCCTATTAAATAATTATACCTAGAGTGGTAATAAATTAATTACTTTAAACCTAGATAGAGTACCCTGAGGTTATGATATTAAAGTTTGCTTATATAATTACAGAGTAGAAAATATTCTATATATTAGCTAATATGTTATTTGCTAAAATCATAGCTCCAAAATGTTTCAGGTTATGATATACTGACTCATACAAGAGGAGTTTAAAAATTATATATATACATATATATAAATTTAAGATATTTAAGTTTAAAATTTATTTAAATTGTTATCAAGCAGATAAACAAATTTGAAAAAAGATTTGGTGTGTCCAAAATACATGGATTATAATTCTAATTGAATTGCTCGTCTTGAACTTAGTTATATACTGTACAATTTTTATCATGAATTAATTCTTAATATTTTTAAGAGAATGATTATAAACTGATCAATTAATAATTATAATAATGTCAATTTATTTTTCAAATTTTAATTATTTTATGACTAACTCCACTATTTAGTCATTTCACTTTGTAAAATCATTCTATTAAAATGAGCCTGTGTAATCCAATGGATCTTCTTCTATTTATTAAAAGGGTAAATATCACATTTCCAGTAGTATTATTGTAAAAGTTATCTGTGAATACAGAGATGTATGTGTGTAAGTGACTGCAGTTGGGAAAATTTTATTTATTATAATCTAATTACTTTATCATGAAAATTATAAAGTTAATGTATGATAATTGTATTTATTAGCTAATTTTTTACTAATTACATATACTATTCAGGAGAAATTAAAACATTTCACAAAGATACAACCATTTGTATTTTAAGCATTTAAAGTTAAAAAAAAAAACAATTTGGTTGCTTTTAAATTATTTTGCTAAACATTCTACACATCCTTACCAAAATTAGCCTTGAGTTTCATACTCTTGTTTTGACTCTGTAACATCAAAATGCTAAACTTATAAGTTTGTTTCTAAATGTACATAATTACTTTTTTCTTTTAAACTTATTACTATATCTTCTTGACTATTTTGCTGATAAATCCCAACCTTTTATTATAAGTAAAAATGGTTTGAAAATAACATCTATAATACTAGAAAGAATTCACTAAAGCTACATTATTTTATCTAAGTTAAACTACTAATTAATTTTGTTATAAACTTGCATAATGGAATTTTTCCTGTTTTCCCTTCATGATATAATGTGTGGTACTTAATGTGTTTCAGTTTTGCTTTAACCTCTGAGTTTGAGTCACTCACATTGGAAGGCAAGTAGCAACTACTAGCTAAATCAAATATGTATTTCAAATAAGGATATTTCACATTGCAATTGGGAAAACAGCTTTTATGATAATACTTCTATTTTTATCAAAATTGGCCCCCTTTCTAAAATGATTCCACCCAACTCATCCCACTTATTAACATGAAATATATGAAGGACATGACTCTCTTAGGAAACCAATAATACCTCTGTCCTTAGAGTAAACTGCATCTGAATATCCAAATCTGATGGACTGGATTGTCTAAAAAATGGGGTGTAGGTGGAAAGGTTTCATTTTCATTATTCACAAATAACTCCATCTAAGTTTGAAGTGGAATTTTTACAACTTATTGAGGTCACCTTCATCTCTTTTTTATTAATTGAAATGATTTTTTTCACGCTTGTCTTTAAGCATATAGAAGAACACTTGAAGTACCTTATTAAGCACACTCAGTACTTAACTATAATTTCACAGTGTTCAGATGAATGTACTAGTGAAGTAATACAGTTAATAAAAATGTTACATCATACAGGTTATAAAGATTTAAATCAAACAAAAATCATCACATTCTATTCACTGCTTTCTTAATGGTAGTAGATAATTGAGACCTGCTAATTCTAAATTTAAAAATACCACATCAATCTAGAATGGGTTTAGGGAAAGATCAGATAAGCAATAAACTCTGTACTTTGCTCCATAAATCAAGGAGACTATTAAAAATCAAATGTATTAAAATAGGCTGTCAAATTTGGGCTATCACATAACAGTCATCAAACTGAAACTGCCAAAGTTCCAATATGTTACATATACAAAACTTCTCATCATTATTCTATGTCAACCTCTTTTACTTCTCTTTATTATACTATCTGAAGATAATACTATCTGAAGATTTCACAAGCAGGCAAAAATCTTTGTCCTCATGTCAACATGTCACTAAAAAGCCATTTTATCTCAGACAATAAAATGGTTCCAAATAATGTGTTTTGCCGGCATACAAAAATACAATTAAATTCTATAGTAAAATATCCTACATTCTCTGATGTTTAAAATTTTTATATACTCTGTGCTTTGATGTTCTAGGCCATCCAAATCCCAGACTGTTCCAGATTGGCTGCATAACAGGCCAACCTGTTCAGCTACAATTTTACAACATCATGAAAATAAGTATCCTATTGAAAACAGGAAATATTCTACTTATCAATAACTGTTGACATCTATCATCTGATTATTTATTTTTTTTTGTAAAGATTATTTTTAGAGGAAGGAGAAGGGAGAGAGGCAGAAAGAGAGAGAGAGAAACATCTATGTATGGTTGCCTTTCACCTGCCTCCTGCTATGGACTTGGCAGGAGACCTGGCTTGCAACCTGGTTATGTGCCCTGGCTGGGGAATTGAATCAGCAACCTTTGGGTTCACAGGCCAGGATCTATCCACTGAGCCACCCAGCTAGGGCTGCTGTTATTTCTGAATGTAGTTTTATTTTCTATAGCATTATAGGGAAGAGAAAACCTATTGAGAGATACTATGCTCATATTGCAGATGAAAATTTTGTTTCTCTTGAGACAAAAGGACATATTACATTTAATGACTGTGTTGAAACTAGTAACACTGCCATCGTGGATTTAATTTTATAAAAGTAAAATGACATTGTGATATTTTAATTAATAACAAAAAGTAAAAGAAATAACAATATGCATATTGTACCTACATTTATTAATACAATTTAGAGAGTTTTACTGAACTGGTTTATAGAAATATTTGAGGAAATTATGCTTAATAGTTAGTTGATTTATACTTAATAGTTGATCAGCACATAAAAACATTTTATTATCTTTTATTAACTTTTATTTAAAAGTTCTTTCTGTTAAGTGAAATTTTCAACATTCTGGGTAAAAAATGATAAACAATTTGATCAGGCCAACCCCATGATTACTGAAGAAGTCATCAAGATACTTATATAAATATAAGGTACACACATAATTACTGAGGCTGTAAGAAATGCCATTCAGCATAACAGATGCCATGTCATGAAGTACTTTTATTTGATACAGTGAGCATCAAATAAATTCTGTGAGTCCATTACTAATGATGGATAAAAAAGCATTTTTAGTCTGTCATATAGTGACACTTAACCCAATAATAAAATACAATTAAATGAAGTGATTATAAGATATTTTATATTATGCTACAACAAAATTAAGGTAAATAAAACTTCTACAAGTTGCTATCACAGACAATCCATATTTGTATGCTTAAAAGTATCCTTTAATGTTGATAACACATTTTATTTTAAATCTAAAACTACTTTGCTAACCTACATATAATATTTTTTACCTGGTTAGCAACACAGCACTAGCCTATTCTGGAAAATAATTTGGCAGATACATTATTTTGACACCATTTCAGAAACGCAAAGATACTTAAGGAATAGGGACCTAACAATACTAAACATTTTTCTTTCTACTATTTATAAATTGCTTTTGTGTTAATAAATAATTGAGATTCTAGAAGATAACATGTAGAAATTTTTATGAGGCAGACATGTTTATTAGCAAAAACAAAACAAAACAAAACAGAAAATACATATTCCAGTGCTTCTGATTTATAGAAAAAATATAATAATATTATTATATTTCAAATGTTTATTGTTTCATGAAGGGTTCAAGCTATTTAGATATTTTGGGGCACTGTATACCTTGAAATAGAAACATTTATATTTTCAATTGCTTTTTATAATTTGATAAGTAATTTATGTTCTGGTTTCAATTTTTATTGAGACTATAACAAACCACCCAAGAACATTAAATGTTAGGTCAATAAAAATGACAGATTTCACTTTTTGGAATGATCCAGTTTTACCTAAAATTGTGAGTGGTTATGCCTTATGTTCACCCTGAGGTAGTGATTCCTAGCACTAAATACATAGAAGAATTTAATAAATGTGGTTTCTATCAAAGTCAAAATAAAATTGTTGTCCCATATATGCTCTCATCCACATAAAAGTTTATAAAACTAATATAGAAGTACATAATTATCTTCTTATTTAATGATAATGTAATTCCAAATGTATTTTTTAAAACTTGAAGCATATCAGATGATATTATATTGATATTATTATATGTTGATATATTTCTTAACTAATGGCTCCATTTCATTAGTTTAGAAATAGAGTCACTTTCAACACTTTGAAATATAAGGAAATTTTTATGATTTAACTCAAAGTAAAATGATTGTCTCAAACATTTTTAGATCTTGCTCTTCTGACACAATTGAAATTATCTGCATTTTAGTATGGTCACCGATTTTTATAACAATTACCTCTTAGTTGTTACAAACAAGAAAACTAAGATAACAGAGGATATGCTTTTAAGAGAAAGTAAAAATGGTTTCTCTTTCAGTTATTCATACATTCAAAAATATTTGTTTGATGCTTTCTTTGCACCATGAAATGTTGCACACACTTGGGAAATTGTGGTATGCAAATAAAGAGCTATTCTACTTACTTGTAATTCATGAAGGAAGGACATTAGAGGCAAGATGAGAGGCGAAAGGCAACCATACATTGATGTCTTGATGTCTCTATGTCTCTATGTCTCTTTCCTTCTCTGCCTCTCTCCCCGTCCCTCTCTCTAAAAATAATAAATACAATTTTTATAAATAAACAATAAATAAATGCAAGAGGAAAGATCCAAAAGTGTTGCTTATGTTAAATCTCACAAATCCAAAATAAAACTTAACTTCATTATGGTTTCAGCTATCCCAGAAATGAAACCCTAAATCAGCGCATCAGGGCTCTCCTGAACAGCATTAGTTAGGCAATCTGCCTGATAGATCCATACCATCCTCTGTAAGACAAGTAACTTTGCAATATCCAATCTGCTTTTTATCTAATATAATATCCTTGTTTCTACTGCTCTGCCTATACAAATTTCTTGCTTCTTATAGCTCTTTGGAGCTCTTCCATATCTACTAGATTGGATGATGTTCAATTCATGAATAGTCAAGCAAAGTGAATAAGATCTTTAAAAGTACTCAGCTGGGCCCTGGATAGTGGCACAGTGGATAAGGTACCAGCCTGTGAACCCAAAGGTCACTGAATCAATTCCCCAGCCAGGGCACATAACGAGGTTGCAAGCCAGGTCTCCACCCAGGTCTGAGGCTGGAGGCAGGTGAAAAACAACCATACACTGATGTCTCTCTCCCTCTCTGCCTCTCTCTCTTCCCCTCTCTCTCTAAAAATAATAAATGAAATCTTTAAAAAATTTTAATTAAAAAAAAAAACAAAGTACTCAGCTGAATTTTGTTATCTGATGACATGAACAATTAAAACATTGGCATTTTGATAGTGATATATAATATGGAAAAACTTAAACAGAATAAAGGAAAGTCCTAGAATAAGGAGTTCTTATTTTAAAAATGAGACAGGGATGGACTCAGAGATAACTGACATTTGATAAGACACCCAAAGTAAATAAGAAATTACGATATGTGAATATGAGGGGGAAGGCTGGTCCAGGCTCAGTAATATAAAGTACAAATTGCTAAAGCTGTAATGTGTTTCCTCTGTTAGAGGAATAGAAATGAGGCTCATAACTGGGTCAGGGTGAGCAAAGGATGAAGTAGTAGGAATGAAAGCAGACACTTCAGAGGGAAGCCAGAGCATTTTAAAAAGTAGAGAACTTTTTAGAATTTTCATTTCAATTTGAAAAAAAAAATAGAAAACTATTTAAAAGATATGGTCAGAAAACGACTTTATTTTGTTTTAGTTTTATTAACTTTTGGGGTGACACTGCCTTATAGGATAATATAGCTTTCAGGTATAGATTTCTATGATGTATGACCTGTGTATCGCATTGTGTGCCCACCACCTAAAGTCAAACCATCTTCCATCACCATATATTTGGCTCTTATGTCTTCTACCATACCCCCTTAACCTGTCTTCCATTTAGTAACCACCATCCTGTTGCCTGTGTCTGTGAGTTTTGCTTCATACCACACCTATGAATAAAAGCATATGATTCTTAGTTTTTTCTATCCTAAGAATGACTCTCTGAAAATGATCTCTGTAGCTATTATATTTGGAATGAATTGGGGCGGGAAATCAAGGCAAAAAGCACAGATACCAGTTCATAAGTTAGAGGAAAATTTGGGCAAGAGGTAATGGGACTAGTGTATTGAAATAGATATGTTGAAAAATATTGGGTCTGGTATGTTTTGAAGATAAAGTAAACAGAATTTGTTTGTGAACTTGCTATGATATGTGATCAAAAGAAAGAATAAAATATGACTCCAAGGTTGTTGGTCTGAGCAACTGGAAAAGTGGAGTTGCTATTTATTGAGGAAGAAAAGAATGTAAAATAACCAGTTTGAGGGTAAAATGATGAGATTTATTTTTCCTTAAGTTTGATATATCTATTAGAAATCAAAGAAGTAACATGCACATTTATATGTTAAATTATACTTTTGGAAAAACATCTATTCTAAATAAATTAGAAAATATAATTGAGGCCAGTTACATGATATATAATTCATGAAAGTAGCAGGAAAGTATCTACAGAACTAGTCCAAATAGAAAGAAAAGATTCTGAGCCCTGCTCTCTGAAGCAAATCAAATTTAGAATTTGAAGGAATAAAAAGTAATGACTAAAGGGAATTTAAAAAGAAGCGGCTTCTAAGGAAGGAATAAAATCAATGTGTATAATACAAAAGGAGCCAAAGTAGGAAGGAGTGCCTAAAGGATTCAAGTACCTTAAGTGAGCCAAATCAGAGGTCTGAGTATTAGGCATAAGGATTAGGAGTATAGGGTTCATGGGTTTTTTTCAGGAGAGTTGTATGGGGAAAGATAATTATATTGTCCCCTCCTATCACTTCAATGCAATAATCGACTAAAGATTCTAGTCAGTATAATATATTAATGAAAAGGAATAATAAAGGAATAAATAAAATAAAACTTTTTATATGGGGATGGAATGATTCCTTGCATTAGGGGATAAATGGTAATGGAAAATACATTAAACTTTTAAATAATATTATGAGAAAAAAGAAGTTCAGGAGAATCAATGTCGAAAAATAAAAAAATAAAATAATTAGAACTAATATATAATTTAATCAAGATCTTTAAGAAGATAGATGCATAAGAATGATAGGGCAGTATAAGGGTCCAACAGTTATTGGTAGTAATGAATTTAAAGCTTAGTTAATACAGTGTTTGCTTCTTTTCCAGACACCTTTAGTGGCATGGATTCAGCCATTAAAGAGATGGAAAGATGTATTTATAAGGGTGATATTTATCCAGATATGTAATTGAGAATAAAACAGAGAGAAAATTGAGTATGTCAGTCACGTCAAAAACATCATAAGGTTGGGTAAAATGAACAGATTTTTCAGATCTTATAAGTGCTAAAACTTGGAGTATGGGTATTTGTGGGAGAGAAATGAAAAAGCATTTACCTGGGAAGTAAGATGCTGGAAACTGAGGCTAGCGTATAGGTACAATTTTTCATAATGACAAAGTCACCACTGAGGTAGTGTAAAGAAAAAGTTGACTGAAGAATTTAAGGACTGAGAGATGATCTCAACATAAATACTGAAGTTAACAAATATTATGAAAGGAATAACTTAATAAAAAGTTTTTATGCAGACTGGTGCAGCCACTGTGGAAAACAGCATGGAATTTTCTCAAAAAACTAAAAATGAAACTGCCTTTTGATCCAGTGATTCCACTACTAGGATCCTGAAGCACCAATTCAAAAGAACCTAGGCAGCCCTATGTTCTCAGCAGCGCTATTTACAATAGCCAAGTCTGGAAACAGTGTAAGGGCCCACCAGTAAATGAGTGGATCAAAAAATTGTGGTACATTTATACAATGGAATGCTATGCAGCAGAAAGAACAACTACCTTTCATGACAGCATGGATGGAACTGGAGAGTATTATGCTAAGTAAAATAAGCCAGTTGGTGAATGACAAATACAATATGACCTCACCTATAAGAGGAATCTAATGAACAAAATAAACTAACAAGCAAAATAGAAGGTGGGTCATGGAAACATGGGACAGACTGACAATAGCCAGATGGGAGGGGACATGGGGTAATGGTGGAACAAAAGGGAAGGGACTAGTCAAGCAACATGTTGAATGACCATGGACATGAACAACAGCATGGGGAATGACAATGAGAGCTGGGCATGGGTCCGATGGAGGAGGACAAAGTGGGGAAAATTGGGGCAACTATAATTGAATACCAGTAAAAACTTTTAAAAAATGTTGAGTAGTATAACATCTAAAGTTAATTATTAAAAATAGGAGGTTCTGTTTTGCTTATTTGTTTGTTTTGTTCATTATTGTCCTGTAATGGGTAAGATCATATGGTATTTGTCTCTTACTGACTGGCTTATTTCACTAAGCATAATGCACTCCAGTTCCATTTACGTTGTTGCAACAGGTAGGAGTTTCTTCTTTCTTTCTGCTGTGTAGTAAGCAAAACAGAACCAGATACATGAATACAGGGAATAGACCTTCAGTGGGTAGAGAGGAGGGGGAGAAGGCAGGGGGAGAAGGAGGCAAAGAAGGGGAGCAGTTTAGTCAAGGAACTAGCATGGAAGACCCATGGACATGGGATTGACTTTGGGGGGAAGGGGTGGGTGGGAGAGGGGAGAGAAGAGAGGGGAAATGGGCTGAATATAATACGACCACCATAAACTTAAATAATAAATAAATAAATAAATAAAAATAGGTGTTTATAGGAAAAAATAAATGAGAATAAAGAATGAAAGAAAGTATTGATATTTGAAATGGAAAGTAAAGGGGAAACTCAGAGTACAACCATGAAAAACCTAGCAACACAGCATTACAGAGCACTAGTAACTTGCCTTGCCCTATCCTTGAGTACCATTGAAAGAATGGGACTCATGCCAACATCAAGAAACAACTGTGTAAATAAAATCATTAATTAGTTAGTTTGCACTGGGAATATTATTTTCAACTTTTCCAGATACTTTAATAAGCTGGGGCAATGATTTTTCTTAATATATTGCATTTAAGTTCTCCATCTCTGAAAGATGGGGTTATTTTTAGGCTTGGTGGTTTATTTATTTGTACAAGATTATTTTTAATTTTAATTTTGTCTGCTGAGACCTCAGAGAATCAAATGTTTTAATCCTGTTCTTGTTTGGTTTCCCATTAGCTTAGCTGTATCTTAATAAGTGTGTTCCATACTCCAGAAAATTCACACAATCATATATATACAAACGAAATGACTTCAACTAAAAATAAAAGCATATTTCATTATTTTAAGTACTTCTATTTCTTAAAATAAGATCGAATCATGTCATTTAATCTTTTATGTAAGTGTAATTACATTATTTAATCTTTTGTATAAGTGTATTCCATCCAAAATAAAGCCAATATGAAAATATGAATGTATTATACACAGTTGTGGAGAATATTGAGTCAGTCAGGCTCCCTTACCTGGACATCCAGATGGAAATGATTCTGCAAATATTAAGCAATGAGTGATGGCCTATGTTGGCACACATCCAGCTTTGTTCATGCACAGAATATAAGGAATAAGAGCTTTCCATTTGTGGGGATTGTCCTAGCAGATGCAATACAGGCATGTCAGATATCCTGATAATTCCGCACACCTTTTTCTGCCTGCCCAAATCCCAAGGGGACTGGCCTGGTCTCAGATATTTGCAAAAGAATCATCATATCAATTGAATTAATTGATCTTAGAACAGCATTGAAAATTTATAACTATTAATTATTGAGTCAGCCATTAGGAAAAATCATTTTCTACATAAGTCCTACAAAGGTATGTAGTATTCAAACAAGCAAACCGATTAGAGAAATTCTAATTTGATGCTTACTTTATAAATGAGAGAATAAAGGCATAGAAATTTTAAGCCACTGCACCCAATATAGTGACAGGGCTGAGCTTTCAGCCAGAAGAACAATTTGTCTCCAGATGCCATGTTACTAATCACTACAGTAATTTGTATTATAAGTCATTCAATGGCCCAAGTGACATATTTTAAAATATCACTAGGAAGAATTCTTCACCTACCAACCAAAGTGTTGTTTTTACTTAATATTAATAACTTTCTGTTAATTATTGCAGTAAAATATCTTTTTCCAATGCATAAATTTTTGAGGAAAACTTTTAAAATTCAAATGGATAAATTAAGTTTCTGTTAGAGTGTTCCTGGCAGTTGTTTCAAATAACACACATGGAGATCAATATGAACCATTTGATTGTTGAGTATAAAAGCCTTCCACTGCCTAGCTATATAAAACTTCTTGGGCAAGTGATAAATTTTTGGTCTTCTGTATTGTCATATGAACAATAGAAGTCATAATACTTTTTTATAGTATTATTTGGGAGTAAATTAAATTAGGCATTTTGAATATCTAATTGAGAGACTGACACCTTGTGAGCATTCAAAACTATCAGTAGCATTATACAACAATATATTTTTTTATTTTTACTTTTTTTAATTGTTGTTCTATTACAGCTGTACCAGATTTTCTCCTGTAGCTGTCCACTGACCTGCCCACCCCCTGCTCCACAGTCCTCATACTGTTGTCCATGTTCATGGGTCATTTACACATGTTTCTTGACTAGACCCTTCCATTTCTCTTCCCCTTTCTTCTCCTCCCCCATCTACTCTGGTCACTAACAGTCTGTATTTTGTTTCCATGCCTCTAGTTTTATTGTGTTCATTTGTTTTGTTATAGAAAGAGTTTGGGAGTCTTCCCTCTTCCTGTATTAGGTTGAGAAGGATAAGAGTTAGTTTTTCTTTAAACATTTGGTAAAATTCACCTGTGTAGCCATCTGGTCCAGGGCTTTTGTGCTTTGGGAGATTTTGGATTACTTCTTTAATTTCACTAGTTATTGGCCTATTCAGGCTTTCTGCTTCTTGTGGGTTCAGTTTTGGTAGACTATACATTTCCAGAAATGTGTTCATTTCATCCAGGTTGTCATATATTTTGTCATATAGTTGTTTGTAGTAGTTTCTTACAATCTTTTGTATTTCTGAGGTATCAGTTGTGATTTCTCCTCTGTCAGTTCTGATTCTGTTTATTTGGGTCCTCTCTCTCTCTCTCTCTCTCTCTCTCTCTCTCTCTCTCTCTCTCTCGATGAGTCTGGATAAAGGCTTGTCAATTTTGTTTATTTTTTCAAAGAACCAGCTCCTGGACCTGTTGATTCTTTGAATTGTAGTTTGAATCTCTGAGTTATTTAGTTCTGCTGTGATCTTGATGATTTCCTTCCTTCTACTTGCTCTGGGCTTTGTTTATTGTTGCTCCTCTAGCTCTTGCAGCTTTGTGGTTAGGTTGTTTTTATAAAATTCTTGTGACCTTTTTAGGAAGGCCTGTATTGTTACAAATTTCCCCCTGAGAACTGCCTTTGCTGTATCCCATAGGTTTTGGGCTGTTGTGTGCTCATTGTCATTTGTTTCCAGGAACTTTTTGATTTCATCTTTGATCTCATTGTTAACCCCTTCATTGCTTAAAAGCATGTTATTCAGTCTCCATGAGTTAGAGAATTTTTGTTTTTTTCCCTTGAGATTGATTTCTAGTTTCAAGCCATTGTGATCTGAGAAGATGCTTTGTATGATTTCAATGTTCCTGTATTTGTGGAGGCTTGTCTTGTGACATACCATGTGGTCTATCTTAGAGAATGATCCATGTGCATTTGAAAAGAATGTGTATTTTGCTTCTTTGGGGTAAAAGACTCTGTATACATCAGTTAGGTCCATTTCCTCTAGAGTGTTGTTCAATGCCACAACATCTTTGGGGGTTTTTTGTATGGAAGATCTGTCCAATGTTGATAGTGGGGTATTAAAATCCCCTACTATTAGTGTGTTGCTGTCTATGTCTTTTTTAAAGTTTTCCAAGATTTTCCTTATATATTTTGGAGCTCCTATGTTGGGTGCGTATATGTTTATCAGAGTTATTTCTTCTTGATGGATTGTTCCCTTAAGTATTATGAAATGTCCATCTTTGTCCCTTTTTATGGCCTTCATTGTAAAATCTATTTTATCTGAAATCAATATTGCTACTCCAGCTTTTTTTGTGTGTCCATTTGCTTAATATATATTTTTCCATCCCTTCACTCTCAATCTGTGTCGATCTTTTGTTCTGAGGTGGGTCTCTTGAAGACAGCATATATGTGAGTCATGTTGTCTTAATCCATTCGGCTACCCTATGTCTTTTGATTGGTGCATTTAATCCATTTACATTTAAGGTGATTATTGATTGATACTTATTCATTGCCATTTTCTCCCTTTGTGTCTGTATTCCTCTTTGGCTTTCTCTGTTATTTCATTTTATTTGTTTACTTATTTTTAGAGCAGACCCTGTAGCATTTCTTGCAATGCTGGTTTGGTAGAGATGTATTCTTTTAGTCATTTTTTTGTCTGGGAAGCTCCTTACTTCTCCTTCTATTTTGAATGAGAGCCTTGCTGGGTAGAGCATTCTTGGTTGCAGGCCTTTGTTTACCATGACTTGAAATACTTTTTGCCATTCCCTTCTGGTTTGAATTGTTTCTGTTGAATAATCATTTGATAGCCTTATTGGAGCCCCTTTATATGTTATTTGTCATTTCTCTCTTGATGCTTTTAGGATTCTCTCTTTGTCTCTGAAATTAGCCATTTTAATAATAATGTGCCTTGGTGTTGGTCTGTTTGGGTTGATCTTCATTGGGACCCTCTGTGCTTCCTGAACTTGATTTATGTTTTCACTCATCATGTTAGGGAAATTTTCTTTCATGACTTTTTTGAACAGGTTTTCCATTCCTTGTTTCTCTTCTCCTTCTGGTATCCCTATGATACAGATGTTGTTACATTTCATGTTGTCCTGCAGCTCTCTTAAACCTTCTTCAGTCTTGTTCAGTCTTTTTTTTATTCTCTTGTACTGTCTTGGAGTATTTGTCTACATTATCCTCCAACTAGCTGATCCGGTCCTCTGCTTCCTCTAGCCTACTGTTGATTCCTTCTACTGAATTCTTCAATTCAGAAATTGTATTCTTCATTTCCTTCTGGCACTTATTGATAGTTTCTATGTCCTTTTTCATGCTGTTGTAGCTTTCAGTAAGTTCCTTGTAACTTCCCTCGAGCTCTTTGTAGTTCTCCTGGAGTTGTTTATAGTTTTCTTTGATGTGGCTGAGCTCATTGAGCTTCTCTATCATCATTCTTTTGAATCCCTTATCTGATATTTCAGGTGCCTCTGTTTCATTTTGTGTTCTTTCTGGGGATTCTTCCTTTCCTTTTGGTGATGGACTGATTCTTTTTTTCCCCATTTTGGGTGTCTGTTCTTGCTTGCTTTTTATTTTTTTGTTTTTTCCTTGGATTAACCTGCTTTGCTTCCTTGCCTTAGTTGAGCACCCTTCTGTGATAGGAGATTTGTGGAGTTCAATGTTGCAGTCTCCCAGATTTTCTCCACTTGTTTTTCTTGGTGTGTCCTTTATTTGGGCTGTCTTGTTGTATTCTGGACCTGTGGGCTGCTCTCCTGCAGGTCTCCACTGCCTCTGGGCTATGCTCCCCTGTGTTCAGATGCTGACCGCTCCAATTCTTAGGGACCTGAAGACATCTCACACTCCCTATCCTGTCCTCTAGCTGCTCTGGTACTTGAGAACACACCATCAGCACTGCTCTCTACTCTGTTGCCATCTTTGATCCCTGTTTTGTTTATTAGGTTCCTGTTATTGGTGAGATCATATGGTCTTTCACAACCTGGCTTATTTCACTTAGCATAATACTCTCCAGTTCCATCCTTGCTGTCACAAAAGTTTGGAGTTCCTTCTCTCTTTCAGCTGCATAGTATTCCATTGTGTAAATGTACCACAGTTTTTTAAAATTTAATTTTATTATTGTTGTATTACATCTACCCCCTTTTTACTCTCTTCTATCCCCTTCCCCATCCACCCACTCCCCCCCAAAGTCAATCCTACTTGTTTTCCATGTCCATGATTCTTCCATATTAGGTTCTTGACTAAACTGCTCCCCTTCTTTGCCTCTTATCACAGTGTTTTAATCCACTCATTTACTGATGGGCACTTAGGCTGTTTCCAGCACTTGGCTATTGTAAATAGCACTGCTATGAACATAGGAGTACTACATAAATTCTTTTGAATTGGTGTTTCAGGATTCTTTGGGTATAATCCCAGCCATGGAGTCACTGGATCAAAAAAAGCAGTTCCATTTTTTAAGGATTTTTTAGGTAATTCCATACTGTTTTCCATAGTGGCTGTACCAGTTTGCATTCCCACCAACAGTGCAA
Organism: Noctilio leporinus; assembly: GCA_004026585.1. NCBI lineage: Eukaryota > Metazoa > Chordata > Mammalia > Chiroptera > Noctilionidae > Noctilio > Noctilio leporinus. The sequence continues at coordinate 308,907 of PVIW01001140.1, forward strand.
TAGGGTTCCCTTTATTCCACATCCTCACCAGCATTTGTTGTTTGTTGATTTCTTAATGATGGCCATTCTGACCAGAGTGAGGTGGTATCTCATTTCAGTTTTAATTTCCATCTCTGATGGCTAATGATGTTGAGCATCCTTTAATATGCCCATGGGTCCTCTGTATTTCCTCTTGGAGAAGTGTCTGTACAGGCCCTTTGACCATTTTTCATTGGATTATTTGTCTTCCTGGTGGTGACTTGCATCAGTTTTTATTTATTTTGGAGATCAAGCCCCTGCCTCAGGTGTCATTGAAAAATATGTTTTCCCATGTAATTGGTTCCCATTTCATTTTGCTGGTGTTTTCTTTTGCTGAGATTTTAACTTTAATGTAGTCCCTTTTGTTGATTCTTTCCTTTAATTCCCTTCCCCTAGGAGATACTTAGTCAAAAATATTTTCACCTGAAATACATGAAATTTACTGCCTATGTTTTCCTCTAGGACTTTTATGGTGTCACAGCTTACATTTAAGCCTTTTATCCATCTTGAGTTTATTCTGGAGTATGGTCCATATACCTCCCCAAATCTGCCCAATACCATTTATTGAAGAGGCTCTTGTTTACTCCATTTTATGATCCTGCCCATTTTGTCAAATATTAGTTGACCTTAGAGGCCTGGGTTTATTTCTGGGTTCTCTATTTTGTTCCATTGATCTATGTGTCTGTTCTTAAGCTAGTACCAGACCATTTTGATTACAGTGACCTTGTATTACAGTTGGATATTAGGTATTGTGATCCCTCCTACTTTGGCCTTCTTTCTTAAGATTGCTAAAGCTATTCAGGGTTGTTTTTAGTTACATATAAATTTTTGAAATATTTTTCCTAATTCTGTGAAATATACCATTTGTATTTTAATAAGATTGTATTGAATTTATAGATTGCTTTGAGCAGCATGGACTTTTTAGTAGTGTTAATTCTTCCAATCCATGAACATGGTATATAATTCCATTTATTTGTATCTTCCTTAATTACTTTCTTCAGTGTTGTGTAGTTTTTTGAGTTCACGTCTTTTACCTCCTTGGTTAAATTTATCGCTAGATACTTTATTTTTCTTGTTGCTATAGTAAATGGGATTTTTTCCTATCTTTGTTTCTGATACTTCATTGTTGGTGTACACAATGCCTTCAATTTCTGAAAAGCTTTCCAAAGAGTTGGGTAAAACTATATCCTCTGATCATCAAAAAATTAATTGGTTATTTAAGATCTGCATGAAACATTTAACAACAGGACTATGCTGATATGCCATCATTTGATATATATATATATATATATATATATATATATATATATATATATTTGGTGTATATATATATATTATTTATTTATTTATGTTTTTACACTAGATTTCAACATATTCAACTAAGAAATTTCACAGATATCATTGAAACGCTTAGTTTTCAGTAAAGCATTATCTCTGCCACTTTCTCCTGTTGATATTACAATGTTTCTCAAACCACATTCTGATATATATATATATATATTTTTTAGAATTTTATAAAGCTTGATTTTTAACCTAAATTTATTGTGGTGATATTGGTTAATAAAAGTATGTAGGTTTTGTACTCAGCCATAAGAAAAAATGAAATACTACCATTTGTGACAACAAGGATGGATCTTGAGAATATCACACTAAGTAAAATAAGTCATGCATAAAATTTTAAGAATCATATCATTTCACTCATATGTAGAATATAAAGTGAAAGCAACAAATGAACAAACAATGAAAACAAAAACTCATAGACACAGACAACAATATGATGGTTAGTTGCAGAGGGAAGGGAGTTGGGGAGTAGTAAAGGATAAAGGGGGTCAATAGGGTAAAAGAAGATTTGACTTTGCATGGTAGGCACATACTGCAATATATAATTGATATATATTTTCAAAATGCAAAAGCAATCTAAGTGATACGATCAGTAAGTTAAACATGGTACAGATAGAAACCTTAACATAGTATTTCTAATCTCAGCTCTTAGTAATATAATTTAGTCTTTTAGCTTTAATATTATATATAAAAATATTCTTTTTTAAGAAATTGTGTTCATTATTTTTAGGCCCTGGCTGGTAGCACAGTAGATAAGGTGCCAGCCTGCAGACCCAAAGGTAGCAGATTCGATTCCCCACCAGGGCACATAACCAGGTTGCAAACCAGGTCTCCAGTCAGGTCTGTGGCTGGAGGCAGGTGAAAGGCAACCATACATTGATGTCTCTCTCCCTCTCTGCCTCTCTCCCTTCCCCTCCTTCTAAAAGTGATGAAATAAAAAATCTTAAAAAAAAAAAAATTGTGTTCATTATTTTTAGAGAGACGAGCAGGGACAGAGGTAGAAAGGGAGAGAAACATCAATGTATGGTTGCCTTTCACCTGCCTCCAGCTGAGGACCTGGCTGGAGACCTGGCTTGCAACCTGGCTATGTGCCCTGACTGGGAATTGAACCAGCAACCTTTGGGTTTGCATAAAAATACTCATATCAAAACTAATATTATAATAACATATAATATGCTTTAATACTAATTTAATACATCCTAATTGAAGGATGCCAGTAATTTTTAAAAACAATATATATAGCCTTAAACAGTATCACTTTGCATTCTGTCTGATTGCAAAATGAACATTAGAGTAGTTAAGAAGGTTTGTTTTATTTAAAGTAAGTTTTTTTTCAGAATGTACTTTTTGACAGCAAATGTCCAATTGTATTTTCATAATTTATATCCATTCACAAGGCAGAAAATTATCATTAGTTTTCAAGCAAAGTGATGGACAAAAAGATATCAGTAAGTTTTGCGTGGTATCAAATTTTAGGATAAATAAATAGTTCAAGCAGATTATTTTTCAAATGTTCAATAACTTGGAATGTTGCCATCTTTTTCTACTTTTGGAAATCAATATCAGAAACGAATCAGGCTGCAAGGAATTTGTATGCTCTATGCTTTCTTATGAATCTAGACAAAATAAGAAGTGTTATGTTATATACCACTGGAAATGCATCACATAACATTGACCATTGACTATGTTAATGACAGAAGTAAAAAAAAAAAAAAAAAAAATCAAACTACCCAATAAAATAGCAAAAAAGCACACATCACAAATGTCCTGTCAATAACATTATTAGGCTTGGGTAAAATCACCAAATTGCATTGAAATTAGCCATGAACCTTATTACATTCATTTGACTTCTGGCCTTTTAAAACTATTTATAAAAATGTCAGTTTTCTTTAACATGCTTATCATGTATATGTTATATGTAGTATAATTTCCTCTCCTCGTAGAAACATGGTTAACTTAATAAATAGAACACAAAATAACAGAAAACAGTTTAAAACAATGCAGCTCATGTAATTTGACTATCCAATCCTTAAGCAATGCTATGAAATGTTGAAAGTAAATTATCTTATTCTTCTAAATAATTGCAAAGGTATTAACTACAGATGCATTTTCTGTTTAGTTTATATAAAACAAATTGTGATTTTTTTGTATGTGTTTTAGTGTTAAGATATTCTCTCACTCATCAGTTAGAACTGAGGCAACACAGGCTTTTCACTAATGTCATTTTAGCTAACATTCCATTATTCATTTTCTCCTTTTGCCTTATATCAATTTCAGATTAATATTCCAGTGTGATTTAATGATATTTCTCTTCAATAGCCATGGTGACTTTAATTTTATTCTATGACAGTGTTACAGTTTTATATGATAGAGGTTCTTGAAGTTATTCGTAAACTTAAGATACATGGTATAATTAAAATTTAATTGGACAGTAGCCTAAGGTACATAAAATATCAGTATGTGTAATTCAAGTAACATGATCCTTTCATTCCCACAAATGAAGTAAATTTATGGCATGAATTAAAATCAAATAGGGTTTAATTAAATTGCTTCAGATTCAAAGGACATATCCTACTATTGTTATTTAATAAATGATATGTAAGTGTAAAAAATTAACAAATATTCACCTTAAGTAGTTTTAAAAGTTAAAAATCAAAGTCTGTCTCCATCTTTTATAGTTATATTTATCATCTTTTCCATGAATGAAATATTTTTGACTATGTGAGTCTTGCACAGTGATGAGCAGATGCCAACTTGGAGTCAGGATTGTATTGATTTTTGAGTGAAGGGTCACAACTCCTAAACATTACTGCCTGGGTTAAGAATAGCGTGTTCATGAGACATTGATTTCTAAGCTTTTGAAAGGACTATTGACAATCCTTCATGAGAACTATTGGCTTCCTTAAAAAGTTAACTAAGACCATGTGAGCAGGTATGGTACCCAATGAAAACTGTGATTTATCATGCTACTGTCAATAAACCACAGAAAAGTTTAGGTCAAACAAATAGGAAACAATAGTGGTGGGCCATAGTGCAAAGAATTCAAGTAATGAGAAAGCCAAATGAGTGCTGAGCTAATTTAATTTTTTTAAGCTGTAACTCAACCCATGCCTTAGAGACACAATTTCTTTCTGACAACATTTTTGTGTGTGTGAAGCTAAAACAGCTGCTTCATCTAGCTCAACTCAGATACTGTGCTATTTCAAGCAAATGTTTACCAAAAACAATAGTCAAGCATGCTTTTACAGAAAATATAGATAGAATAAAACAGATCATTATGTCTCTAAAGTAAGGCATGTTATAAATTATATTTGCTAATAAATATGTAATTCTGACATGTCATAATGCAGAGACATTAAGTAAATGTTTATAGGTGTTATAAAATGCTATGTAAATATATAATGCAGTAATAATTAAAAATAATATGTCATAAGGCAATAGATTTTTGGAATTTGTGTCTAATTTAATTTGGAACATTTAAAATTTTCTATAATGTTTAATATTTCTAAAATATTGAAAATAGTGATTAATGAAAATTTAACTTCATTATATTATACCTGATTTTCATTCTCTTAATAAAAACAACTTCACCAGAATACCAGGTCTGTCATCTGAAACTCTGAGTGTCTTTTCTATTCTGCTTTGGGTTTTTCAGCACACTGAAGTCAAAATAAGAAAATTCTAAAGGACTAGCACATGTTTGAAAAGAAACTTTTCCTGTAAGACATTGAAAAGACAACATAGTTATCCATTCGTTACAGGGCATAGAATACGGTGCAATCCAATATGGCAGCTGAACAAGGATTTGTTTTGTTTCTTAACTATAATGGCCAGCTTCTCCTTTGTAATCTGAACTTTCACAAATAAAGAATAGACACACTAAACAGCATAAAGCATGCATGACTTTGTATTTTTCTGTGTATGTCGGTTAGAATCAATATTACTCTTGCACAAAGCATATTTGACTGCACAATGGTAGATGACTCTTTACGCCTCAGGAACACAAAATCTCAGCAGAAGCTGAAGGTCAGAATATAAAGGTACCTATATTCAGGTCCAGGAGGTACATAAAAATACCCCCAGAATGCTAGAAGGCAAATTATCTAGCTTCTGGCTAAATTCATTGAGATGTCACAGTCCAGATGAATCAAGTTTCAGGAAGTGGGATGAATGTCAAATGGCTTATGCCAAAGAGCAGCTTGTTCTTGGAGCATGCTTAAGGCCATTTTGCTCAGAGATTCAAAGAGGAAACAACCAGCAACTGTAATTTTGAAAAGTCCACTAAAATCATTAAAAAAGAAAAAAGGTCTTTTAGACACATTGAATTATATGAAATGACTGACTATGCCTGCCTGCAGCAGCATCCTGAAGAACTTTTTTGTTGTTTGTTGAAAACTGTTTCAAGAGCAGAATGACTGAAAATAAGTCCATGTAGCATTCTGAGCCAAAATTAGCAGATGTCTTCTTATCTTAAAAGTTACATGGACAACAAGGCAAACAGAATAAAGCATATGGACTTGACAAAATTCAGAGTTGGGTTTAAATAAAAATATACATTGCCCAGTTTTATAGTTTTGAATGTTCCTTCCTCCCAGGAATGATATAACTGACAGCAACGTGTTTGGTTGGCCATAGACAACCAGCCAGTTATTATAACACCTCTGTTCTTGCCAAGATGACATTCTGGTTCCAAATTCTGATGCCACAGCTAACACATTGGTATCATGCTTGCAATGCTCATATCATCTGACTTTAACTATACTGCCATTCCATCTGTCAAGAATTTATCTGGTGTCTGAATAATAAATGATGGTATATTAGCGTGACCTAACAGAACAACAATTAATAGACACCATCTGTTTATTAAAAGCAAGAATATTTGTCTAAATCTTGGCAATATCTTGCTTTCTGGATAAAATATTTTGTAGTGGTAATTTAGGGAAAATATTACCTCAAATTCTATTTAAAGCAGAGCCTTTTTGGAGAAAAAAATTTTTTTAAAAGTCAAATGTGATGTTAGTATGCAATAATGTGCTGGATATAAATGTCTAAAAAAATTTTAATTTTTATTTAAGGGGAAAGTCACAAAGGCATAATGGAAATATAAATAATGTGATGGGAAACAGAAAAAAAAGAGTTGAAGATTACCTACACATGAGAAATATATGTTAACACACTACAAAAAAAAAATTAGAACTCTTTTTTTCTGGGCATAAATATTTCTATAGGTAACAAGACCAGTACCTCACAGGAAGGAAAACAGAAGATCTAGATTTAGTTTTAGTCATTATTTTCAACCACTAACATTGGATATTATGTACTATAATTTACCTACATAATTTTACATCATTAATTATAACCTATAACTTTTATAGTTAATATGTTAATATATACACCAAGATTTTGATATACTTCACTATTTCTTAATCTAAATAGACACTGTTGAAATAATTTGTCATTCTTTCTGTATAATTATACATGATTTCATTCTATATACCCACCTGTACAAAATGCGAAAACAAACATAAAAATAAACATTTTTGTTGGTTATTTGTGTGTGTCTTAGGAGATCATATAATTATCTTATTTTATGTTTCTTAATGGTATTTTTATAAACTTTTCTTATAAACTTTAGTGTTTATAAAATTAACATCTACTTTATTTGTGCACCAGGAAAGGAGCTGGATATGTAGAAGGTCTGTTCTTATTATTAAAAAAGTCTATCACATATTTCCCAGGAAAAAAAGCTTGAAATACCCCAGATATTTTTCTGCAAAGTTGGAGTAAAAGTTAGGTCATAGTATAAGTATGTATATACTTCATACAGATTAGATGACAAATATGATATATAAATAACCCTATCTGATATAAACAGTATTTTTAAAATTAGCATACTAAAGTAACCTGCTTTGATGCAAATATACAAGAAGAGTCATATTAAAATTACTAAAATATATTAATCCAAACATCAGAAGGTCAACATATTTTTATGAGGAAGTAAGTTTCATCAACTCATTCATTTATGATAAATAAATATGTAGTGCCTAATGCTTCATCATCTACTTGCTAGATGTTGCAGAAATATCTAGTGCTTAAGAAATTCCATGCTTCCTTGTATTTCCAAGCCTCCCAGTAGTTTGGAAGGGCCAAACTGAAATTAATGTAGAGTGCACAACCAGACAACACTTTCTTTATATTCTCTTCTGAGAGATAGAAAAGCAACTACTGATTGCTAATTTTGTTCATTAGATTCCACATATAAGTGAAATCATATGGTGTTTGTCTTTCTCTGACTGGCTTATTTCAGTTAACATAATACTCTTCAAGTCCATTCATGGTGTTGCAAAAGGTAAAAGTTTCTTTATTTTTATGACTAGGTAGCATTTTGTTGTGTAAATATACCACAGATGTTTTTATCCATTCATTTAATGATGGACACTTCGGCTTCTTCCAAATCTTGTCTATGTAAATAATGCTATGCTTAACATAGGAAAGAATATATTCTTTTGAGTTAGTGTTTTGGATTTCTTTGAATGTATTCCTTGACGTGAAAATGCTGGGTCATGAAGCAGTTCCATTTATAATTTTTTCAGGAAACTCCATATTATTTTCCAAAGTGACCATCCTAATTTGCATTCCTACTAATAGTGCATGATGGCTCCTCTTTTTCCACATCCTTAGCAAGACTTGTTGTTTGTTGATTTATTAATGATATATCATTATGGTTTTAATTTGCTTTTCTCTGATGATTAGTGACTTGACCATCAGACTCATAGATACAAAAGACAAACATAGCTGTCAGAAGAAAAATACATAATTGAAACTTATAACTGTTGGGGGTGGGGCTGGGTGAAAAAATTGAAGTGATTAAGCAAACAAAAAAATTCATAGACATAGGCAACAGTATGATGATTACAAGAGGGAAAGAGGGGGAGGAGAAAAGAGAGTAAAGGGGAGGTAGATGATGAAGAAAAGTGACGACTTTGGACAGTGAACCCAATACAATATGCAAATGATCATCATATAATTTATACACTTGAAACCTACATAATTTAATTAATTGATGTCACTGCAACAAATTCTATAAAACTTAAAAAATAAGAATAAAAGCAACCATTAATACTACAGGACAAACATAGAAACCAACTAGATTTCTCAGTAACTGATTAGAAGAACATTCTACAAAACATTCAGATTAAAATATATATAACCATTGAGATTTCACAGTCATTGATACTCTACTACATTGACTAACACATGAAGTGAATATATATATTTGATAAAGGGTAAAACAAATGAGATCCATGTGGTAAGAAACCATTATAAGCTGTAGAACAAGAAAGACAGTAATCACAAAAACAAAAACAAAAAAATGTGTTCAAGTTAATTTTGACCTGTGATTATATCAGTCAAGGTTTGGGACACAGATGAAGGATAAGTGTGCATATACACACACACACACACACACATATACACACACACATACATATATATGCACATATACATATATACATATACACACATATGACATATATTGGTATGTTATGTAAATATACATATTTTTAATAAAAAGTTTGGCTTATACAGCTCTTGGGGCTGGCTGTGTAAGACTGATATCAGTAGACAGGTAGCCAGAAAAAGAAGACTATTATCAAGTTTAGACTGCACAGTCATTATTTGAGCTGCTGCGTACAGGAGGAACTTCTTGTCTCTCAGGGACACATCAGCTGTACTTTTAAGGACTTTTAACTGATTAAGTCAGGTCCACCCAGATTATTCTGAATATTCTCTTATGTAAATTCAACTCATTAGGAGCTTTATTTATATCTGTGAAATTCCTTCACGGCATCACCTACACTAGTGTGTTATTGAATAAAAGGGAAATGAAGCCTCATCAAGTTGACACATTGAGTCACTGTAGTGATTATAAAATTAACAGTGATTAAGATATTTAAAGGGTTTCCTTTACTAGGATGATCAGAAAAGCTCTTTCCAGTATGGTGATCTTATATCATAGACTAAAAATATGTTTGAATCATCAGGACCAGAAAATCATTTACCAGTGTTTGTTCAAAAGCTTGTTTGTTATACACATATTTTAATGTTTTTACCCTGGAGAAACATACTTCATGGAATAACATGCCAAGTCCAGAATGAGCAGTGAAGGATGTGAGAATGGGGGAGGTGGGGAGATGCTTTGGGATGGGTGGTTAGGTAGGAGAGGCAGATCATTTACATTTTTAAAAATATTTTATTTATTACTTTTAGAGAGAGGGGAAGAGAGGAAGGCAGAGAGGGAGAGAGACATCAATGTATGGTTGCCCTTTACCTGCCACCAGCTAGGGATCTGGCTGGAGATCTGGCTTGCAACCTGGTCATGTGCCCTGGCTGGGGAATTGAACCAGCAATCTTTGGGTTCTCAGCCAGTGCCTTATCCACTGTGCATTCAGCCAGAGCTACATTTTTAAGAATGTACTTGAAAGAAATTTGCTCTTTTCTCTGTAGAACAGAAAGCTGGTCAATTCTATAGGGCTTAGTGAGCTGACCTGTTTGAAACAAAGATGTAAGTAAAGAAATTATTTGAGTCTATTGGAATATTCTAGGTAAGTGATGATCACGGCTTGGTCTAATATGGTCATATGGAATAGTAAGAATTAGATTTTAAATATATTTTGAAGGTAGGCTGCATGAAAGTCACTCATGATTTGGATATTGTACATGAAAATGAAGAGCCAACATTAACTCCAAGGTTTTCCATTTGAATGATTTTAGGCAAATTATTCTCAAAAAGAATAAAAATGGGAGATGGTCTAAGAGTGACTTTGTGTTTTGCTTCTAGACCTGGGAAAATGGCTGGCTTTTAGGCTTCAGTTCAGGAGTTTATGCACAGTTGGTTTTGGTTTTCCACCATGCAATTGCAGTTCTTTCTGGCTGGGTTTTAATATCACATTTTAGCAGCTCACATCCACACCAAGTCTCAGCTCATCCACACCAGGTCTCACCTCACCCACACTAGGTCTCTGCTCTTGTTGCTCAATGTTGCTATGTGTATTGCTTTAAGGGAGAACCCTGCATTTCCAGTTTACAATCTTTCATTCCCCTTCATGTTTTCAAATGAAGTGGTGATTTTATTTTACTTTTTGTTTATTTATTTATTTTTTAAATTTATTATTTCCAGAGAGAGAGGAAGGGAGAGAGGGAGAGGGACATCAATGTGTGGTTGCCTTTCACCTGCCTCCAGCTACGGACCTGGCTGGAGACCTGGCTTGCAACCTGGTTATGTGCCCTGGCTGGGGAATCGAACCAGTGACTTTTGGGTTCACAGGCCAGTGCTTTATCCATTGTGCCACCAGCCAGGGCTGATTTTTTTTTTTTTTTAATAAAAATATATTTTACGTTATATAGTTCTAGAAATTAAACAGGATGTTCCAATCAACTGTCAGGTCTTACCATGATAATGTTTTTAGTTTATTTGTTTTTTTTGTTTTGTTTTCTTTTTCCCATAAAATTCTTATATTTAAAGAGCACTAATTATTTTCATGTTACACTAAGAGGACTGATGCTTTTGGATAACAACCAAAAACAGAGGGTTTTTTAAAACTTAAATATTATATTTTGATAATTCATATACAAATTCTAGACTTACATTTATCTTTATTAGAATATAACCCCCTATAATATAATATGTATACCTTATAGGTACACTTAACTGCAATACTAATAAATGAACTTCATTATGTAACTAGTATCCAAATGTTAAATATTTAGGTCTTTTCAAGTATTTTATATTCTAACAATCCTGTGAGGCATATATTATAATGTACTATAATTTATGAGAGAAATGGTGAGAGAATATAGAATTAAATAATATTATGCTATTAAATTTTATTTTTGGAGAATAATTGGTGTGGCTTGTCATCTATAGAAGTAGTTAAACTAATCTCAGAATACACTGGTAGAAGGATGGAGACACAGGGAAGAATTCATGGAAAGAACTAAAGTAAAAAGATATCTTCTATAAAACTAAAGAGGTTCTGATTACTTCGCTCCCATGTCTTATAGCCTGTGACTAAATTAAAGACCCTGATATGAAGTCAGTTAGGAATATCTGTTTTAGGTAACACCCTATCACCATGAGTATGATGTCAGGAGAACTGTGACCCATTTTTCTCTTTTTGGAATGGCAGCATAACAAGAGGAGCTGAACAAAGAAAAGATAAAGCCATAACATACTCAGTTCTTCAGCAGAAAAGTCATTTGAGTGGCAACTCACTTTGTTTTTCCTAACAAGTATTTTTACCTGAAGATCAGTAAGTGTGTGGCATCCATCACAGATACTCTTTCTGACAATAGGCATAACTATTCAACTAACATAGCTGGAAATGTTCAAGTCTCCACAGAAATGAGGACTTGGTATAAATAGCAATTTTTTTGCCAAGTACATAAAATTAAAAAAAAATTAAATTTTGTCAGCAAATCTATTTCCCAGTAGGTGATTTTGAAATACACTGGTCAGTTTAATGGTAGATGACAACTAAAACATTTCAGCTAACTTTCTCTAGAGAAATGTATTAACAAACATTGGAAATGTATTAATGAACAAAAGTTGGAATGTTGTTACCATTGACCAAATGGAACATTGTACTTCACCAGTTTGGCATTAACACTGCCAAACTAAACTGGCATCTCTAAGTTCTGAAATTTGAGTCCCTATGTGATACACTGAAAATGTAGCCAAAATAACTTGTATTCCCTTCTGCCGAAAGGTAGATGTTATTTCTGTTCCCATTGACTCTGGGCTATTTTTGTAATTTTATAGCTGATGACAAATCACTGAGGTACACGTTCAATGTCCAAAACCAAGATCTTGCACTGGAAATCCTGCCACTGACATACGGAAAAACCTGAGATAATTTTCTATACATGGAAACCACATGGGCAAAAGGTCCTAGTTTCTTATGTTGTCTTATCTTTGATGGCCATTTCAGTCCTTTGAGATGAGCCTGTTGACATGTGGCAAGATGGCATGAGAATAGCAGAGCCTGGCCCAACCCAGAAGGATTGTCATGTTCAAGACCCATAGAATTATCATCTAAAGAACTAAGTTTTAGGGAGATTTGCTGTGTGGCAGGAAATCCCTAACACATAGCACAATCCAATATGAAAGAGTGTCTAGTTTTGTTCTACCCAGGATCCTTCCTTTAATACTTAATAACTAATATAATGTATTTATGTACATTATACATCAATTTTAAAAATTCATTCTTAAAAAAAAGTGTTTCTCTCAGGAGTACTTGAGGTCTAAATTATACCACAGGAAGTGTGTCATAGCTTTCTGGTTTACAGCAAATTGCCTTCACTCATAGCCCACATCTTTCTTAAAGAGGGAAGTTTTCTAAATCTTCTATCTGTGGGATAAATTGTAAATCCATTAGTTCCTATTCTGCTGCCATTCCCAAAAAAGTCAGTCTCAGGGTTTTATTGATTTATTTGTCACATGTTATACATAGGACCTTTCCAGGTTATGAATTATATTTTATTTGTCTTGAAACTCCAGAGACAGTTTCACAATATTGGTTATCTTTCTCTCATTAGGTCTCTCCTTCCCATAAAGATTGCAATGTATATATCAGAAAAGTGGTATTATTTAGAATTAGCCAGAGAAACAGAATCAATAAGGTTATATATTTATACTATATCATATTGATTCTATTTTCCTGGAGAACTCTAATATATATGTATATATTATATAATATATTATTTGTTATGTACATATTTTATGTATATCTATATGCGTATATTGAGAGAGAGACAGAAAGATAGACTTGTTAGATTAGGTACGTGTGCTCTGTGACAGAAGGTTTTGGTTTCTTCAGGATACTCATATCAGCGATGTGAGAGACAATATGAATCAACACAGGTTTTAGTTTATTCTGAAAGAAATTCATCTTGTGCTTATATATACTGGCCTGCTTTGTGCTTCCTCATTTTACATTCATCTTCTTTTCTTAATTGCATACCCTGTAGACATGATACTTCAGCACTGAACATAAAGAAAAATCTCAGACATAGTACTTAATCAGTTCCCACCATAGCATGAGGCAAATCCACATACAAATATAAATATGTATGTCTTAGTGGCTCTGCTTCTGTGGTCAAACCAATCCTAGTACAAGTGGTTTGTCATTTTCAATTTATAAGAGGACTTTTCATATTACAGATCAGTAATTTTTACTTGTTTTTAGTATTCTTTTTTTTTTCTTTAGTTTTATTGTTTACACTATGACAGATGCCCGCATTTCCCTGCCCCTGCACCTACACACTTCCCTCAGGCCATTCATCACCAGCCTATTGTCTATGTCTGTGTGCTATGCATGTATGTTCTTTGGCTCATTCCTTCACCTTCTTTTATATGGCTCCCCCACCCCTCTGACACTTGAGCATGCATTGAAATCATCTTGAGGCATTTAAACTCAGATTTCAGGACATGATCTCCAGAATTGCTGATTCATAGATCTGAAGTACCTCTCAAAACTGTACATTTCTAACTAATCCCCACACGATGCTGATTCTGCTTGTCTGAGGACACTTGTAGAACAACTATTTTAGACATTAATATTTTAATGATCATTTGAATTGCAATTTTATCTTTGAAATTTGTTTTCTGACATATTTGTCAGGCAAATATTTTAAATTTATATTAATACTAAATCAAATGCCTGAACCCAATTCTAATGTGTGTATGTGTGTATATAAGCTTCCCCACACCAAGAAGCAAATCTCAGAACATTATCTAGGGGTTATACAATCAAATTCAATTGTACAGTTTCAACACTTGACCCCAAGAAGGTGCAGATTCCACAGGTTAAGAGTTCAGTTCTACAAGATTGATCTCCACCCCCATTCAGACTTCAGCAGTTCTGACCATTTGGCTATAAATCACAGAGGTTCCCACGATTTCTTTCTCAGGCTTAATTAATTGTTAGAGTAGCTCACAGAACACAGATTGCTGACTTATTATAAAAGAAGACAGGAACAGTCAGATGAAAATGATTTTTAGGGCAAGGCATGAAAAAATGCACAAAACTTCTATGCTTTTTCCAAGTGGGTCATCATTCTCCACAACTTCTAGATGCTCACCAACCCAGAAGTTCCACAAACCCTGGCTTGCAGATTTTGATGAAAGCTTCATTACAGCCATGATGACTGAATTATTATTGACCATTGTTGATTGTTGACTGGGCCCTCTTCCCTCCCAGGAAGTTAGGGGGTGAGACTAAAAGTTTCAACCCTTTAATCACTGGGTTTGTTCCTTTGGCAACCAGACCCCACCTTTAGGTTCTTTACAAAAGCTACCTTATTAGCATAACAAAAGACACCTTGATCACTTTTAAACATTTAGGAAGTTCCAAGGTTTGGGGGAGCTATGAGTCACTAATTGTGGTTAAATCTTGCATACCTATGAGAAATATATTATGGTTATTTGAGTGACCAAATATATGAGAAATGTAATGTACATACATACACTTTAAGTCACAAATCACAAATAGTTGATTTTATAGATACAATGCTCCTATTTTCCTGCTTTTTATGTTTGTCATATTATTTGGTTCTACATGTAGTTTAACTTTTCTAACATAAATTTTAATTATGCCATTATATTATTTAATTACTTTTTGATTTCATGGTGTATAATAAAGTAAAATATAAATTACATTATACATCAAAAGCACTTTGCACATTCTAGATTATTCTATTCAATTGATATATTTGACAATTTCAAATCATTATTTTATTTATTTGATCATATTGACTTTATCATGCATTCTGATATTAATATTCTTCAATGTCTACTCTTTATGTACTTGTACACCCTTACTGGACTTATTGAGAATATTGTCTATGTAAATTTGATGTAGTCTATAAAAGGACAAAAATTACAAATTAGTGAATGTAGTTTTTTTTTTTTTTTAATGATTTTATTTATTATTCTTAGTGATAGGGGAAGGGAGAGAGGCAGAGAGGAGGAGAGACATCAATATATAGTTGGCTTTCACCTCCCTCCAGCTAAGGACCTGGCTGGAGACCTGGCTTGCAACTTGGTTATGTGCCCTGGCTGGGAATCGAACCAGTGACCTTTGGGTTTGCAGGCTGGTGCCTTATCCACTGTGCCTAAATGTAGTTTTAAATAAAATTTAAGTTATGTATTAATTTATTTTATAAATAAGAATTTTATTTTTATGTCATTCTCTTAATAAATATGGCTCAACTTCACATTTCTTTAAATCATATTTCATGTGGTCTGAGTTTCATCTTGTTTGAATGTTATATAAAATATATCATTTTACCTTTATTTTTCAAGTTATAGACAGAATTCTTTCTTTTCTTTTTACTTAAAATTACATTAAACTAATGAAGAATTGGTCTCTTTCAAAATTGAAACAGTTTCCCCAGGGACAATACATAGAAGAAGAAAGAAATTGAAAAGCAGAAGGTGATTCTTTACTCAGATAACTGCTGCTTAAATAGAAGACAGGGGAAATCTTACATTCACCTGATAATATAGTCTATCTGGTAATAGGATTGCTTTATAACTATTCAGAAGACATTACAGGACATACTGCTCAATATAATTCCTCCATTATGTGATTATATTATTATTTTAATATTTAGAGACTAATGGATAAAATGTTTCCTAATAAAGAAATGTAATAGCACCATAGTTAGCCAAGTAGAGATCTCTTGGCCAAACATCTTTAAGTGAAAATTAGATTGAAATAGCAATGTCAAACTAATAATAAGATATATAATTATTTGTTAATGGACTCAAGTAAGTGATCAATAAGATAAATTAAGGAGATTATTGCCCTTCCTTCTGTACTTTAGTAGTACTCAGTCAGTCTGGTTCTCCAAGACAGAATTGGGGATAAAAATATAATTGGTTTATAATTTTTATTTAGTCTGATCATGTGTGTGTGTGTGTGTGTGTGTGTGAACTTTCTCCTTTCCATGTTACCTAAACGTTGAGAACGATATTTTCCAGTTTGGATCATTGGGCTATTAACAACAACAACAAAGCAAACAAACAAGCAGAACTCAGAATTAAACTCAGCAAAATACTACATCTAAATAAAGTCCTTATTCCGCAGCACAGTAGAAACAGCTCTAGAGACGTTGCATAATTTGGATTTCCTTCAATGGAAACACAAATCAACTTGATTCCTTCACTAATTTATTTGGTATGAACCAAAGCAGAAATTCTCTTCTTAAACAGAAACCTATCGAGGGGTGTGCCATAAGGGGAGGTCAGAAGATAGATCAACAATAATCTCTAAATCAATGGCACAACCCTTTTGAAAGCTAGAGACTGTGGTGATTTGGGAAATCCCTGAGGAAAGCTTCAGCCTTTTGAGTTGCTAGATGATAGGAGGAGGGTAGAATGTGGAGGATGGCAACATTAATAGGGTGAAGAGAGTTTAGGGCAACAAAGAATTTCAACAGATACAAGAATATTTATTTTCACAAACTGTATAGCTGGGCAGTGTATTCTGCCCAAATAAGAGCCTTGATTATACTTCTAATATCTCCTCTCCAGTTAAATATTTTTAGTGTTAGTTGGCCCTGGCCCTGTCCTAATGACCTTAAATCAGAACTCTGAAATGCACAGTGTGTAGAATGACAATGTACATTATTTCTTGCAAATAAACTTCAGTAGTTTAATCACTTTATTGAAAATTATGGCACTTTTCAGCTGAGGTGTATAAGACCCATAAATATACTCTTTAAATTAAGCAAAAAATGATTTTAAAAAATAACATAGGAAATATGGGTATGAAAAAAATCAGCTATTTTTTTATTTGCTGTTGTTGTTTTCATTGTTGGTGAAGATTATTTCAGAAAACAGCTTAGGACTGCCATCAAAGATGTCACCACTATTATTATTTCCAAAGTAAAGTTAATGCTATCACTTCTCCCCAAATCTCTTACCTCCCCACTATTACAAGTCTTATTTGCAGACAGGAAGAGCTAAAGGAGAGAACTCAAAATAAGTTGATCCAAGCAACTTGGTTTCTTTCCCTAAATGTACCAAGAAAACAAAATACTGGTCATGCCTTGGGAAAAAGTTACCAAAGCCCTGTCCTTATAGGATTTATATCATAATGATTTAAACTTTGGCATTCATTGTTAATACTCATTCCTCCTTCTAAGACTGTCTAGTCATGTGGCTACATTGTCATAACTATAGAAGAAGATACAATTAAAAAAAAAAAGTAATTAAATTTGAAGTTAATTTTTTTATCTATGAACAAATTAGTTTCTAAGGTTAGAAATATATTTTTAAATGCCACGGAATTTTGTATTCTTTAATCAACATGTATCACACAATGTATGATTTTCAATAATCAAGCCCCTTTTATAGAGCCCAAGATTTATAATGTCTACGGTCCTACACAAGGTCCATAAAAACCTCTCATGAGGTAACTGAGATTTTAGCAACTTAAGTCATTTGTTAAGAATCTAAGAATATCTAGCAAGTCAAAAGGATTGAATAACATCCAGACCTGATAGATAAGAAGATTCCTATGCTCTTTAGCAATTCCCCTTGATATTCATTATGAGCACAGGTGGCTTAAAATTCTTCCTTTCCAAAGGAATTGCAAAAAGTTGAACTCTCTGTACTTTTTCCTTTATGATATTCATCCCTTTACTCAGAATAGCTAAGCTACAATATTTTTAATATGGTTTGCCTGGCACTCCATACCCCACCTCTAGAAGCCCAAGATAGCCCATGCTATCTTCATAGCATGCTTTGTAGTGAACATTCCTCAGTTTGTTTGAAATAATAGTTTTATTTAATATATGCTTAGTAATGATTAGGAAGAGTATAAGTTTCATTCCTCAGTTTGTTTGAAATAATAATTTTGTTGTATATATGCTTAGTAATGATTAGGAAGAGCATAAGTTTTCCTTTTGAATATGATTATGTAAAGTTATGTGTGTACTGATATTTTATAAACTGTAATATGTATACTCATCAACTAGGGTGGGGCCAAAGATTCTGCATTTCCAATTCATTTGCAGATTATGCTGAAAATCTGGTCCATGAACAAAGCAGGTCCATAGGTTTTAAGTTTCATAAAAATTTAAAAGCTGTGTTTGGTATGGTTATTAGTGTTTGGCTTCTCTTGTTTTATTATTTTTTTGTGGGTTTTGATGTTGTTTATCAGTTACTTGGAAGTATCTGATATAGCATTCGAAATACAACAAGCACCCAATAAATATAGGCTAAAAGAATTATTTAGAAAAAGTACTTGAGAGTAAGAATTAATAGAGATCAAAAATTAAAATGTACATATATACTATTTAATATTTTAAGAACAAAATATCTATAATAAAGCTGTACAAAATGGAGTGATGCTCTTCCTCACTCTCCATTTGGCATAAAAACAGATACATAGAATAATGAAACAAAATAGAGAGCCCAGAAATAAACCCACACTTTTGTAGTGCATTGATATTTGACAAAGTTGGCACAAAACATACAACAGGCTAAAGATTGTTTATTCAAGAAATGGTGCTGGGAAGATTGAACAGATACATGCAGAAAAATGAAACTAGACCATCTTCTTACACCATGCATAAGGATAAATTCAAAATGGATTAAAGACTTAAATGTTAGACCCAAAACCACAAAAATTCTGGAAGATATAGGCAGTAAAATCTCAGACATTGCTCAGCAATATTTTACCAGATGTATCTCCCCAGGCAAGAAACATAAAAGAAAAAATAAACAGAAGGTACTACACCAAAATAAAATTATTTCTGCACAGCAAAGGAAAACCTCAACAAAATAAAAGACAATACACTGAATAAAACACATTCACTAATGAATTTGACAAGGGGTTAATATCCAAAATTTATTAAAAATTCATAAAACTCAACACAAAAAACCTAATCCAATTGAAAATGGGCAAAGGACCTGAATAGACCCTTCTCCAAGGAGGACATACAGATGGCCAATAGACCTATGAAAGGACGCTCAATGTCACTAATCATCAGAGAAATGCAAATTAAAAGCACAATGAGATATCTCCTCACACCTGTCAGAATGGCCATCATCAATAAATCAACAAGCAGCAGGTGCTGGTGAGGATGTGAGAGAAAGTGGAACCCTTCTGCACTGTTGATGGGAACAGATGTATCTCCCCAGCCACTGTGGATTATATATAATATATAAAATATATAATAGTGTGGAGTTACTTTAAATTTGAAAATGGAACTGCCTTATAACCCAGCAATTCTACTTATGGAAATTTATCTGAAGAAACCCAAAACCAAAACATTAATTCAAAATGTATGCACCCATATGTTCCCTGCAGCATTATTTATAGAAGCCAAGATTTGGAAGGAGCCCAAGTGTCCATCAGTAGATTAGTGGATAAAACAACTATGAGACATTTACACAATGGAATACAACTCAGTCTTAAAAAAAGAAAAAAAAAAATTACCATTTGTGACAGCATGGATGGACTTGGAGAAGAACATCCTAAGTAAAATAAGCCAGTCAGAGAAAGACAAATATTGTATGATTTCACTCATATTTAGAATCTACTTAACAAACTGAACCAGCTAGCAAAATAGAAACAGACTCGTCAATAAGAAAGTTGAGAGCTCTGAGGGGGAGGGGAAGGGACAGAGCAAAAAAAAAAACAGAACTGATGGACCCAGACAACAGTGTTGTGGTTACAGTGGGGAGGAGGAAGGTGGAGGTGAAAGCAGGTATAAAGGAAATAAATGGTAATGAGAAATATATACAATAAACTATTAAGCAAAAAAAAAAGGAAATAGTTGATTGTGCCTTTTAAAATTTTAGGTGTTTTTCTTTCATTTTCTTAATGACCAAAGATCAGTTAGTTGTCAACAAGATTTTAAGAAAATTTATTTGATTTGTTGATTTAATATCAATGATTTTCATTATGAATGGTCATGCTAGGAGAAAACAATCTTAAAGACTGGTTAAGAGAATATCAAACTCAATATAGCAACAAAAGTGAACCAAAACATAAAAATTAAGACTTCTGATATGTTTTTCTATGCACTAATTAACAAAGCTATGATTCTCCAGTATGTTTTATTTGCTTAGCTGTTACAAAAATATTTTTGACCCACAATATAAAGTATTCATAACAAGCAATATTCATAAGGATTAGGCTCACATAAATGTAAACTCTGTTAGTATTGGAAGCCTTATCTGGAAGTCTGGGCTATTATGAATCTACCTCACTAAATGATTTTGAACATCAAATAAGATAATGATCATGCTAGTGGCACATAAACCATGGAGCAGGTGTAAGTCTGGGCAGTGATTACAAAGGGTAGGAGAGAAATGGAGGTACCACAAATCTCATTGCCTGGAATCTTACAATCTGATTTAATTTCTTTCAGTTTTTTGCCTGATTTCAAATAAATCTTATAAAATAGGTTATCTAATGATAACAAATTATAGAATATTTTCAAATTATCTTCAATGTCAGGAAGGCAAACAATCCAATTAAAACATGGGCAAAGGACGTGAACAGACACTTCTCCAAGGAGGACCTATAGATGGGCCATAGGCATATGAAAGAATGCTAAACATCACTATCCATCAGAGAGATATAAATTAAAACTAAAATGAGATACTGCTTCACACGGGTCAGAATGGCCATCATTAATCAACCAATCAACAAACAACAAGTGCTGGCAAGGATGTGGGGAGAAGGGAACCCTAGTGCGCTGTTGGTGGGAATGCAGACTCTGCAGCAGCTGTGGACAACAGTATGTAATTTCCTTAAAAACCTAAAAGTGAAATTGTCTTTTGAATCTCTGCCTCTGGGGTTATATCCTAAGAATCTGAGTCACCAATTCAAAAGAATTTATGCATCCATATGTTCATAGCAGTGCTATTTACAATAGCCAAGTGCTGGAACCAGCCTAAGTGCCCATCAGTAAATGAGTGGATCAAAAAACTGTGGTACATTTACACAATGGAATACTATGTAGTGGAAAGAAAGAAGGAACTCCTTCCTTTCACAACAGCATGGATAGAACTGGAGAGTATTACACTAAGTGAAATAAACCAGGAAGTGAAAGATAAAAATCATATGATCTCACCTGTAAACAAAACAAGCACACACAAACAAGCAAAATATGTCAAAGAAGTCTTATTGTTTATGAGCAACTTTGAAATCAAAGGATAACTCAGGTATAAATTGTGTCTGGCAGGTTTTGGCAGACAACTGGACTTGAAAATACCTGGTACAGGTAATGCATATCAGACCGGGAAACATCATCCTTTAGATCATATTTCTAAGCATTGGATTTGAGTAGAATCATTAGTAAAAGAGCCTTCCTCTTATAGAATAATTATTCAATGTGGGGGGAGCATATTTTAAAACTGATAATACTGGAATTGCATTTCATTTTAAGTGAAGGGGAGTATTATTCTAATCTACTTAATATCCTTTTTTGTATATTTAATTGATTATGCTGGTACAGTTGTCTCAATTTCTTTACCCTTTGCTTTCCTCTGACCAGTTCCCCAGTTACCAACCTACCCTCCAGCAATCCCACCCTCCTTAGTTCATCATGTCCACGGGCCATGCAAGTAAGTTGCTTGGTTTCACCCTTTCCTGTACCATTCTTAACATCCCCCTGTCAATTTTGAGCCCACCAATTATGCTTTTTAGTTCCTGAACCATCTCTCCCTTTCTCCTTTTTCATCCTTCCAGCTGATAACCCTCTAAATGATCCCCATATCTATGATGCTGTTCCTCTTGTGGTTATTTGCTTAGTTTGTTTTTACTTAATATTCTTAATTTAAAATTAAAATAGACTGCTAAAAGATCATCCTTTCTTTATCTACCCTCTTCCTTCATCCCAGGCTGGTAACCTGGATCCCAGGCTATGCAAAGGTTTCTCCTAGTCATAAATAATCACATAATTTATGATCTTAATTAAATGAAGAACAACATGAATGTACATTGATTTTTTTATTTCAAACTTCCAGTGACATTAAAATGTCTTGAATTATTTAGTTACAAATGAAAATAATTTTATTTTCCCAATATAGAGATAACTGCATCATTGCATTCTTCTACTTTAATCAATGAAATATTCTCTTTAATTTTGTATGTAAGGTCCTATAACTACAAGATCGATTATATATTACCAAGAATCATCTACTAAAAATGGATATATTTGTGAATAAAGAGAAAAAGACATTTGATTAAAGGGTGAAAATGACAGGTTATAGTTGCATTAGATTAAGAGCAAGATTCATATTCTATTTAATTCAGCCTGGAAGAGAAACATTTAGAACTAAAAGCAAATTCTTATGAATATAAATTCCTTAACTAGTATCTGTTTGCTTCAAGAATCTTCCCTTGTGAATACTGGTATAGCATATATGTGGTTAGCATAAAATATTGGAGTTTTATTATTAAAGTTTGAAATTGTTTAACATCTAAATTTTATTGGATTTAGGCACCCATACAGTAGAAAATATGTTTTTAATATAGTGAATAAATGATTACTTGTATATGCAAATTAGAATAAAAATAAAGTTTACTGCAATAGTCAATTTAAAGTATTTTGTCATCTAAATATAGTGAGCAATTACAAGGTATACAAGCACTGTTGAAAAAATTGTTTTTGCAAAGTGCTCATTTGCCTAATGTGATTTTTAAATGTGTGCTGTTTATATGTACACACAGATTATTCAGTGAAGACTAATTGGCAAAAGAAAAAGTAACTAAAGCAGTACTTTAAAATCAACACATACCAAGATATACTTCTTAAATTACTCTTTATCATTAAGCATGTCTTTCTTGAAAGTTCAATGATGGTTGGTGTTGTATTCACTAGGGCATACTTTACAAACTGTAATTTGACTTTATTCTAGAAAAGGTTAAATAACATATGTTTTATATCATTATGCATCTTCTTCTGTGATAAAAGTAACCTTATATTTCTTGGAAACATAAAACATTGTCCAACAAGAGAATAATAATAATAATAAAGGAATGGAACAATCAAAAGAGAAAGGGGAAGAATTTTAGCATCCTTTAGTCAAGAAAGTGATAGATGATTTGAGTGAATAATTTCAAAACCTTGAATAAGCTGCTTGTATCTCCCAGAAGACTTACAGAAAAAAAAATGTTTTAAACCTCTGAAAAGTACATATAAAACAATTTTTATGTTTTCTTAAAAGCTAGAACATAAAAATGTGTAAAGTACAGTATTTGCCATACAAAGTTTTATCTGAGAGAACATTAGAAGAATATGGAAATAGTTTAATATTGCAAGTCTATAGCCCATGAAATGTATTCAGTAAACAGAAAGTCCTCCCTAACATGTGAATTAATTTTGGTGGTTTTCAATGAAGATACCTTATTATTTCTATAAAAAATTTTGTAAGGGGCTTTATTTACATATTACAAAGGAAGTGAGATCTACTATTTAGCATTTTTTCATGTCTGTTGAAGGTAAAATATGGGGTACTACCACATTTTCCATTTCTCAGTTTTAAATGGTTAACTATTCGGAGTCCAAATAATGTGATAATATACCATTACTTAAATTGACATGAGTATTATAGCTTATAAAATTTATGTATATAGGCTTAAAAAATAAGTTACAGCAAAATGGATCCCAAACTTCCAACATAAATATATAGATAATATTATTTGCTCAATTTTATATGAACATTTAATTTAATGTTTTAAAATAGTTTTAACATGTTGGACAATATTTTAAAACTTCAATATTCGTAAGGTAATCTTAATATTATGAATTGTATTCCATTCTTTGCCTTCCAATTTTCTAAGCCCATCTCTTAACTGTCAAACTCTAAAAGTGTGAGAATTTTCTTTCTTGAGTGGATTACCATTTCTATTAATCAAGCAAAAGCATAGCTGAGAGTAATTTTCTTAATCTTAGATAAAACTAAGTCAAAGGATTAAGGGAAACTGAAAAATAAGCCTTTCTTCCATTTACAGAGATCTTTTCAGTTCTACTTCAGCCTCCTAGGTCTGCAATCTTCACAATTACCACTAATTCTGATTTCTTTGGTCACCAAGTCATACCTTTTATTATTTTCCTTTTTTATTTCTTTATTCTTTGAGATCACCAAATGAATTTATTATTATACCTAACATTGAATTGCTAGGGTTGTTTTGTTTTTTAAATTTGTTTATTTCCTGTGTGCTTGTGTTTGTGGTCCTGGCCTCTACAGCTCTTGTTTCTTTACATAACTGGAAAACTAATTTTTTAGAAACACTATAAAATAAACATCTACATTATATTTCAGCCCAAGAACAGGTAATATCTCCTTGCTACCAATAATTTCTTATCAAAACTTTTGAAAATTTTAATCATTCACACATGGTTATAATATATACCACTTACAGAAAAATACAGAGCAATGTTTAAGTAATTTAGGAAGATTTCCTTTAAAAACAAAATATTTTATACCAATGAACTTTATCAAAATTAAATTTGATGTAATCTCAAAGTTAGTTTTAAAAGAACTTAGATATCATTAAATATAAATTATTGTCACACAGATCAAAGCAGGCAATTTTGGAGAGTTTTTAAATATATTTTAAACAAAATCTACACAGGAATTTAGTATAAAATGTCCCTTCACAGATACTTTCTGAGGGAGTCACTGTAATTTTAGGATTGTTAAAAAGTCAAAGGGAATAAAGTACCTAGGAATCAACTTAACTACGGAGGTAAAAGACCTGTACTCAGAAAACTACAGAACAATGAAGAAAGAAATCAAGGAAGACACAAATAAATGGAAGCATATACCATGTTCGTGGATGGGAAGAATTAACATCATTAAAATGTCCATACTACCCAAAGCAATCTACATATTCAATGCAATCCCAATTAAAATACCAATGACAGACTTCACAGAAATAGAA